>CM076396.1:28164886-28624678 GCA_038363315.1 Mugilogobius chulae
AATCTAGTAGGTTGCAATTTGTCAGTATTGGAATCTTTGGGGAAATAACTTCTTCTTTTATGCATGTTCATAAGTGAGTAGATTTCTTAAGATTATACACTTTCTTTTCAGGAATATTGGGCATAATTTTGGCCCGTACGGGGATTGAACCCGCGACCTTGGCGTTATTAGCACCACGCTCTAACCAACTGAGCTAACCGGCCAGTTTACTCCAGTTTTCCACTTGATTTCCGTACAGGCCAAAGTTTGAGCACATTTTTATCTATAGGGTTGCATTTCAGTATTGATCTTTTAAATGATTTTGTCATGCATGTTAATAAGAGAGCAGATTTCTTAAGATTATGCATTTTCTTTTTAAGAATATCGGGCATAACTATAGCCCGTACGGGGATTGAACCCGTGACCTTGGCGTTATTAGCACCACGCTCTAACTAACCGGCCAGTTTACGCCAGTTTTCCACGTTGATTTCCGTACAGGCCAAAGTTTTGAGCACATCTTAATCTATAGGGTTGCATTGCAGTATTGATTTTTAAATGCATGTTCATAAGTCAGTAGATTTCTAAAGAATAGACTTTCTTTTTTAAGATTATGCACTTTCTTTTCAGGGATATTGGGCATAACTTTGGCCGTACGGGGATTGAACCCGCGACCTTGGCGTTATTAGCACCACGCTCTAACCAACTGAGCTAACCGGCCAGTTTACGCCAGTTTTCCACTTGATTTCCGTACAGGCCAAAGTTTGAGCACATTTTTATCTATAGGGTTGCATTTCAGTATTGATCTTTTAAATGATTTTGTCATGCATGTTATAAGAGAGCAGATTTCTTAGATTATGCACTTTCTTTTTAAGAATATTGGGCATAACTTTGCCGTACGGGGATTGAACCCGTGACCTTGGCGTTATTAGCACCACGCTCTAACCAACTGAGCTAACCGGCCAGTTTACGCCAGTTTTCCACGTTGATTTCCGTACAGGCCAAAGTTTTGAGCACATTTAATCTATAGGGTTGCATTGCAGTATTGATTTTTTAAATGCATGTTCATAATCAGTAGATTTCTAAAGAATATGCACTTTCTTTCTTAAGATTATGCACTTTCTTTTCAGGGATATTGGGCATAACTTTGGCCCGTACGGGGATTGAACCCGCGACCTTGGCGTTATTAGCACACGCTCTAACCAACTGAGCTAACCGGCCAGTTTACTCCAGTTTTCCACGTTGATTTCCGTACAGGCCAAAGTTTTGAGCACATTTTAATCTATAGGGTTGCATTTCAGTATTGATCTTTTAAATGATTTTTATGCATGTTCATAAGTGAGTAGATTTCTTAAGATTATACACTTTCTTTTCAGGGATATTGGGCATAATTTTGGCCCGTACGGGATTGAACCCGTGACCTTGGCGTTATTAGCACCACGCTCTAACCAACTGAGCTAACCGGCCAGTTTACGCCAGTTTTCCACGTTGATTTCCGTACAGGCCAAAGTTTTGAGCACATCTTAATCTATAGGTTGCATTGCATATTGATTTTTTTAATGCATGTTCATAAGTCAGTAATTTTAAGATATGCTTTTTTTCTTGGTTGCTTAGTATTGTTTTAAAGCATGTTCTAAGCAGTGATTTTATACAGGAGATAGCTCCTTTAGGGAGGCATAACTTTGGCCCGTACGGGATTGAACCAGTCGACTTGGTCATTAACCCGCATCCTAACCAATCTGAGTCTAACGGCCAGTATTAGCATCAGTTTCTTGAATATCTCTCTAAGGCCATAATTCTAAGCAACACGGTTTAAGCTATAGATCGCAGAGGTTTGCAAAAAAAGTTAAATTATATAAAAAAAGTGACGATACACCGAAGAATATCGTTTCTTTTACAAGGGAACAACTTCCAGTACAGGGGCCCGACTTGCTTATTACAAGTTCTTTGTATCCGGCAGTTTTGCCAGGTAAGCAGTTTTCCACGTTTTTCCGTACATTCAAAGTTTTGAGCACATTTTGGATGTTAATGAAATTAACAAGTTCAGGAACGGACCACAGCCCTTTCGCACCAGGAACCAGCCTCGCTCGTCTTCTCGGACACACCTCCAATTACCAGAACCTCTACTTAAACCGCCTTTCCAACAACACGTCTTGCTCGATCTCTAGACCCCACCCTCCCACCCCATATCTCATCTGTCCTCCTGCTGAAGACATCTCCATCTACAGGTGGGGGGTCCTGAATCGGCTGAGGATCGCGAACAGAGCCCCCACCCACAGTCTCCCGATCAGCCATCGATCAATCACAATCATCAATAAATATATTATTGCATTCTCTGATTTGGTGTGGTCCTTGTAGTGAATAATCTATAGGGTTGCATTTCAGTATTGATCTTTTAAATGATTTTCTTATGCATGTTCATAAGTGAGTAGATTTCTTAAGATTATGCACTTTCTTTTCAGGGATATTGGGCATAACTTTGGCCCGTCAGGGATTGAACCTGTGACCTTGGCATTATTAGCACCATGCTCTAACCAACTGAGCTAACCGGCCAAATTATCTCAACAACTGGGTTCGATCTCTATACAACCCAAACTTTTGAGCATGTGTAATTACAGTATAGTGTTGCATTGCCTGTTGCAATAATCTTTTAAATAATTTTTTCATGCAAGTTCATAAGTCAGTAGATTTCCTAACTCTTTCACCACCAGCCCTATTCTCGCTTTAACCCCCCTTCCCTGCCAGGCCTTTTTGCTCATTTTATGCAATATTCACTGCTTCACCAAAAACTTTGTGCATCTGGAATCATGACATGCTGATGAGACCTACAAGTGTCTACTTTCATTTTTAAGATAATTGCTATTCTACATTTTTCCGTTGTTCTTTATAGGCATTTTAAATTCCTTGTTTTCATTAGAGTACAGTCTGTGTTATTTTTGTCTGCACTACTTTTAGGTGAAAGAATATGATGCAGATTATATAGATACAGCCTCTTTCAAGGGGAATAGATTTTAATTAACCCTCCTAACATGAAGAAATTCAGTAGTTTTACTTACTCTGACCACTTTTGGATCGCTCACGGAAGAGGACGTTTTTCTCCAATATTCTAGAAAAGGCTCATCATTTTCATTTTTGTGAGAAAATATTATCATAATCTTTCTTTCAAAAAAAAATATTTTTAGAAGACTATTGCTAGCAAATGTGAACATGATGCTTTTCTTCATTGCAGCAATCTTAATAAATGTAAGATTAATTTAGGAATTATAAAGTCTGCTGCACTGTCCTAGTTTCATTGAACATTACATGGATAAACGCTGAAGATGAATTTCTCTAAACTGGACATGTACAGAGCTAGATAATTACTCAAATAATTAAAAACTCACGCTTGTTATTTGCAGTCATTTGATTATAATGATTCAGTTGTTTCCAGTGTTTGAATTCCACTGTGGTGCATTCGGGTGTAATCTGGCCTCCATCTGTGCTCCTCTGAACACTACAATGAAACAGTCTCGTGCGGTTTTGTTTCCTCAGTCTCTGCTGCATCCTGTTATGATTTGATCTGGACCACTTTGATCCACTGAGACTCTCCACATATAAACCGAGTGAGTAACATTTCTGCTCATTCACTGTGAAATAATTCGTCAAACACTTGTGGGACTTAAATGACTTCATGACATGGTCTGTTATTTGAACATTTGGCTGACATTGAGATTGTACATGTTCATATGTGTTTCATTTATTGTGGCTTATTTTTATTTACATTTGAACATTATATTCCCAAAACTGTTGGAATTACTGGTAAATTTCACTTTAGTGTTACAATATGTTGTAAGTAACGCTTAATTAGCTCTCTTTTCGGTATTTTGCAATATAAAATCTCCATTGGTTTCACATTTGGTCAATTGAAAATAATTTTGATGTCACGATTCCAAGCTTAGGTATGGAATCAGTAAATCAGTAAACAAAGAAGACACAAGACCTCTGACAACAGGTCTACCTTCTGATGCCGATAAGTTCTCCAGCTGATGTGGGATAAAGCCCAGCACAAGATCAGGAGATGGATCTGGGTTAAAACATTTATACTGCTTGTCAATGCCTGATCCTATCAGATCTCAGATATTTCTATGGGCAAAACACTTACAGTACTGGCTTTGTCCCAGTGTGTGTAAAATGGAATGGGTGTGAATTTTAACGCTGTACCCCCCACCCACCCATGATGATTTGATGAGAAAACAGGCTCAGGTAAAAAACAGACAGAAAAGAAGCGCTCGAAACATGAAATCTTGTTCCTCACCAAACATTGATTTGATCCTGTGCCGCTGTATTTAGACTGATGAAAACTATTTGTTGCTCCGATAGACTTAACAAAGCCAAGCTAACACATTAGCATCAGCTGTTTCCTGTTTGTCAAGGAAAAACACACTGAAAAATTGTAAATCCTTTGCGTTTTGTGTCCAACATAATCTAACTTAAAATGTGTTTAAATTACTGCAAAGAGTCGTAAAGGCTTTGCAAAAAATGAAATAAATAAACCAGAGGTAGTTTCTTGTTTACACCAGCCTGACCCTCATGTCATCGCACCACAGACATGGACTTATTCCATGTCTTTTTGTGAATCACTCAGATTGACGCCAGGTAGAAAAAGTATAATTCAGTGACCATTTAGATTTGATTTAATTAAATTAAGAGAAAATGTTATGTGTGAGTGACGTCCGCTGCTAATGTAGCAGACCCTCGGAAGCAGTAGAAATACTCACCATCATTAACATTAGTGTCCCAAACCACTCTAAACTGAGGGACCCTGGCTAATGGAAACATGACTAAGCAGATATAGATGCAGTCTGGCTCGCTCTGGCTGCACGATACAGTATCCCTGGGCCAGCTCAGGTGTAGTTTGCAAGCATAATTTATTTTTCATCACCAACAAGAATACCCAAAAAGGCTGAAGAGACAATGTAGGCCTATATGAAAACAGTACGTCCCCCAAACCACGAGACAATGGTGTACCCAAAACAATATTAGTACATAGATCAAAAATTCAATTATGAAGGCCTTTCTAAAAAGCTTGATTTAGTGATTTCCATATTATTTTTATAAGTGAATACCAGATAATAATAAAAACATGTGATTTCTGTTCAAAAAATATTCCTTAAACTTTACTTTTTCTCTTTCCTTGGAATACAGTACAGTTTTAACCTCCAGAAAGACACATATTGTTATTAAAGAGGCTTCTCTCAGTCCCAACCTAAAATTATTATTAGAGGTCTCTGAGTCAGCGAATAACAAGAACTTAAACTATGTCAAGGCTGCTTATTTTGCTCTTAGCTATTCTAACATGTGTCTTAAGAACCTGTAGCCTAACATGTGGTCTAATTCCACCTGTGTCTTACATGTGCGTCTATAAATGCACAGTGAGACTTTGCCATACTTGCTGTTGGCACGCGCTCTCTTCACGTGCCGCTGCTGAAAACATGTTCGTTCGTTGTGTGTGTGTGCGTTAACTGAAACGGCGTTGGCTAAAAGTCAAGGGCGTGCTCCAAACAGTGTCACCGTGAGAAGGAAAGCGACCCGGGTCAGACTGCACCGCTGCCTCCGCTCTGACCCCCGGGACAGGAGAAGAGGGGCTATTAATACACTGTGGGGCAAAAGCACAGGTGCCAAGGCTACTGTACGGGGCAGCAGCAGGGGAACACCAATGGAAAATAATTTAGATAGGGCTCAAAAGTCCAGACCAGCGTTTGAAAATGTATATAAATAAAATACAACAGACTACTATGTAAATAAGATGCAACAAATTAGTTTAAGAGCCTATTTATACCTTGAGGTTGATCTGTGCTTTGAAAAAATATTTACGGATTACACAATTTTGGAGTGTGCTGCCAAGCAATTTTCCAAATTTGCCAACAGAATCAGATAGCAATATTGCATTATTGAGGTTTATGCTCCGTGTGATTATAGAACTTAGAATTTTGGCTGGTTAGCTCAGTTGGTCAGAGTGATTGAATAAATCATTTATTTATATAGCACATTTACACAGACAGATATCTTCCAAAGTGCCTCCCGATTCAGTGATGGCAAGCAGCCCTGGGGCAACTCAGCAGAGGTGACCAACACCAAGTGTTCCCTAACCTGCATGTTTTGGTTAGTGGGGAAACCGGAGTGCCCGGAGGAAACCACCCAGGCACAAACTCCAGGAACCTATAGACCTTCTTGCTGTGAGTCCAGAGCACTGTCCGCTCTGCCACCGTGCCGTGATGCTATTAACTCCAAAGTCGCTAGTTCCATCACTGTACAAGCAATGTTTTGAAGAACCAGAGTATATCAAACTATGGCACATGCTATAATCTTTTAATTTATCACATTTATAACTTTAATGTGATATCCTATTAGCTTAGTGGGAAAATATGGAGATTTATGATCACTGAGTGAAGTAATGCTTAAAACAGCCGGTAAGATGTTTAACGTCTATATTAAACAACGTATTGACCAAACAAGAAGCCTAAATTTACCAATTGCGTCATCAAAATTTTAAAATGCAGCAAGTTTTCTTATTGAAAAAAGTAAAAAAAAAATACCTTGGTGTTAGCATCACACTTTAACCAACTGAGCTGAACCTCACAATTGACGCAAAATAAATAAACAAATAAAATCCTTCAGTATGTTTGCCCTGCTGCTGCTTCGGAGTGGTGCACGTGACACTGCAGTTATTTGTAGAATGAAAAACACATGATCAATCTTTAAAATAGGCTAATCACATTAGAACTCCATTGTTTTACAGAGTGTGACAAGATGGATATTTATGAGCAAATAGTTAAATGGCTTAATGAACAGCCTATAGCATTTTTACAGTGCATTCCCCAACAAGCAATATATTTCATCTACCTGTTCAAATGTCAGCAGGTTTTTTTAACTGTAGAAAGGTTGGCCCATACACTGATTGAGTCCACAGCCTTGGTGTTATTAGCACCAGTCACTAACAAACTCAGGTAACTGGTCATGTTCATTTAGACTATGCAGACAGAAATAAAAATCTTCAATAAATTTGATGGATTGTTAGTTGGATCTATTTTTTTTTGTTACCAGCAAGTGGTGGTATAAGCTTTTAAATGTTAAATGTTTTGGGACTAATTGTTACATTGAATTGGCATTTTTCATAGCCTTAACCACAATGACGAACCATGTGTAGACTCACTTCCTAAATCACTGCTTCATGGCCACGGCTTTAACCCTGAGGCTGTTTTTAGTAACTCAATCCAGGAGGTCAAACCACAGAATTTCACAGTTCAAACATAAAGCATGTACGTGTCACTGTGACGTCCTGCCTGAGCTGAGACTTTGAGGAAAGGGCAGCAGGGTGCACAATGTTTGCAGAAAAATCTTCTTTCAAAGCAGCTCGGATCAAAGGTGAACAGGCTACAAGAACACTCAGAGGAATTCAGGCAAACTGTTTCAGTGTGTGGTGTCTTAAAAAAGAAGTTAATTTACAAATGCAAAATAGCAAAGAATCAATAGTAAACGTTTTTTATGGTTTAGCCAAACAGATACATGTGACGTAATAACATAAAGGCCAATTACATGTAACGCAGGTGGATGGCCGCTAAAATAAATAATGTTAAAATTCAGTTTTTGCAGTAATACAAAGTTAATGGGTAGAAAACACCAGACTGATAATGTGTACAATGTTCTTTTGGACATTTCATGTCTAAGTACATTATCTGGTGCGCTCCCCCTAAGTAGGGGCCAAACCCTAAAACCTGTTCCTAAACCTGTTTGGTGGGTCATAAGCTTCCCTTCTGTTGTTGTCTGCTTCCTCTCGTTTGTTCTGACTGAGCCTGCTTAGAATGTTTCAAGTCCCCCTAAATATTCACATGCATTGCCCTGGCTGCCTGTGAACAAATCATAGAGGTATAAACACTGATCTGAGCCCAGTAAAAGTCACTGAGACTGTGCTAAGAATCTAGATTTCCTTCCCTGTAGAGGTAAATTGTATCTTTTCTTTCTAAGAAAACCCATCACTAAATGGTTTAGGAACAGGTTTTGGGGTGTAGCCCCTCCTCAAGGGGAGGGATTGGCCAGTCCCAGATCACTCCATCAGATTAAAAATGACTTTCATGAGAGTCAAAACGTCTTGATCTTCAGAAACACTTTTCTAATATGGATCACTACTGAACGAATGAGGGTTTACACCAGCTTGTTGTTTTTAACAAGAAAAACTGTTTTTTCCACATTTAGCAGCATCACATTCTCTACAGTACAGGATTGTAACCTGGGATATACACAAATGGCAAAATCTTACATTTAAGAATCTTGTTTACCAGTTAAGATAATTAAGATAAGGCTCTAATCAAATGTAATAAAATGTAAAAAAAAAAGCTTAGCACTGAGTTAAATACGACACTAATTCTAGGACCACAACTACAATTAAAACAGCAACAAAAACCTTTATTGAATTGTTTTTATCTTACATAAACTGTGGTGATATAATTCAACTTCACATGAAAAACATGGGGATGTTTTTGGAATAAACAACAACCTGTCGACATAAGTCTCTCACTGTTATAACTTATCACTAATACTAAGTAATAACTGATGAAATATTGCCCGAGCTTTCAGACTCTCTAAATTAAGACCATATTGGATGTCTGCAGAGCAAGTCCTGGCGTCTCAAGAACTTCAACAATCACAGTGAATCAGGCTTGTTGTTTGACCTCATTTGACTTCGAACTTTATAGTTAAATTAAATGTTTACTTAGAGGAAGTGATCTGTGCCATTTATGCATTTATTGTTTCTAAAGTGATCAAATGTAGGCTGACTACGTATATAGGAAAGACTAGCCTGTTTGCCTGGGTGCTGTAAACAAAAAACGTCTTTCACCCAAATGACAAAATTGCAATTAACGCACAAAATTTATTTCAACAGGAAATGTATCTATATATAGGTAATTTAGTGTTTTCCCAGCAGATTTGAACGTTCGTTGTTATGTGAGTTGTTTGTTATTCTCTCTTTCTGTCCTCTCTATCTTTTTTTCTTTCCTCTCTCTCTCTTGCTTTTTCTCTTCTCTCTTATTCTTGCTCTGGCTTTTTCTCTCCTACCTCTCTCTCTGTCTACTCTCTGATTTTCTCTGTCCTTTCTCTCTCTCTCTCTCTCTCTCTCTCTCTCTCTCTCTCTCTCTCCCTCTCTCTCTCTCTTTGTCTAATCTCTTTCCTTCTCCTTCCTTTCTCTTTCTCTCTTCTCTTGTTTTTTCTCTTCTCTCTTGTTCTCTCTTTTTCTCTCCTCCCTTTCTTTCTGTCTCTGTCTTTCTCTTTCCTCTCTCTCTCTCCCCTCTCTCTCTCCCTCTCTCTCTGTCTTTCCTCTTTCTCTCTCTCTCACCCCTTTCTCTTTTCCCCTCTCTCTCTTTCTCCCTCTCTCTTCTCTCTTTCTCTTCTCTCTCTCTATCCCTTCTTTTTTTCTCTTTCTTCCCTCTCTATCTCTTCTCTCTCTCTTTCTCTCCTCTCTCTCCCTCTCTCTCTCTCTCTTCTCTCCCTCTCACTTCTTTCTCTCTTGCTCTTTTTTTTTCTCTCTCTCTTTCTTCCTCTCTCCTCTCTCTTCTCTCTTTTCTCTTTTCTTCCCTCTCTCTTCTTCTCTCTCTCACTTTCTCTTCTCTCCCTCTCTTATCTCCTCTTTTTTATCTCTTTCTTCCCTCTCTCCACTCTCTCTTCTCTCTTTCTCTTCTCTCTCTATCTCTCTCTCCTTCTCACTCTTTCTTCCCTCTCCCTTTCTCTCTCTCTCTTTCTTCCCTCTTTCCTCTCTCTCTTTTCTTTCTCTCTTTCTCTTCTTCCCTCTCTCTCTGTCTTTCTCTCATTTCTCTTTAATATCACAAGGATTTAAGTTAGTTTAATTATTGGATTTAGGAGGTTTTACAGCGATGATATATTTTTGAACCCTGCATGTAATTGCAAGTGAATACAGACTAGATTATTATAGGTGGGTAAAAACATGGATTTGCTTGAGCATCAGCCGCAAGACAATACAGAATCACTCAAACATTTAAGAGTCAAATACAAAAAGCAGAACCTTTCTTTTAAGCATGATCTGGTGCAGTACCTATAATAAAACCTAAAATAACATTTCCATTAAAATATGTCTAAAAACACAATCATGCTTTCTCTTTGTTTATTGTTGCTTGTACTAAACAGAAGAACTAGCTCCGAGGTTTTAGTGCACTCTTCAGTCCAAACACTTTCTCCAGTATCTGTTTAAAGA
This sequence comes from Mugilogobius chulae, assembly GCA_038363315.1. Lineage (NCBI taxonomy): Eukaryota > Metazoa > Chordata > Actinopteri > Gobiiformes > Gobiidae > Mugilogobius > Mugilogobius chulae. The sequence continues at coordinate 28,175,106 of CM076396.1, forward strand.
CATCCCTCGTGCCTTGTTTGTTTGCGTTAGCCTTGCGTACACACAGAGTCATTTCAGCGTCACACTACATGTATGTTGTGTACATGTTACATCAGTGGTCACAGATGTGTAAACGTCCCGGGGCGGCTGAGCTCAGTGTTTCCACCGCAGTAATGATGGTCAGCGCTGATGCTACATAACTCTGAAGTCATGCTAGAGGCCACTGCTCTGCAAACACACAGTCTACACAGTTTACATTCAACAGACAGGCCCGGGTTACATATGAACTGCACTTGTGAGGAAACCTGGGAGCTTGTGTAACCCTGGAGACAACATGAGGAAATATTGAATGTTTGATTAGAATGTGCATAATTATAGCTTTTTTAGTCTGTTGTCTGGAAATTCCAGTGCAAAATGAGCAAGTTTCATGTCAAAGTAAAAAAAAATAAAATGTTCACTGTTATCACAATAATTATTGAATTTATATGATTATTATGGAAAGCTGAGAAAAAGAAATCAACAAACTTTTCAAAACCTTCAAAATGAAACAAGGCAGCAAACACAGTGTTTCGAGTGTTTTAAGTTGTGATGCCAAAAGCTGTTACAGTGGCTGTACTTGGCATCATTCCTCCTGTTACACAAGATCACTTTTAAACATGCTATGTACAGCAGCTCTGAAATGTATTACAATTAACTGTTTAAAGTCAGAACCTCCTTCCTTTAAAGGTACACCAAATGGAAAAGATTAGTTTTTTACTAAGATTGAAGCAACACATCTTTATATTAGAATGGCGAACCATTGAGTCTTTATAAATGTAATGGACAAACATTGTTATGCTTCGATCTGCCTTGACACAACCCCTGCAGTCAGAGTCAACGGGATGCAATGACTGGCACACTTTTGTCTCCCGTTTATTCACCGAGAGCCAAGACACTATGGCAGGCACCCGTTGGTCATCATTGTAAATAAGTAAGGTTTATTTTCACTGACAGGGTCACAAAGCGCTTCACAGCGAGATAGCTAAGCTCCCTTTTGTAGCCTTTTGAGTCCTTGTGTGAATACAACAAATTTATATAAAAAAAAAGTACTGCAGGACTGAGTATCTGCAAAAACCTTAAAGTGACAACCAGTAAGGGAAATGCAGATACAATTTATAAAACGTGTGTTAAGAAATAAATACCTTTTTTAAATAATACAAAAAAACAAACTTGGCTAAAAAAGGCATGATTATTTAATTATATTAAAATCTAAGCTCCTAAAGGTGTTAAGCTTTGCCAATTGTATCTACAAGGTGTTTTTTATTCTGTTTAAGGTTATTTACCAGATCACTGTTGTCAAACAAACCAAGAGAGACTTCTAATTTGGATTTGTGTTTTAAAACCTGTTGCATACTTTCTCACCTTCTTGAAGTTAAGGAACCTTGCAGTGAAAATATAGATAAACTTGACAATTCATTTTACATATAAAAGCAAAACTGACAACTAATAAAAGTACAGGCTGACAACTGGCCTGTATTTCTTTCAGGGATGTAATTTATTTGCATTTTCTCATGTGTTGATAAAAACTGAAGATATGTTTGAACAGACTTAGCTGTATTTCACTCTTCATTACATGTGCAGCCAGAAGAGAGCAGTGTTTCTCTGCAAACCCAGTTCCAACAAAACCCCAAGAAGACTTCCCACACCAAGCACTGAAACGCACTGGGACAAGTTTACAAAGCAGTAACATTAGGAGAAAAACAGATTCCCCCAAAATGCAGTTGTTGTTTTAATGCTTTTGGCGGTGCGTGGCTCCTGTAGTTACACTGTGGAAAGGTTTTTTTAATGTGGGGGATGAGTCACGACCCAGAGAGAAGTCCAGAGGATGTGGGAGCGGGACGGGGGCAGTGATGAAGAATGAATGAGAACAGATATCCACAAACGGGACAGCCGGAGGAAAGAGGGGGCTGAGGATGCAGATGAGAGACTCTGCTTTTGTGTCTGAATCAAATAGGTTATGACAGTAAAAAAAATAAAAAATCAGTGTCTCAAAAATTGGAATATGAATACATAAAGATTAATAGAAATATTTTAAAGAGACATTTTTGGGATCAATGAAGCAAACTCTATAGAGATTAGTCTGAGGCCGGTCTCTTTGATAGTGGCCTATTATGTGCATAATGGTGTTTAGAGTCATCTTTATCCAAACAAGACATAAATTCTCCATGAACTATTAAGAGGCTGTGTGTAATAAAGCTGAATCGGTTATTTGTGTCTTGTGTGCATCCAATTATCCTTTTACTCTCCATTAAAATCTGCTCTGGCCTCTGAATGTTGTGACATGTTTATAAACTCACATAGAATAATCATGCTGTTAGAAATGCATGAGTTAAGTGAGCAGTGTTGTGCAAGCTACAATAGAAGTGTAGTGTGTTATTTTACAGTTACATTCTCATACAAATGTAATGAGGAGGAGACCTCGAAGAAGACCCAGAGGACATGATGGAAGGACTACTGATGTCCTGGGATTACCTGGAAGAGCTGGAGGAAGAGTGTGTAGACAGGGAAGTCAGGGCTCCCTGCTCAGACTGATGTCTCTGCGATAACGCAGAAGAAAATGGTAACTCAGTTACACATTGAGCTAAACCCATAATAGGCAATGGTAGCACATTCACTTTATTTAATTGATATAAATGTAAATGTATATATTTTATAAAACTTTGAATCAAATCAAGTCAATTGATTCAAGTCATTAAGTATCTGTCTGAAAACTGTAAATGGTTAGAAATCATTGCATCATTGTCTGACCATCTCACCACATCATGTCTGTCCAATATAGAGCTTACATTGCCTGGAAAATCCAGACATTATATAAAAAATATATTCATCTGGCCACCGTGTCCTCTTTCAAATTTCTGTAGCGTGATTGACAGATTAATTAGCCAATCAGAGACACTCATTGTCTGCTGTGTGAAAACCAACATGGCTGCTCCAGATGAAAAAAAAGTGATATATCAGGTGGAACTGAAAAACATCACAGACTTCTGCAGAATTAATGAGCGAAGCAAAAAACGATTTTAATGTGAGGTGAGTGAAGTTAGATTTAGGTCTAAATGACAGACACAATCAGCTTTTTTGTTTCATCTGGTCACACAAATAAACTAATGTGATTGTTCGGTACGATGTGATCTGAAACCAGGCGGGGGGCGTGGTGACCAGACCCACTATTCGCAGTTTGCTGAAGCGTGGGTTCTGGATCCCAGGCAAGAGCTTACATGGGTCGTTAAAACAACAAAAAAGATCATTGTCATGATGTAAATCTTCACAACCAGGAATGACCCTTGATGTGAAAGGCTTCAGAAGCAATCATGTGGACACGTTTTGATTTCTAAAACCAGATGACTGTTTAAATATTATTCAGTTTTTTAACATGCATGTGTGTCTGCAGTTCCACCATTTCCAAGCTTATTCTTTAGAGTTTTCTTTATTGTCTTGACCTCGTTGAGGACATTTTTCTGTCTCACTATTGAATAAAACCATGTGCAGATGTGCGTAGGGGTGTTTTGAAAGAAGAATAGCAAACACATGCGTCTTTGAATAGTCTTTTTGCATTTGGCTGGCCTTGTACTACCTATTAATGAAATCGACTGAAATAGACATTTGCACATGCAGCAATAATGGCTCAGGTGGTTTGGGGTGGTTTTATAGCCTGGGAATTTGATGGTTCAGATTCAGCTCTGTCTATTGTCACTGTTCCCTTAAACAAGACACTACATTAGTCTTAATAAATGATGTATTGTGGGCTAATCTAAGCAAAGCAATAAGAACTTCATGACTTGCAAACAGACAGCAAACACTCCACCAAAAAAATTACACAACTGCACAATCTACTTGAAATGACTGAAAAAGACATAAACCTTCATTTGATTGTCTTGTACATATTTTATCATAAGACTGTGTACAATTATGCGTTGCATTGTGACAGCAGCAGTGAGACTCCAGCTGTTTAAGAGTCGTACAGATGTTTAGTTGCTTCAGTAGTGCGTGAGATTGTTTATAAACACATGTAGATTCTCAAACGGGCCTCCATTGCATCAGATGAACATAATTTTGAAACAGAGGAGGTCTAGATCCTGCATATGTTTTCAGCTGGACTTTATCACGAGGATTTGTGTTCTCATTGTAAATCCATCACATCCTTCGTCGACCTGTCCTGAGTCTCACCTCCAGCAGTGAGTACAACATCGGTTTGTCATTTGTCACAATTACAGCGCGGCTTTATGTGTAACATTTGTTTTGTACAGTTTTTGTTGATGAGGTTTGAAAAGGTAATAGTTAAAACTTCAAAAAATTGGGTGTTTTTTGTAAAATTTTCTCATTTCATACTAAGGAGTGCATGTTCTCCCCATGTCTGTGTAGGTTTCCTCTGGGTGGTTCAGGCACTTCCAAATGGATTCAAGTGATTTTCACAAAATCTTGAGAATCTGTCTGGAGAGACTCTCTGCCATAATATTAAAAATGACCACGGTGAGTCGGACCAATCACAGCTCAGCATTGTGGTTTTGGAAAAAGCAAACATTCAAACCAAAACAAACATGGCAGTGCTGAAAAATGTACTTCAAAGTATTTTAGTTAAATTACAGACTATTTTGACTTTGAAAAGCCTGTGAAAGATGTTACAACTCAATTTTGGATTGGAACTACGTATGTCTGTGCTCATTTTTCACAATCAGATTCAAATATTCAGCGGCAGATTGATGTGACCGGTTGGGTTTTGCCTCTCTGCGTTGTGTTGTGTCCTGAGCGGAGAACCCGGGTCTCCCGCGGGCAGTCACGACATCTTTTTTTTTTTTGAGCTAATATTTTGGAAGTTTTTTTTTTTTTTTTTTTTTTTTTTTTTTTTTTTTTTTTTTTTTTTTTTTTTTTTTTTTTTTTTTTTTTTTTTTTTTTTTTTTTTTTTTTTTTTTTTTTTTTTTTTTTTTTTTTTTTTTCATTCAACCGACAAACTCATTGAGCTAAAGGGAACGCTCCCCTCAGCTCAGTTTGTTTGTGGCTTCTTATACCTGAGGGGAGTGAGTTTATCCCATACCACCACACACTTCTCCATACTGGTTCCTCGTGTGGGCCTACACCGGTTACACTGATTCTATGTTGAAATCAATTGAATTCACCATGAAATGGTGTCAAAAATGTACAGTAAGCACATTTTCACGTCTTTTTTTATGTCAATATATTAAGAAAAGCCAAAAAACAAAATAACAGCAAATTATCAAATTACAAGAAAATGCCGCCACGAACATGAAAACGTTTTCTATTGGTTTAACAGGTCATTTTAGGCTTTAAGTTAATGGGTACGTTTAGGACTGGTGCTTGAGGTAGGTTAAGTTTTTTCCTGTTGAACCCAAAAAAAACGTCACCACATATCAAAATTTGTGGAGTATTTTTACGTTTTGGCTTTTTGTAACATATTGGCATAAAAAAGGTATGAAAACTTGCTTATCATATGTTTTTGACATTTTGTTGTTTATCTACGTTTCTTTGGAGATTGGACTGTTTTCTTTGCATCAGTAGATAAACCTCTAATTCAATTCTTGACGTGAAAAACAAACTGTTACTTTATGTGTACTTTTTATGCATATCATTTTTTATCTTAAACACATTCCAAAGCATATTTAACATATAAAAACGCAAATAAAACATTGTATTTGTCTTTCAAATCTATTCCTAATTTTCCATTCTTATACATCCTATTTATCTGTCTTAAGGTTTTGTATGACCTATTTTACTACTTTTAGAGACCGTAGATAAAGCTTTGTCATTATAGTATGTAGCAATTAACATGAAAACAGAGCACAATGTTACTTTAGCATAAATAATAATGTGTTTTTGCTGCACAGTTTAATGCATAAAAATGTTTATCTAGCTTGATGTTTGTGTCAACTGTCAGATCCAATGCATTTAATTCAAATGAACAGTTTATTTGCCGTGCATGTCTCTGTATCCACTGTGTTGCTGGTGTGTTATGACTCATTCATAAAACAAGCCACAGTCATTCACACCATTTGAATTTACTGTAATAATTTTCCTTTGGTCACACTCCATTTGGTACAAAAATAATCCTTAACGGTGCGTGCATCATATTCCCACTAAGACGACTAACAAGCTGTACTTTTTTCTCCTCATTTTACCAAACTAACCCGAGCCAAAAACATTCTCTCCCAAAAACCACCAAGAGAACACATCACCTCACAGTTTAAAGCAGCTGTCCCACCCATGTCGAGTTACCATGACGACGGAGGATATTACATTGAGACTGATCATAGCTGTTTTATTAACTAATGACAATCTATGAGGAGATGTCCCTTTTTATGTGGGACGGACGGTCACAGTTTTGAGCCTTGTAACAAGCTGTCCCAAGGTTAGCAGCGATTTGCATTCTGGCCTCAAAGTGGAAAGGTCCTGGGTTGGCTTCCCATACAGCCCTGGGTTTTGCATGTTCTCCCTGTGTCTCTTTTCTTTACTCTCACATGACTACATGCTTAAAGCAGAACTAAGTAACATTTTCCCTTGTTAGACGTCTTTGTAAGTCTCTGTGATGATGCAAGGCATTTGGGGGCATTTGAAGCATGTGACGGCTCTCTCAGTTGTCTCCTGTAGGAAATATAGCAACTGAAACTTTCCTCCTTCCTCCCGTTCCCAACCTGAATTTCTCTCCTGAGAACCCCTGGCTTTTTGATTATGTTTAATTTAGCAGTGTAAAATATGTTTAAACGTGTGTTTGCTGCCTTGTTTCAATGATAAACTTACATTAAAATGAGAAAATAAATAAAAAATGTCATGTTTTGATTTAATGTAGTATGTTGTCCTAATAAGAAATAAAAAATTATGTATCCAAAACCGTAATTTTTATATTTTCTACATTTATAATATACAATAAAAAACAAGAGCTGAAAATGAGTACGTATTAATGTCAGTCCAAGTTTTATGCAAAACTGTTGTTCCCATTTTAAGCTACTTTAATATTGATCAGCTGTAAAAGGGGAGTAAACAATATTGTTGTTTCTTTAGCCAAATCATGGCTTGGAAAATACACAAATATGCACTTATACACAACTTTATACTTTGAAATGTGGCGTGAGAGAAATGTAAAAGAAGCTGAGAATCTTTGACCAGACAAGTGAATGAGCCTTGAACTGATAAAACTACATAACCACAATTCTAGTTATGCGATCCAGCACAACCTATGTGTCCCAGATTTTAACTGTGAAAATCTTGTCACCCTAAAAACTGAATTCTTTTCACCAAAGACATATTTTTATTCCAAAAACAAACAAAATAATACTTACATAATTGATTTTTGGAAATCTATGCATGTGCTTTTAATGTTCCTTTAACACATCAAATAAAATCAGTCTCCAACATATGAAAAACAAGCCTACAGAACAAAACTCGGGCTGAAGACAGAACTAAACGTCAACAAATCCATGTCGATCTAAACCAGCACAAACATAGACTCATATAATCCATCTGATCCATGAGCAGTTTCCAAATGTGCTCACAGTTTGGTGGATCTACAGATGTTGTGTTCTCAGCACCAAACACTTTGCAGTTTGACATTTACAGTGTGGTAGTGAAGTTATGCTTGTGCGGTCCAGGATTCATCGTACCCAAAAAGGGAATTTCAGTGCTTCACAGTTTCCACAGTAAATTCCCTGACTGGCCTCATGTTTTAGATTATTTTTCAATCAATATAAACCCATTTTAATGCTCTTGTTTACATTTTGTTTCCTTAGAGACTGTGTCATGTTTTTGGAAGAAATCTTAGCATCTTAACATTGAAGGAGAAGATTATTTTCTCCAGTGCAGTTTTACAAGGGTCAAGCTGCTTCTTAACCACTTCTTACTGTTTTGTTCTTCTGTTTCTTATGCTTGGATCAGTCTCAGTCCTGTTGGTGGTAGCTTCTGTCACTTTGAATTACTCACTGTTGTAATCAATACAGAGTAAAATATGTTGAAGCTGGTGCAACAGAGAATTAAAAGACTTCTACTTCTGTGTACAATTTTAGTAAACATATACTAGTAAGTGAAAGTAACTGTAGGTGCATTCCAGACTTGTAAACTTACACAGACACAGCCTTCCAACTTAGTACTCAGAAAGTTTCAGAGCCTAATTTAGAAATGTCAACATGTCTCTCATGTCCTGGCTCACACTAGATGGATGTGTGTATCACTCTGAATCGTTTTACTTACATATCCATCTGGGACTTGACTCGCTGAAAGCATCAGGGAAGATAGACCAACACAGAGAAATACATTTACAGCTAAAAACAGACTGCTTTTCCCGTTCATCAATGTAGAAAGCACCTAAGTGTGGTTTTTTTTTGAAGCCAAAATATCTATATTCCTGCTAAAATATGCCTGTGATTGTTTTTTTGTTATCACATTTATCTTCTGCTCAAGCCACTGTTGTAGTTAACGATGTCAAAAGGCTAAACTCAAAATGGGAGGAGGCCCAAATGGATTCTCAAGAGTTTATGAATTCACAATTCTTTCTGGTTGAACATTGCACTGGGCATAGGTGAAAAGTAAATGAACCATTTGCACCATTTGAACTGTCTATGCCTCGTTCTTTATTTGTACTGTGTCGTTCATAGATTGACCTAGATCTGCATTTTGACAGATTTAAGTTGTCTGTTTTAATACTTGATTCTGTCCTTTTAATAAAATAATTTGCCCTACATCTCATTCAGGGGTATGGGAACACATACCCCTGAATGAGGTATGTGTTCCCATACCTTAAAAAGAAGGTGAAATTTAATTTGAACTCAAATAAAAAAATATTATTTGTGGACATTTTAGAATGATTTGGAGATATAGGCATAATTATCAAAAAAAGCAAGAAAATATGTTTGTCAAACTGATGTTAAACCTTTGCCTATTTATTTATCAAAAACCCATAGTTAGTGGTAAAAAAAGTTTATTTTCCAACTTGACAACTGGAATACAGAAATATGGACAAAGCATCTGTCCTTGGTTTCGAGGACACTGAACAAACCCACCTCAAAGTGAAATCAAATCAACACACAATACTGCTATTTGTCAGGATACAAAAATGCTTTCATTAATTAGCTCTAATAAATAACGGTTTGTAGACTGAACAGAACAAAACTAAGCCTATTGTATCAGTGTGCAGACAGAAAAACAGTGAGAATGAATAAAAGGTGGACAAAGGTTGCAGGTTGTGATTGGCTGACAGCTGCAGCAGGTGACAACACTTAGCAACGTGTTGGGAAATGAAGTTTTCCTGGTTGCATTTAGACTCAATTTTATTTTGTAGAAGACCAAAAGTTTTAATTGAAGTTCACCACAGACACCGTGTGAATAGTTTCAGACACAGCAGGTTCCAGCCTTTGTACAGTCTGAACTCAGAACAGGCAGCTCTTTGATGCACAATTCTTCTCACCATCGTCACTGTGGTTTCACCAAAACCTGGGGCTGCTTCTTTCCACAGACTGTGAGTCACTGGGCTGAAGACCACACAAAGCTGCTACACAAGACCTCTGTAGACATTGTAACTGGGAAACATACAAATATATACTTTACTGTGTTATTATATTTATAAGAAAGAATAGAGAAATAGAGCTATAGAGAATTCAATCAAGAATACTATCTGTTATTATTTTGTTGATCCATGAAGGCACCTGCTTGAGTTGTAAATTGTGTTGAAATCTTCTGTCCAGGCACCAAGCCTCAAACAGGAACCAAAGAAGTCTGGACTCTTCAGCACAAGAGATGAGCACTTAAAGCTTTGAAAGTGGCAGCTGCTGTCAGATTTCTGTCACCATTTTGGTCTCAAATTGTTTCTAGGTTAAGGTTAAGTAAAGTATGCTTTATTAATTTCACTCTCTGCATCTGGCCCATTCTTCAGTGCCACTGGGGCAGCCTGTCCGGAGCAGTGATTGCCACAGAGCAGCTCATCTCCAGACCTTCTTGCTATTGACTTGTCAGGATTACCAAAACTGGAGGATATCCCTAATGTACATGTTTGTGCGTGGAACAACCAGAGAACATATTCCTACTGTTTTTGTTTCGCTATTGACTTTATGAATCAAGATATCACATAGAATTTGTAGCAAAAATTCTTGCACACTGTCTCACACCCGTTTTTATTGAAATAACGTTTCGGTCCCTCTGACCTTCTTCAGTATAAGAACGGCCTCCTACTGCTCCCCTTAAGTAAGATAAGGACCGCCCCATTCAGCAACAACCAATCACATACAGTGAAAATATGTCCTCACATTCAGACCCCGTTAACACAAAAACATAATTTTAAATATGTTTAGTGAACCCAAATAAAGGAGGAAACCTCCGAATAATAAATGTTAAATATAAAGTTATTATTAACACTTCAACAATAGCATTTTGTAATTATAACGTTAGAAAATTGCACTAATAGACTGATTTACCTTCAATATTTTCATTTAGGCCTAAATCATTTTACAGTTGTCATTGACAAAGTTAAAGCAATCTAAATTCTATACTAATTTTTATCATTTTGTTCGGAGATGCTAAATCAGTTTTTAAATCTTTTCACGCTGGGACCTGGTTTCAAAAATATTCGTTTTCAGTGTCCTGAAACTCCTGTTTCAGTGGTTTCATGTGGATGATGGGTGGTGTAGGAAAAATATTTGTTCTGAAATGCCAGAGCTTGGCTTTGTGAGGACAAGGCCTAATTTACAACTTAAAAAGTTAGATATTCCGTTAATTAATGGAGGTGTGTGAGGGAATGAGGGTTAGATAGAGGGATCAGTGCCACAAACTGGCAGTCTCACTTCTGTCTGTCGACCCTGAGGCAGCTGTGACCATAAAGCTTAATACCACTGAACAAGTTGTGAGAACAAATGACTCCAGAACAGTTCTTTGGGGGCCTGTCAGCTTAGTGAAGTGTAATGTAGCTGTGAGGCATTGTTAAGTTTAAGTCATAAGGTCAAACGGCTTCATTATCAGAACATCCCTCGCACCAGTGCTCAGCGTGGGCCCTGTTCTTCTCCAGATGTTGAAAGACAGATTTGGAGAACAGAAGGTGGAGGAGGATGGACGGTCACATGTGCATGACTCACCACTGGCTCCAGATCTTTCCATCAGAGCCATAAAAGTGTGAAGTGAGATGGTTTTCACATTGGCCTAGTTTTGATCTCCTCTGACGCTGTGAACACTGTGGACTTTGGCTGAGAGTTTGTTCCTACGGCATCACTCTGACTGTTCTGTGTGAGAGCCAGAGACCAGACAGAAAAGCTCAGCACAAAGACGCTACCTGCACTGGTGAAATTACAACTACTACTGTACAATGAGAATCTGTGAGATGTAAGCATGATAAACTCTGAACTCTCACAACCACAAGCAAATAGAGCTGGAAAACTGGGCAGTGTTGGAAGAGCAAATAAGGGGTGAAAGGCTTATCTGTTCTGTAGTTTTGAACAGGAAATCTTTCAATCTGTTTCTATTTCTGTGCCGTTTTAGCTCATTTCTGTGTTTGCAATGAACAAATAGTGAATTATTGATCTGCATATGCCATAGTTTCTTCTTGAATTATACAAAAAAATTACAATAGGCCTCCTTTAATATTGAAGTTTCAAAGGTGAGGTAGCTGTATTTTCAAAAAACACAGCTATTGTTGCGTTTAAAATATGTACACTTCCTCTCGTTAATCCTTCAACACATCAACATGTATTTATTTTGATTGCAACTACAACCTATAAACTTCTTTTTTCAAAAAGTAAAGTGAAACTGGAGAGGATCACCCAAGCACAGCCAATCAGAGAGCTGCATTCGGCTCCCGATGAGAAATGAAATTATTTATTATTCAATTCAGACAGACACTGTCATAAACATTTTTGTGGAAAACACAAAGGTTGACTAATTTACAAGTAAAAATTTTAGTTTTTAATTTATGCCACGATGCCTTTATTTGGTTAGTTCAAATAAAGTTATCCATGTCCATTTTCACTTTATGTCCACTTTTAAATTGTTTTTTCTGTTTCATTATGCAAGCCTTGATTGAAAAACAAAAGTTTGAACAGCCCTGTTTTAAAATAAGTCATAATTCACTAACAAGGACAACACCAACACAACTGCAATGCAATTAAGGTGCTAATTGATAATGAATAGTGAATAGTACTGAATGAATGAAATGGAGGTGATATATTATGAGACATGGGAAGCTAAATTAAGCTTCTAGGTGTGTGATTGAACTTTAAACATTAGGCTCGCTTGACGAATAAATATCTTTTCACACGAAACTGTTATTATATAATTGATTGTTGTAGAGGGATTATTCAGGAGTTATAAGATTTATATGGCAGATATGAACAGTCGGTGAATGCTTCAATTATTTTCAAAAAGGTCTTACATTTTTAACTTAAGCCCTTTTATAGAATAGGAATGTACCGGTAATGTAATCTAATGCAGCAGTTCTCAAAATGGGGGTCGGTGTCCTTCCGGGGCGCAAAGAAAAGTCCGGAGGTCGCGAGATTATTTCAAAATATATTTTTACAGTTATGAGTTGGCATCTGTTTTGGGGGAAATAGGGTCAAATGAAGCAATGAACAATAAAAAAAAAAACAAAAAAACATTGAAACCCAATTTAAATGGTTTTATAACTTAAATTTATAACAAATTTACATATTTTTTGTTGTGGGGTTCATAAGTTGGGTGCCCGGTTATCTCAGGGGTCCTGGGCTGAAAAGTTTGGGAATCACTGATCTAATGTATATTTGTATTTTTTAAAATAATTTGTACTTCAGTTCATTTGCCTTGTTCTCCGGCCTCTACATACTTTGCCAAAGGCGTTGCAATTTTCCAATACAGTAGAATAAATATTTTGATAATAAAGAGAGAGTTAAGCACTAACTAAAATGTGTTTGGTTATGGAAGGGAAACTGTGAAGTAATTGTTTTCTCGCATTAGAAACAAGTCCAACTCTGTTTTGTTTGTCGAAGCAGAACAAGGCTGTGAAAAGATGCCAGTGGTTCTGCTGACCAAAGTGCATTTTTTCTCTTTATAGAAAACCTCTAAAATCTGTCAACACAGACTTGAAGTTAAACTCATCAAAGTATTTTGAGGCTGGTTAACATTAAGCCTAACCACAACCATGCTTTGTCTTGGTTTATTTTGTTTTTATATTACACTAACGTTTCATAGTGTTTGGGCAGAACATCTATATGTAGAACTCCAAGAACAGAGGAATGTGACTGCCCACAACTCTCAGGGGGGTCAAAATGCATTTTCCCATGTAGCCCAAATGATATGACATGTCAACCAGTATTTTAGCAACGAAGAAATTATACCAGTGTTTGTTTGTTTTTTAAACCAATGCCATTTTCAACTACCACCGGGTTTATTCTGAGCTGATTTTATTTTTACCCTGTTGGATGTGTTTGATTATTTCTGAAAGTATCTACATGATAGCATATCCAGATATTAAAGGGGACCAATTCTGTTTTCTTATATTTAGTAATGCACAAAATTGATGTAGCTTAGCTTAGAAATAGAAAAAGGTACATTTACTTCCTGTGCAAAAACTGCAGAACCTCCGCCTCTTCAATGAGAGATTATAATTTAACAAGAAGCAAATTCCAAATTTGTATTTTTATCATTGTAAGTGGTAATGTGATCATTCCGAACTATTTATGCTTTACTATGAATCAGATTTTTTTTTTTTTTTAATAATTACAATTAAATACAAACAAGTGGGCGAGGATAGGTGGTAGGGGAGGACAGGACTTTTCTTAGCACTCACTCTTCAGCTGCTTGCCTGACCAGCCAGTCCTTACACGTTTGACAGACACTTTACAAACCGTGAGGGTCTGGAAGCGGAGCACCGAGGTTCAATTTTGTGGGCGGCCTTTCCGAGCGCTGAGTCAACCAATCACAGAAAAACCGGAAATTCCACCAAAACAGCGACACGATGTTTTCGAAAACATGTAGCGTGAGGATTTTTCAGTCTGAAGCCCCTCAACACAGTTTGCTGCTCAGGTTTTAAGGAATTGATACGTTCATTGTTCAAAACCGAAGCAAGAGCCGAATCAGCTACGCTCGCCTTCTTAAATGTTTTGAAATGGGGCTTGAAAGCAACTTCCGACTTTTAGTGTCACATGTCAGAATCGCAGTGCTTGATTGGATCATCCTAACATTGGACGGGGAAATTATTGGCCGAGACTCAGGTTTCAGATCCTTCTGCATTCAAACAGAATGTAACAGAATGTAGGAGGGAAGGACTGGTCAGGCAAATCGTGCCTTCATACTAGTGTAGTTGTCAAGACCAAGACCTCTCCGAAACCAGTGTCCCAAGACCAAGACAAGACCACTGAGGGTCAAGATCAAGAAAAGATCAAGACTTTTATAGGTCGAGACGAGACCAAGACCACAGGTCCACCGAGAGCTTATCAAAACCATCTTTGTCATTTATACAATTATCAGTGTCGACGTGATCTTATTGTGCAGGGCTTATTTGTGTCTGGGACAGGTCATCTCACTCCTGCTGCAAGTTTATCAGAATGTGGTGGTAATGAAATGTGGTCTCAGTGTCCAAGACAAAACCAAGTCCAAGACCGAGTCCAAACGCCCTTGTGACCAAGACAAGACCAAGTCCAAATATACGCAAAGTCCAAGACAAGACCAAACCCTTAATAAAACAGACTCGAGACCGGTGTAACATCGAGGTTGGACTCTCCATCGAGATGGGAACTCCCTTGTTTATAGTGCTAAAAAATCAGTAATATTTTTTCATTTTCAAATGACTTTTGCTAACTCTCACCCAAGCCCCACTCCTAAAAGAAATATGCCTAAACTTAGCCGAATTCATTGTAAACTATTTATCAGGGGAGCTTGGTACGTCACGCACAGTCCACTGACCTATGCACAATCACAAAAGCTAATGAGAGGTTCCAATCTTAACACCAACTGGTCTTAAGAACCAGAATGGCATCAGGAATATATACATTTTACTTAAAATGCCAATAGATTTCATACTTTTTCTGCACATATGTTGCGCATGATTTTTCTAAATGAATTTTTGATAAACTATCACTATTAAAAACTTGGTTTGGGAAACTTGAAACTCCATCAATAGAGAGTTTTTGGATTTGAGTGTGCATTTTTCCTTTTAGCACCAGTCTAATCTACAGTAATAAAAAATCTCTTAGACTGCAGAGAATACCAACAGACAGACTTTGTGAGTAATGCTAACTAGAAGGAGATGGCATTCCTCAGTTCTGAAAAGTGAAAACTTGCATAACAGGTGATGCAGCTTGCTTGGAAAGTTTGTTATGAGAACAATGCAATGTGAACAAATCTTACATTTTATCTCACAAATTCACCTCAGCTGCATGTTTCTGTTCAGTCAGATCCGATTTTCTTTATTTCTTTCCATCTTATTACGCAATACACAGGGATAACTTTGATATTTTTGGCCGGCAAGCTAAACTAATCCTTCTCAAACGCGACTTCAAACTTGTATCGAATCTGTGTGTGTCTTCTGTGCTCTTTGCTCACCTCATTTCCTCTATATATATTAAAGAAGTGGAGAGGTGACGTTCTCAGAAGCAGAAGTTGAGCTGTGGGTCACTGTGGGCTCATAAAGAAGTCATTGAGTTTTGGGCCAAACCTTTGAGCCAAAATCCGTCCGGCTGGAGATGGGGCTGTTAACAGAGGATTAAGAAAGGACTTGGATGAGAGATGTGAACCATTTTGGGGGAATATTATTTGGGAACCGACTGGAAAACAGCTGCAGGAGGAGTGCATCTAATTCAACATGAGTGACTCGAAAGGCATTCTCACGGAGCTGAGGTCAGGGCAAAGATTTGGGTTTTATAGACAAAGCATATCAAAATGTATAACTTCTGGAAAGGTTCAGGTGCCATAAAGAAAATAAAAGCTGACGACCTTTTTTCTGTGTGAATCATATTGTAGATATCAAAACCTGTGTCTTATAATAACAATGAACTTGACTTGCTATTTCAAGCTGCCTTGGTGGATTGTTTTAGAAAAATGTATTTAATTTGAAGTTAGATTGATAAGCCGTCTTCATGTGACACCGTGAAATTCTACAGGGCAATAATTTCTAAGAATATTGTCTAAATGCAGTTTTATGTTGTAACAGAAATCATCGTATTTCATGGCAAAGTATAATTTTATTGCGGAAAAATTTGATTTTGCCCATCTGGTCTTAAAACATCATCAAATTTCTAGAAAGTGAACATAACCCATTGAAACAGACACAGCAAACACATAGTAACAAGTGAAAATATGATGCTGGTATCAGTTTGAAACATGGCAGCTGCAGCCCTGTTGAGCTGTAGCAATTCAAAGTGATGAACAGCAAGGTTTGTCATGGTGTAAATTCAACCTGGAAGACTGTCTGCTCCCTCACCTAACCAGCTCACCTGTTCCATCCCTCATCAGCAGCCACACCTCCTTCTCCAGCTGTGGCTCTGCTCCCAGTCAGCCCCTGACTACAACATATAAGGCCACATACAGACGAATCATTCTCGTTCATTCATCGATCTGCTCGTGCTGCGCCCCACCTCATCCCCGTCTCCTCCCATAATGGCTGTTGTCATCCTGCCAGATGAGTTGTTTTCCCTCTGCCAATGGACTCTGGGTCAACACTTAAACTCTTACTGCTACAGAGGTATGTCAGTCCAGCCACAACTACAGCCTGTCTGTACGTAGAAGTGGATCTCTCCTTCATTGTGGTTCTCCTCGAGGTTTCTCATTTTCTCTACTGGGTTTGGAGTTTTTCCTTGCCGAGAAGGAGGTCTAAGGACAGGAGATGTCATCCTCATCGCCCACTTTTTGGATCTCCTTCATCACCCCGGGTCTCTCCCTGAATCATTCTCTTTGCCAATGGTTTATCCTCTACCACCACCAGTGTGCAGCCCTGGAGGAAAACGTATTCCAGATCTAATCGATATAAAGAATCTTCTAATACACTTGTTGTCTGAGTCTCTCCAGGGTGAAATGTGTTTCTCTGATTGGTCAATCTGCCTGTCAATCCCAATCATCAACAACTGGTGGGACAGGTTACAATTACCAAAAACATGGATGTTAGGGCAGTGATCCTTAACCATAGGGATTTGCTTGTTAGCACCTTCTTGACGGCCACACAACCAGTAAAATATAATAATTAAATAATTAACCTTAACCTATGTGATTGTGAAATATTGTAATTGTAACCTAAAAAAAAGAAGCTATTTTTAGATACGTGTTGATGATAATGTTATACTGAGGGACATATAGTAATAACACAAAAGAGAGTTGGGGATTTTGCATTAAAAACGTACTTACTGCATCTTTAATATTTCAATAGTGAATGAGTAATTTTAGAAAATATGCTCATTGTTCACGTGGCCTCAATAACTTGTTTAAAACTCCTTACTTTTACAAACATGACCTCAGAAGACAAAAATGCATTTGAGTAAACATTTCTTGGCCCTGTTTTGAAGATGAGACGATTCGTTAAACAGTGCATATGTTTATTATAAAAGTCAAGACTTGCTCAGAATGGCTGAATGTGCGTGAACTTGTGGTGCAAAATACGAGGAAATCAGGGGCTTATCAAAACAGACTTATTTCAAACACAAGAGGAGAAATGACATCTGGACGTGTTTCGAGAGCCAAGTATTTCCTGGGCCGTGGACTCGCCGTGTAAATCATGCATCTCCTCTGGATTCTCTCCGTTTGAAGTGTGATCGAGTCTCCAAAAAAGGGGAGTCTGTGTTAGCCTAGCAACAAAGCAAAACTCCCAATACATACAAGCCACGCGGACATTAAAAGGGCTGAGAGAGAAGCAAATAAAGTTGTTAAACCAACCTTATTGCGTTTAAAATGTGAGCAACAGAATTAGTTCATTCTGTGCCTCCTGTTTATACGTTTATAAGAACTTCAAAGTGGCCTTGCCAAAATAAAGCTAACAACCACTAAAACACAGCGCATCTCGAAAAGTTGGCCAATTCTTTTGCAATTAAGAATAAATCAACATTGCAAATGTTATTAGTAAGAGCTATGTGTTAAACATTCTTGAGTCACAGAAAGGTCATGTTTGTGAAAGTCTAAATAAAAATGAGATGTTCCTTGAAAGGAATTTAAATAAACCACAAATCAAATTCAGTGATGGTCTTATACTTATTGATATTCTTTACATATCTGCACTGCATAACTTGTTAATACCTTGGGCATTATACAGATTCATTAGACGTAATGTATAATGGCTGCCACACTTTCGTCAGTCTGCCCTCAAGGCAGCTATAGTCACCAGAGATGTTCATTTGTTCTTTGTGTGACAATAAAATGATTGAATACAGGATTTTAATTGTGTAACTTCTCTGCCTACTACTCTTACTGTATTTGTTTTATTTATTTTTTTTTCATATTATGGCATGGACTTCACTGGGCCAAAATGCACAACGATTTATTAAATATCTTTAATTGACTGCTTTTTTTAGATGTCCTTATGACTGAACATTTTAAAAAGCTTTTTTAAAATTCACTTTAATGTATTTTATGTTTTTACATGTTTACATGATTCTTTTTAATGTACTCAAAGTGTATTTTAATGTTGTAAAGCACTTTGAACTGCAGTTAGCATGAAAGGTGCTTAGCAAATAAAATAATAATAATTATTAGAATTATTATTATTTAATTGGAAAATATTTATTGCCACATAAACAACAGAGGGGACTTATTTTAGGCAAATCCACTTTATGTAAGTATAAACATATAAGATCTTCCAACCAAAAAGTTAATATAGATAAAGCAGGTGCACTGTCTAACTGAGGGATAAACACATTTTAAGCCATGATGTGAAAGATATAGCTACAAACATTGTTATAGCTTAAAAAAAAGGCCTTTGGTCATGCAAGCTACGCAAGTCAAGACATGACAAAAATATGCTTTTAATCAAGTCGCATTTTGGTCAAAAAGTTATACAGCACAACTTTTAAGCATAAATATAAAATGGAGTTAAATTTAGCTATAAAAAATAGAACTAAATACTAAAATGAATAATTAAAAAAATAACTTTTTTAGGTTGTAATCATGTTATAACATGACTCCGTGCGGGGCAGCTAATGTTTTGTCTGCAAGATACTACAGTTTTCTCTCTGACACACAAAAAAAAACACTCTTGTGAATGTTCTTGCTTTGTGTTGTCATTGGCCCCTGAAATCTTCTGCAGTTTTAAATCTATAAATCATTTGTTTTGAGTCATTTTGAGTATTTCTGCTGCATATTTTCTATTGTAATCTAATAAATAGCACTCTAACTAAATTCTCAAAGTAGGAAACAGATGACTGTAATGGGAGCTTGTTATTTCTAATCGATAAGATGCCATTTATGAAACAAAAATCCAGATTTGAATTTTCTCATGTCTACATCTGGCATCAACAAACCAAACACATCCCAAGTTGACTGTTTAAAATCTCTCCTGCCAGTGAACTATTGAGAAACCCTCCATTTCTCAATAAATCTATTGGAAAAGATTTTCAATTCAAAACAGGAAAGAAAAAAATGAGTTGCTCGAGTTTATTAGAAAGTTTTGTTCATTTTTATTTCCCTCCGCTCATGAAACACAGATCAAAATGGAACATTAGTAGAAACAGCTCCAAAAAGTACATTCGATTTCTCAATAACTACAACCCCCACGTGTATTTTCAAGGCGTTTGGACCCAGAAGTGCACTTAAATTTGACTTTTTTCCGATTTAGCACCTAAGTTTTGGTTGATTGTCTTTTTAACACAAGTAAACAAAGCCTTTGGTTGTGATTGTTTGAAAGTGAAGACATTGCACAGCTAATATGTGAATCTTAAACATAATCTCACTATACTTGTAAAGGTTTATTGCAAAATTTGTCCAACCTATCTATATACATTTCTAAATCATGAAACTGCAGTTTGTCAAAAAAAAAAACACATTTAAAACACAATACATAGCACCATTTGTTTTATCTTATCATGCAGCAAAATGTGTTGGCTTCTTTTTCTTCTTGTTGTGTACAAACTTCAAGGATTTGTGGGGTAAAGTTAGTGTTGTTTGTGGAAGAATCCAGTGCGTCCACCTATGGTTGGATGTATTGGTATTGCATCTCTACAGTTATGGTCAGTCCGGCTGGTCCCCTAAAACAGGTAACAGGTCTGTCCATGATGAGAGCTCCTATGTTCTTACAGAAGCCATGATTCCCTGGCGGATGGGGACTGTGGACACAAAAACACAGGCATTTTTTCATCATTTTTTATACAATTATTATTTTTGTCATTTCTTCATAAAGACAGAAAAAGATCTCTAACCTACACCTGAGTCAGTTTCAATTGTTCAAGACGAGACATAGCAAAAAAAAAAGTTTAGCCCTTATAGTAGTTCCTGCACCTAAAAAAATTTGCAATATTGTATTTAACCATATTCTGACAAAGCAAACAATGATTTGCTAATAGGCATCAGGCAATGCAAAAATGCTCAAAGGTTTGTACTTTGCAACTAGTCCTTCAAAACTTTGGCTTGTATGGGGATCGAACCCTAGATAACATGCAAATTGGCCGGTTAGCTAAGTTGGTTAGAGCGTGGTGCTAATAACGCCAAAGTTGCGGGTTTAATCCCCGTACGGGCCAAAGTTATGCCCACTATTCCACGCAGGAAAGTGTATATTCTTAAGAAATCTACTGACTATGACCTTGCATGAAAAAATTACATTAAAGATTATTGCAACAGGCAATGCAAAACTAGAGATTTAGACATGCTCAAATGTTCGTACTTTGCAAATGGTCCTTCAAAACTATGGCCTGTACGGTGATCGAACCCGAAATACAACACAAAGAGGCCGATTAGCTCAGTTGGTTAGAGCATGGTGCTAATAACGCCAAAGTCACGGGTTCAATCCCTGTACGGGCCAAAGTACCGGGATCGAAACCTGAATACAATACAACGAGGTCGATTAGCTCAGTTGGTTAGAGCGTGGTGCTAATAACGCCAAGGTCGTGAGTTCAGTCCCTGTACGGGCTAAAGTTATGCCCAATATTCCATGTAGGAAAGTTTAAATTCTTAAGAAATCTATTGACTTATGAAACATTTAAAAGATTATTGCAACAGGCAATGCAAAACTAGAGATTTAGACATGCTCAAAAGTTCATACTTTGCAACTGGTCCTTCAAAACTATGGCCTGTACGAGGATCGAACCCTAGATACAACACAATGAGGCCGGTTAGTTCAGTTGGTTAAAGCGTGGCGCTAATAACGCCAAGGTCGCAGGTTCAATCCCCGTACGGGCCAGAGTTATGCATAACATTCCAACTACACGGGCGTAAATACTTAAGAAATTAGCTTGCATGAAAAATCATTTAAAAGATCAATAATGCAATGCAACGTAAGCGATAAGATGTGCCCAAAACTTTGGCCTGTACAGGAATCAAACCCAAATAACAATGCTAATAGGCCGGTTAGCTCAGTTGGTCAGTGGTGTTGCTAGTAACGCTAAGTTCGAGGGTTCAATCCCTGTATGGGCCAAAGTTATGCCCATTATTCCACGCAGGAAAGCGTATATTCTTAAGAAATCTACTGACTTATGAACTTGCATGAAAAAATCATTTAAAAGATTATTAGTGGCCGGTTAGCTCAGTTGGTTAAAGCGTGGTGCTAATAACACCAAGGTCACGGGTTCAATCCCCGTAGGGACCAAAGTTATGCGTAACATTCCAACAATGCAAGCCAATATTCTTAAGAAATCTACTGACTTATGAACTTGCATGAAAAAATCATTTAAAAGATTATTGCAACAGGCAATGCAAAACAAGAGATTTAGAAATGCTCAAAAGTTCGTACATTGCAAATGGTCCTTCAAAACTTTGGCTTGTATGGGGATCGAACCCCAGATGAAATGCAAATTGACCGGTTAGCTCAGTTGGTTAGAGCGTGGTGCTAAAAACGCCTAGGTCGCGGGTTCAATCCCCGTACGGGCCAAAGTTATGCCCAATATTCCACACGAGAAAGCGTATATTCCTAAAAAGTCACTTGACTCATGAACTTGCATTAAAGAATCATTTAAAAGATTATTGCAACAGGCAATACAAAACTAGAGATTTAGACATGCTCAAAAGTTCATACTTTGCAACTGGTCCTTCAAAACTATAGCCTGTACGGAGATCGTACTATAGATACAACACAATGAGGCCGTTAGCTCAGTTGGTTAAAGCATGGTGCTAATAACGCCAAGGTTGTGGGTTCAATCTACTGACGTATGAAGCAATGCAATGTGAAAGATAAGATGTGCTCAAAACTTTGGCCTGTACGGAGATCAAACCCTAACATTGCTGGTTAGAGCATGGTGCTAATGACATCAAAGTCACGGGTTCAACCCCCATACGGGCCAAAGTTATGCGGAACATTCCAACTGCCATTTTTTTCTTCTTAAATGTATGTATGTGAACTATCTATCTCTATGAGTTGACATGATTTGGTTATCAACATTTGTTATTCAACATCGCCTACATACAGAAGAGAACAGAAACAAAATGGTTACTGTATATTTATTCTTAAGAACAAACCCTGCTCCCAAAACTACAAAGGCCTATGGATGTTGATGTGATAATGTTGATGTGGTGAGCCACAATGTCTTCTTTTAAGCCAAAAATGGGGGGAATTTTCAGTTAGAAAACAATTTTAATGCATTAGATTATCTAATCTAATCAAAAAAGTACGGTACTCAAGAAATTCAAACCTGGGTCTGTATGTCCCAAATATTTGAAATCTTTGCTTAGGCCAATGTCACGTTCAAAATTTCCAATAGCCATGTGTCAGTAATGTTAAACTTCATAGTGTTGAGTAAGTTTCACTGCTTCTGCCCAGAACACAAAATTCCCACAGAGCTTTATGCTTATCAAATACGATCAATGTGATAGTGAGATGGGAAAAATGCAGTACTGGTTAAATGTAAATCTGTAATACATAGAAAATATGTTTAATGCAGAGCAGATGTGAGACATGGCTGAGTTCACAGGGAAAAGAACATTCCTATGAACCACAGTCACTGTAACATGCACTACAATACGGCTGTAGGGAAACTCTGAGAAACTTAGAACATGTTATGTGTTAGAAAACTTGAAAACACAAACTGATGGACAATACACTGTATGTAAATATCACTCATTCCTCTTGAAGTTTTTCTCAGTATGGGGCCCCTAGAGGTACATGATTAATATCCAAGTGTGGGGTCCTCCTCAGCATGCACTCAGAACCACTGATTTAGTGTACTATTTTAAACAGCTTCACTCCACTGTGTTTAAACTACTCTACATTATATTATAACCAAATGTGGGTGAATGAGACCATCTGACCAATTTTTGTTGACCATTTGGAGTCTTGCTTAATTGGTCCAAAAAACTTGTATTTTGTTTAAGTTTGGAAATTTTAAATGAGTAGAAATTCTTTGCCATCATAACAATAAAATTAAGTCTTGATAAACCTTTTCATTTATTAGTTTGCCATGTGTTCATCATGAATTTACGTATTCATGCTATAAGTAGTGGTTCGCAACCTTTTTTGTCTTGAGTACCCCCAATCATGATCTCATACACAGAGTACCACCTACTGTATGTCATGTGTTTTTGAGGGGCATTTCATCTTTACTCCTTTAGTACTATTTTTATTATAGATTATATATTATATACTGTATATATTTATTGTTTTAATATATTCCATTTCAAACAATTGCCTCTTAACATGTAAAATGTGCTGCAAATGACTTGTTTTACTTTACAATACTTGGAATTCTACCTTTCTTTTAAATCTGCAAGTACCCCCTGGCAAATGGCGCAGACCCCTAGGGCTCACATACCCCTGGTTGGGAATCACTGCTTAAGAATAAGGATTTACTAAGGCTAGCTAAGGTGTAGTTATTATAAAGTGTAATACTGTTTAATGGTTTGTGGCAGAGAGAGGAAAGGAACAGATATTATGTATTCATTACGAGCTGTAACAAAAATGAATAATACTGGCCCAAAGAAATTATTAAAAAAGGTGGATATTTTAAATATTTTGGCAGTTTGGAGAGAACATTGGCCTAGTTTTATTTCATAGACCTGGCAACACTGAGAACAGTTCCTTTCGCTCCACATTTAAGGTCACACTTGTCACCTCTAATATTCAATCACAGTTATTATTTTTACCAATTGAGAGTTTTCAGTTTTTTCCTGATTTTTAATGACTTCATGAGGACTTCACCCAATTCCAACAGGATTTATGAAAGCTAGAGACAAGTTGGACAAATTCAAATACCTTGTTTTGCAGAGTGAAAATTAGATCAACAGGGCACATATTATGTAAAATCAACTTTTTGAGTTTTTCATCTGGTTCAAACACTGCTTCCTCATCAAAACACGGTTGTAGTTTTGTCTGTAGGACATTTTTGTTCTGAATACCTCAGATTTGTGATGTCTAAGGCCTATATCTGATACTAGAGCTGTGCAATATTGTGATAAAACTGTATCGTCGTGTGACAGTGTTTGATGTTTTGATGAAAATGTCATATTGTGATTTCCCATTTCTCTATTTAATGCATTTGTCTGTTTAAATACAACCTACTTCTCTCAGCCTCAGAGTTTTTTTTGCACTTTCAAGTCATATCAGAGGTGAATTTTAGCAATTTTCCAGTTTGATTTACAAAAATATATGATGAAAACATAGATTTTTTGCATATTTTTATGTCTTAGTCATTGTTAATGTAAGAAAACCAATTAGAAAATGCAGAAATCTTAAAATCTTTTTGTTTTGTGGCAACACACAATCATCTAGTTTATCGATTATTTTAATACAGTTTTATTGATGAGTTGAGGTCACTTGTTTTGGGATTTATGTTCAAAGGCTTAGTCACTTGTTTCTTTCTGAAAATCTGGCAACACTGCCTTTGACGGCTGGATTTAGCTATTAACAGTGAAGTAGAACATTTCTGAAAACAGCAGATAATTTTATTTACCTCAAGGGCAATAAGAAAACAGACAATAATCAAGTAATATCAAAATTGTGATGTGGTTCCAAGAAAATTGTGAAATGAATTATCTGCCTGAGCCCTACTCTGAGATCTTCTGCCTGCTTTCAAGTCCATAAATCCTCCAGACAAATTTTGAGCATTTCTGCAGCAAAAGCATTACAGGCAAGATTGCTCATTAAGTTAATTAAACGTGTGTGAATTACCTGGTCTCCCACATGTTTTGACACACTGCTCGTAGGTGTCGAAGCGGTTCTGGTTTCCTCCACAGCCTCCGTACCAGAAGCGCGTGCAGGTCTTACTGCTGCTGTCGAAATGCCACTTTAGGACAAACTTTGCACATGTCCCCTCCTCTTTGGGCTGCTGGCAGATGTCCACAGCTGCAGAGGAAGCTGAAAAGAGACAGACGGGGAGAAATTTAAGCTCAATGTATAAATATGAGAAAAAGAGAGAAAGGGAGAGAAATGGTGGTTTAGCAGTTCTCAAACTCTTTGAAATAACTGCAGAGGAATTCTATTTCTATCTATTTCTACTATATTAGTCTAGAGATTTGTTTGTTAGCATCTGGTTACAAGTTATTTATATTTTTGACATTCTTAATGAAACTTGTCAGAAATGCCATGACATGTTGACATGTCACATTCTGAACTAGAGCTCCTGCAGAGGAAAAATCACCCCTACAGGGACAATACAGGGAGAAGCTTAACATCAACATCAGTAGAATAATCAGTTGGCCTTTTTATTACTACTACTATAACACTATATTCCATTATAGGTTTAGCACACAGTCTATAGTAATATTTTTTTTATATAATGGCCATTTATCTATAGTCTTTCATTGCACTGTGTTTTTTTTTGTTTTTTATATAAAATGTAAATATGGAAGCACAATGTTTAACATTTAATTTACATCTTTTCTAAATTTCAAAAAAAAAAAGAGAGAGAAAGAGAAATTTGAAGCTACAATTGCTTCTCAAAACTAACTTTAAACAGAAAAATGTCGAATGTCTTATTCACTTTAAACTTTTGAACAATTCCAGAATACTAATGCATGTATAATTTCTTCAACATAAACTTCATCTGGGATTTTGGGAAGAGATTTTAAGACTCACGATTCAAGTTAAAAAAGTTACATTTCCTGGAAAAACTGTAATCTTCTCCACATTTGAATATATAATTTGTGAACTGAGTCAAATTAGAGGGAGAAGAAAAGCCTCAAACATGGAATTTGTGACTAAGCAGCTCTTAGTCACTGTCCCTGTGAATCACCAACACTGTACAGTCGTATTGTATTGTAAAGATACCAGGATTGTCTTTGAAACAGATCATAATACTTGGTAAAATACAACAAACTGCAAATACTTGACGGGGAAAACAATATTACTGTTCTTTCTTTGTTCTTTGTTGATATTTCAGGGCCTTTTTCCCCTCAAAATTTACTCTGTTTCAACCTCAACACATTCGTAGTTGTATCTTCTCTATTGTGTTTTTCTCTGACCACATGTTAAATACTTTACAAATCTGAAAGAAAACTTCACCGAAGGACCAAAGTGTGTTTATAAAGAGATGTGTGTATTTGTCTGTCACTGCTAAAGCTAAATCAATTTATAAAATCAACTGGTTGGATGGCTTTGAGATTCAATCCCAATCATTGCAGATTCCCCTTTACTGCATTATTTATTCATAGCACAGCCAACAGTTAAAGGTGCATTGTGTAACTTTTTGGGCCGAAAATAGACTTGAATAAAATCAGGTTTTAGTCATTTAGATTTCTTTGTTGCATAAACTAAACAATAAAAATCGGCTTCTTCACTTTAAACAGGCTGTTTTTTAGCCTGGAGGAGAGTCACTCATGTTTCTATAGAAAAAAGAAAGTGTAGTTGTATTTCTCACTTTATGGCATAAAATGTATTGAGACCCATTCAGAATGTCCAAAGTACAGCTTTAACTTTCTGATTCTAGTATTGTGTAGCTCAGGCCTGTAAACTGTGGCCCCAAATGCGGCACTTGGACATATTTTGTTGGCTCAGACTCTTTCTAGATGGCCCAAACTGAAAAGATATTTTTTGTCACTTGACAATCATACAGTTACCGTTGAATAACCAGTTAAGACTTAAATAATGTCATTGCTTTATGTAGGTGTGGGCCATCAATTACTCAAAACTAAATTATTAAGATTTGCTTCTTTCATCTATTTGTGTTTTTAATATATTTTTCAAAGTGGCCCTGAGTGAAAAAGTTGGACATCCTGTGTTTTTCTTTTGCTCAGAAAGTTACACAGCGCCCTTTATTGCACAACAGTCAATCAAATGACTTGTGCATTGTTGTTGCAAAAACATACTCTTCACTGTTTTATTCTTTTTTTATTTACAAACATTAAATAGATAATACTCCACACAGATAACTCATTCACATTCATATTCAGTTATGTCTCACATACACAACAAATTAGTATCTAACGTCTTCCAGAGACATTTATATACAGTTATAGCCTACACGCATTTTAGTCCTCACTCACTGATCTTATAGTGAATTCATTTTAGATTCATTACAAAAACCTAATAGAGATAGAATTTGACGTAAAGTATGACACTAACACTGAGTTAATATTGAGGTGTGTGGAAAAAAAAGCAAATACAACTCAATTAGTTATGAAGAAACATTATAATTTGGATCAAAAGACCATAATATACATAATGTATATGGTTTATTTCGTCCAATTTAAACCTACTTTAGCCCTGATTTTATCTACTTTCTTTCTTACTTTCATAACCATAGATAAGCCTTATTTTATTGAAAGTTTTAATTCCTTTCATCATTTTCCATTTGGTTTAGACCAAGCGTGCCTAAATATTTTCCTTGTCTAAACAGTTCCACTGAGTCTAAAGTGTAAAACAAATAAATAACTGCAGACAGGATGATCTCCTCAAGTCAAAGTAAAGAATGATAAAAGAAAGAAAAACATTACTAATCAGAGACTTTTGAGCCAACCTGCAGCGTATTTCAATACAAGTGAAGATATTTATTTATAATTCTAAGATAAACCACATCTGGCTTGATTTAAGTCTACTGTTTAACTGTGTGTGAGTGTTGCCAATGCTTTCCACTACTGACAGACCTCTGATGTATTAAACTTTACTTTGTGTGAGAGCGACTGCCAAGAAACAATGAGCTCGTGAACAAGGCTTTCCATTCATTTGACTTAAGGCTTTAACTTGGCCAGTGTCAAAACTCCTAACGTCTCATTTTCCAATCTTCCACTGTTTTTATGTCTTTTTTTTTTTTTTTTTTTTTACAATTTGAATTTCTGAGGCTGGGTGGGTTTGTGTGGAAGAAACAAAGAGCTTTTTGTTTTGTGATCACACTGGAGGAATCAGACTTATGTAATGGGAAAATAATGAAACTGAACTAATTGCTGCTCAGATAATGGTCCAAAGCTGTCAGAGCAATTAACATCATTTAAGGGGAAAAATCTGTGTCTACCAGTTTTATACGAAGCAGAGAAGGAATCAAGAATCAAACACACTTCCTGCAGCTCTTATGGAGGATCTTGAGGCGTTCCCAGGCCAGTCGAGAGAAATAGTCCCTATAGCGTGTTCTGGGTCTTTCTCGAGGTCTCTTCCTGATGGGACATGCCCAACCACTTCTCATTCCAGCCTTTTTCCCCTCACATGTCTGACTAAAAAGCAATTTTTTTTTAGCTTTTAAAGACTAACAAAATCTGATCAGAAGTTAGAAGTTTCCCCACACAAAAGAAAAACAATCTAATTTCCACCTACATTTCTTTTTGGTAAATATACGGATTGGTAAAGTTGGTGTTGACAACTGAGAGCTGAAAGACACTAGCTCTGGTATATTTTGGGTTTTGACCATTAACACAAGGTAACACAAGATAGCTGAAATAAAAATGAGTTTTAGGGAGGAAAATGTAGGTGGAGCCAATACAAAAGGGTTTCGGGAAAATGTTTTATTTGTCAGTTTACAGTTGAGTCTGATTTATCGGAGAATGGCTGTTTGACTCTTACACAATGTGATTTTTATCTTTAACATTTCCAGGTGCCTTATAGTTTGTTTTTATCAGAAGTGGGACGGCCCTTTGAAGGGACATCGAAATGAGAAGGGGTTTTAACTTTTAGCTGCTCACTCCATCTCTAAGGGAGCACCCCACTATTCATTACCTAGAGTTGATGGTCATAAGTGAGAGTTGAAATGTAGATAACTGAGAACTTTGTAATGTGACTCAGCTCCTTCGGTCCAATACAATGACTGCATCACTTCAGACACTGCACCAATCCATCTGTCAATCGCACACTTTATTCTTCCCGTATAGAATTATACTGTATAGTCCGGTATTGTTTAAAACTCAATTAGACATATTATTAAACATGAAAATATGTCTTTCAAATAGATTCTTATGTGTATATAAAAGCCTCCTCTTGATTGTTTCCATGAAAATCTTGTTCCTTTAGACATACTATTCCGCAGTTTGGCATAAAACTGAATGTTCCAAACTAAAATCTTTGCTTCATATTCATTGGGATTATGCATTTGTGGGGTGCACAGTAGTGGTTAGAGTTTTGGTTTCCCAATAAGGAAATAGTGGGTTTTTTGACTCCAGGGTCGAACCATATCAACATCTCACGATCTCTCTGGGTGGAGTTTGCATGTTCTACCTGTGTCACTGTGCGTTTTCTCTGTGTACTCCAGTTTCTTCCAAAAACATGCATGCTTAGGTTAATTGGGCATCACTGTAATTTTCCCAAGTGAGTGAATGAGAAAGTGAATGGTTGTCTGTCTAACCCTGCGATGAGTTGAACGATGTAAAAAGATTAGGCATTTGACTTTTCTCATGCAGAAAGTTGCACGGTGTCTCTTTAAATATAGATGGAGGGACAAGACTGCAAGAATGAGATTGTTTAATGCTCTAAAATTGTTGGAATACAAAAACGTAACACGTCTAGTCATTTCGTAGAAATAATTTTTCAATATTTCCTTATACAATGTGATGATAAGGATAGATAGTGGTTCATCCTAATTCACAAATGTTCAATCTAGTAATTTCTTCTAATAAAATAATCCGTTAACTTTTTGCAATACAACTGCATTCGAACAATATTCATTTTAGCTGCCAAACATCTGTATTACATTTTATTGTCTTGTAGAATGTTGTCACATAAATGCAGCCTATTATCCTAAACAAAAAAAGCAGAAATTAAGATTTATATTAAATTATTATAATAAATATACAACAATGTAAATATGTATGATAATTCTTTATATTTTGGTTGTCTATATAACATTAAGAGCATTTGACAGACGTTTGCTGTTCATGCTTAGCTTTGGCCAAGACAGTGTGGAAACTATACAAGATTATTATGTTTTTGGCAGAACTGAGACTAGAGATTAAAACCATTAAACTTCTTAGATGATGTAAACATAATAGAGTATTTAATGCAAAGCACATGTGGCAATAAGAAGAAGCTGAGTGTAGAGAGAAAGGTTTTCTTTGGACGAGCACAAACAGCAATGCGTAAAACATGGCTGTTGAGATTACAATGATGAAACTGCATAAAGATTGGTCGCTTACCAAACTATTTTATATTTGAGTCAGATTTTTATTACAGCAAAACACCTAATAAATTCTTGCAGAACAACTTTTACTGTTTGTTAGATCTGAATCAAACCCTTTTGCTTATTTCACTACAAGTATGACCCCACCAAAGTAACATCATAAAAATAGTTGTATTCGGCTGTAATGTATTTATTTTGGATAAAAAAAATATAAACATTGCAATATGAAAGTGAAAAAAAAAGTTATGTTGTAAGCATTTGGTCACAAAAAGCTGAACCCATGTGCCCCTCCGTTTTGACCCGAGCAGAACCAAGAACATGTTGTGGTGCTTCTTTCACTCACAGCGACGGTGTAGAAATATTTAACAGATGTTATTCTGTTGCTATCTGACTATAAATAATCGATGTACAGACTGCTTTACAACACAGAAGTTTTCAGCTTTGAACAGCAAGTAAATGTTGGCGACTTAAACCTTTTTGGCATTGCGTCACTGAAATTTTAGGCAATTGTTCTGCTTGTAAATGTAACTCAAACAACCCTCAAATGACCGTATTGTAGTAAACATATTGTAGTAAAGACTGAAATAATTTTGGTCTAGTGCATAATATCAGTAAAATCAGTCAGAATTACCTGGTGCTTGGGGACCTCTTTTTGCTCCACTGCTTTTGGCTCCACCACTTTTAGCTCCGCCGCTTTGAGCTCCACTGGTTTTTGCTCCACCACCTCTCTTTGCTCCGCCTCTTGTTGCTCCACCACTTTTGGCTCCGCCGCTATTAGCTCCACTGGTTTTTGCTCCACCACCTGTTTTGGCTCCACTTCTTTTAACGCCGCCGCTTTTAGCTCCACTGGTTTTTGCTCCACCACTTGTTTGGGCTCCACTTCTTTTAGCGTCGCCGCTTTAAGCTCCACCGGTTTTTGCTCCACCATTAAGTGCTCCAAATCTTTCTGCTCCATGGCTTTTTGCTCCACCTGCTTCTCCTCTTTGACTTCTTTCTGAGGTTCTGGCTCTGGCTCTGTGGAAACATCAACCAAAAACACATCTTAGCTCAACTTTCACTTTCACTTTGTCGTTAATTTTCTTTGCACAAACACATTAAAGCAGGTTGGTTCTGCTTTAAAACCCCAGCTCATCCGCAGAGTGAAGCAAAAGGCAGGCAACAAGCAAATTATCGCAAAATTTGCCGCAATTGCAGGTTCAAATCTGGGGCAAAAGCGTGTATATGCTTCAGACTTCAGGCAGTTCCATTCCCGTATGTTGTAGGCATGACCATGGACTTACCTGTTTCCATGCAGTTTTTCAAGCAGAGGTCTCAGTCTCGAATCTATTTGCATTGCCTCCGCACCCTCCGTACCAGAACTGCGTACAGATCCTGTTCTTATAGTCAAAGAACCACTTAGCCTGATAGTCTTTGCACGGCTCGCCCACGTCAAACTCAAGAAAGCATGGGTCTGCAAACTCATAAACAACTGCAACATGCAAAAATACCAGGAGTGAAAGAGAAGAGAGAGAGAGAAAGTGAGAGAGACGTCACAGGTGAGAGGTTACATACAGTACATTAGTGGTTAATAGTGACACCATAGTTACCAATTTATTAACGTGCTTAGGGATGTTTGTGATTAAAAATGAATATGTTTAAAAGAAATGCACAATAATGTTAATATCAAAGAAAACAAAAGAATACATCTTAATACAAGGCTTTGGGTAATGACTTAAAGTAAATTAAATGCAGTGTTCTGAGAGTTGGTTAAGAAAAAGAAACAATGTTGTAAGTACTTGAAACAGGTAAATTAGATAAAATGTTAGTTAAAATGTGGGATTGTAGAAGTTAATCCATAGATCATATAATAGAAGCGGACATAATGATGCTATACTGTTTGGCCTAAGTCAGCCTTTCGTATCTGGCAGTTATACAGCTAATTTGTTCTGCTTTGGTGATTGGTCAGATTGTATTCTTCATATCTCAATTTACAAAACAAAGTTCATAAACAGAGAATCATTAGTCGTGAGGCAACGCCCCGCATTGTCTCTCCGCATCAGTTGACCCATATGAAATTACAGATTAATACATTTTTCAG
Organism: Mugilogobius chulae; assembly: GCA_038363315.1. Lineage (NCBI taxonomy): Eukaryota > Metazoa > Chordata > Actinopteri > Gobiiformes > Gobiidae > Mugilogobius > Mugilogobius chulae. Next base: position 28,207,740 of record CM076396.1, read on the forward strand.
ACTTATGCAGAGGTACATACAGTATATGCAGTGTTTTTTTCAGTCTTGTACATAAGACTTTTTTTGTCAAATTAGTTTGACATATCTGAATAGTAGACAGAGAAAGAGACACACTCAGTAGAAAGTGAAGGAGAGCCAGATCAAGTTGGTAGTCACTTCCTCTTTGAAACACAGCGGCAAACGGCATGATGTGGTCCATTTCTATTACATGATCTATAGTTTAATTTTGTTAGGGTTCTCCCACCGGAAATTAACAAACCTGTTTGCATCTGTAGAAGTACCGAGCTGAAGTATTACCCAATTGTGTACACTGCTAAAATGTCAAATCCTAACACAATCCTAACATGACTTGGTGCAGAATTGCCACTTTGGTGCCTAAAGGCACTGTTAACATTGTTAACTATTGATACTTTGTGTTTTTTGGGGTAAAACAATATAATGCCTATACTATTCCACAAAACAACCACCACATTACTAGAACTAAGCTAAGACAGGATTAGGTACATATAACCAGGTCTGAACAAAGACTAAACCATAATCTAATGTTTAAACCAGGAACAAACCAGGTCTAAACTATTAGTAACATACCTGTAGATGTAATGAAGAATAAATATTTATTGGACAGATGGATAAGGGACTGGATTTAATGTTGGAAGGGCTTGATTGGCCCCTGGACCTTAAGTTGAATAGCCCTGCCCTACATTATTGTAACCCTTTTAGTCTGTTCCATTTGATTGGACTTCTGTACCGCTGGGATTACCTGTCAGGAGCAGTGTCAGTAGACCAATATCTTTCAGCAAAATTTGGTCAAGAGTACCTAGCTGATTATTCTATTGTATTATGGACATGTATTTAGAGCAGACAATGAACATTCTGCCAACAGCTATGTCGATGTTTTGTTTAGCTGTAATGGGCCAACAACAGACCATAAACAGCTCCTCTAAACTTGAAACTGCACATTAGTAACCCCGGACCATCCCACCAATACACTTTTGAGAGACCAAATAATTAAATTTTAGGCAATTGTTCTGCTTGTAAATGTAACTCAAACAACCCCCAAATGACGTATTTTAGTAAACAACTGTCACAGATTATCTGGATGTGCAGATGTCCTCATGCCTCAGTAATGCATTTGCCATTAGAGTCTTTAACAGCTGTAAAGGCTCACTCCAAAACTATGCTAAACTGAGACAGGCACAGTAAAAAGCTGCATTATAGCTAGCAAAAAAAAAATACAGCAGTGTTGGGTACTGCAATAATCTTAATTATAAAAAATAATGATACTTTTACAAGAAGTATTCTATCTGGCAAGAACATATAGTTCATTTGTAAGTAAATAAACAAATAAAACATACGCTTGTGTCAACTAGTTAAGGGGATTCCTTTAGTTTGATACATTTGATTCATACTTTTAACGTGAAATAATTTGTTTAAATCAGGGATGAGCATTTACTTTTGACATATTTGAATCTAGAAAAGTGGTGATGGGCCGGACTACCATAAATCCTTATTAATGCAGACAATTTTGTAAAACTTAGGCTATTTAATCTACTATTTGTCCATTAAATATGCACACATGCAGATACATACTCGATAGCTAAGTTCATAAATAAAAAGTTCAGACCAAGTTTCTTCTGTTGTGTTAATAGATTAGGCTCCATGATATTATGCTTAACACTCCCAAATTTAATTCGGGAGCCACATTTTGTCCAGGTGTGGTTTAAGCTGTTCATTTCTTTTGCAACTGGGGATGCACCAATCTAGCTTTTCAATTTTTGACAAAAATAACAATAATCTGACTCCAAGGGCCTCATTTATTTAAGCATTTGCTCACATGCAGAACAGATAAAGGGGAGCAAAAACTTGACACAGACACTATGAATGCAAAAATTGAGGTGATTATCCATCTGTTTTGTGTATTTTTTTCTATTTACAGTTCAATAAGGTTGTACGTGTCTGCAGTCATCAACAGGACTAGAACTGTTAAAACTGAAAACTGCCCCAAAAACACAGTTCTCTTCATATAAAATAGGTCACATTGTGGTATGTAATTGTTATTTATCCAGCAAGCTGGACAACAATATAAAATCCAACTAAAGAATGAACTAGGATATTGACTGAACTGATATGAAACTGATCGATTCAGTACAATTGTGTGGATCAGAGACAATAAACGTTTTTAGTATTAAAATGGGTGCATCCCTAATTGTATTGATTCACTTTTTACATCTTTCTGAAACCCATAAATATTAGGGCTGGGCGATCTGGGAAAAATTATAATCACTTTTTTTTTCTCATATTGATCAATCATCATATTGATTTTTGATTCGATTTTGTTTTACCTTTCCAAAAAAAATGAAATATGCCATTCATGAACATAAACGAAACAAAAACTTTTAATGTGTCCCATTTATTAGATTTTTTACAACTATATATCAACATTTTTGCCTCAAAGTTTGCAAACTACACATTTTTACTGACAAAGATTTTTTTTCGATCTTTCAATTCAAAACCCACCACCAAATAATTGTTGATTCGCTTCGATTCGATCACAATCTTTCGATTTTGCGATTACTGGCCAAGCCCTAACAGATATAGTTATAATCTATCAATATCTGCATTTTGTATTGATACAAGACAAAGAGTATTGGAATACGGTGCAGCCCTGTATCTACTGAGAATCGTGAAAAGTAGCTCAAACTATACTTGAGGTTGCTATTATGTACTGCTAAAACTATTACATCTATTAGCCAGATTTGTAGAGTGTATTACCTGTTACTGGTTTCTCCAGTGGAGCTGTGGTTGAAGTTACAGTGTTGGTATTGAGGATAGCTGGTTTATGCTCTGCTGTTTCTGCAAAAAACACACATATACAGTAAGTTACACTCTTGTTGCACATCACTGTTTCTTCGTCTATCCACAACAATGAAACGTACTGGTGGTGATGATTCCTTTGCGCGTGGACACGATGCTGCCTTCAGCTGTGAGTGCTGTGACCACGGCGTGATAGGACTGTGCGCTCTGCAAGTTGTCCACGGTGATCTCTGTCCCGGACACATTTGTCTTCAGGACCAGGACGTGATCGCTCAGCCGAGTCACCACCACCTCGAAGTATACAAAGTGCTTCGGGTCCGGGCTGCTCCAACGCAACTTCAGACTGTTGGAGGTGATGTTAAAGACGTGGAGTACATCTGCGTCATGTGACTCTGTAAATAATATTATAGAAAAACGAGATTTAAGTTTATTACAAGTTACTTCCCTGAGATGTGCAACCTATTTCATGTTCTCTCAAGGCAAATATCACTTGAATGATTGTGATTTTCATTAATTTGTTTATTATTATTATTATTTTTATTAGGCGGGAGAACATCCTGGACAGCAAGAACTTGACACAGAATTTAATGGAGTTACAAATCCTTATCGAACTATTTTTTAATCATGGAATAAGTCTTTTTTTCATGCTCTATTAAAACTAATTGATGTAATTGATAGCTAAAGCTGTACAATGTTTTACATTCACCAACCTTTGTGCGTTTTATGATGAATAACGTCTTGTTGTTTTTCATGTTGTTTCTCATGTTTCCTATGGGCACAAAGAAGTCAAATGAACACATTTTACAATTAATGTGTTGGTTATACACCATAGTATTTGTGGATAAAAATCTTTATAATACATACTCCTGATGTGAGGTTCTAAATGGGTTTTTGAACGGCTGATCACTCTGGAACCACTTGCAGTGTTTGGAGACTTCAGGCGACATGTAGAAAGCATTTTCAACTGGAACGAGATCAAAGCGCCAGGGTTATTTCAACAAGAAGGTTACATCATACACATGTTGGTAATAAAGTTATTATTTTATGGAGCACAAGCTCTTTGGTTCCACTTTGGATCTGAAGTTTCCAACGATCTTTCTAACAGTGTGAGTAAGTGGTTTATACGGAAAATGCCAGACCTCAACAACAGAACACAGTTGTATTGTAGAATTTTCAGTTTTTGAGCATTCAACGCAAATAACATAAATAAACTGATGGATTTTGCACTTGTCTTATTGATAAAAACACACAAGGATGTAATGTAAATGCATTACGCACTTGCAGAGGGTGTCCACTGTTCTAGTTTGTCCATTTGTGATGAAAGATAAGTGATCATGAGGAAATTGTACCAAAGCATCGCAATTTCCGTTTCCTTTTAAACATTTCAACAGTCCCAAAGCACTGCATCATGTAATGCTAGCCTCCGCTCTGATTTTTACTGAGAAAAACTAAGCTTGCAGCCAAAATAGATTAAGGTGAGTATTGTACAATGAGGGTAAGACTATATTTTAGACTAGAGTAATTCACAACTAGCTGCTTATTTGCATAGGTTTTTGAAAAACTTGATTTGATGCTACTTAGACAGTTTCTACATATTAACTATATACAGTATATATCTTTTAGTGAACAATAAAGCTACTGTTCCACAGCAGTAGAAAGTTCAGTTGGTCAAATGTTAAACCAATGGAGATTTTCAATGTCTAAAAACTCAAAATAGCGTTAATTAATGCTTATTCTGACTCTACAAAGTCATAGATAATTTACCAATATTGACCCAGGAGTTTTTCAGATTGTTCCTCAGCTGTTTTGTTTACATTTTTATATTATTTTGGCTAATGTATTCCCATTAAAGTTCTGCAAACTTGACCAGAAACATGGCAGATTTGCCATTATTTCCATGATAATTGTTGTTGCTTCCCGAGCCTTATAGCAAAGGACAAAATTAACATTGAATCAACCACTTGCAAGTATGCAAATAAGCAGCTAGCGGGTGTAGCTGAAAATAAAGTGCTACTCAAATTGTGACGTGACTGCACCTCTAATAGTTTCTACAACAGTTCAAAGCTGGAGTACCAGACTATTTTTGTATTTTTGTTTTTACCCCCCAAAAAACAGCACTTGTAACAAAATCAAGCAAATAGTGTCTGTATGTAACAAAAAAGTGCTTTAGCTCTCATCAAGAGTAAAAAGCAGCCTCTGATTGGTTGTGCTTGGCTGGTCTGCCACGTTTCACTTTGCTGTCTGTAAAAATATGTTGAAGTTGCAACAACAGACAAAAAACTGAATGATAATTTTTTAACCACGTGCCATAGGTTTTGTGCAGGTCTGTTTTTCAACCTGAAAATCAGGTACCCCGTCTTTAATATTATTTTCACATATTCTAAGAGAGAACTTACATCATGTATCAATTATTTTCACTGACTGTGTGATGCTTAAAGAGTGCTCAACTATCAAAATGTATTCCTCAGATTTTAGAAAAGTGACTATGTTAAGAATATACTTCTAAATTTCTGAACTATGCTGCTAAGCTGCTATTTATTTCACAAGCTTTGAACTCTGCGGTTAATGCACAATGTGGCTAAATTATAGATTCTCATAGACTTACTATAAACAAGTGTGGCCTATCTTTAAATACATTTTTCTTTTTAAATCTATTGATTCAGCTTATATTTGGGCGCATTCAAAAGAGCAACATTACAGTATTGAGAATCTATATACATCGTTGTTGAAGTGTTTCATAGAAAAAGAATGAGATTTGTTCAGTATAATATGGTAATAAACGTTGACTTACTGGTGACATATTTGGGCATGAGCTGTCCGAATGTCAGAATGTTCCTGTCGTAAAACTGTGACAGGCTGTTTATCCTCTTAAAGAACACTTCAGATGGTTCGGAGGCCATCCTGGACAAGACTCTGGCATCTCCCGCACTTACACCTTCTCCAACTCCGAAAATCACCACGAAATAACCTCTACACTTCACTTCTGTGGCGATTCGGACTAAGCGATCTTCGTCTTTATCCACATTTCCGGTCACAAAAAGCATCAAAACTTTACGATCCCGGGGCAATGGCGCTTTCTCAAAAACATCCTCTACTGTTGATTCGATGGCAGCTGCTAACGCTCTTCCTCCTTCTAACTGCGGCGTCTTCTCCAGCAAGAACTGAACCACGCTTTCTGAAGATTTATGCTCCACCAAGCCGATATCGATGTGAATAGGCAATCCGGTTCGGTTTTGGAAGTACTTATAAGGAGCTTGCTGAATGACAGAAACGCGAGCTTGGTGTAGAGATGCTGTTGGGTTTGACGATACTTCCAGCTGATTCACAATATGAGAAATGTAGTGTTTGATTTCAGTGAAAGCGTAAGAGAAAGTGGACTCAGAGCTGTCGATCACAAAGGCAAAATCAATGTCTGCGTCAGTGATGGAGGATCTCCTGTCGCGGGAGAACTGAGGAGGGTTGTAGTCGCACAACTGGTCCGGAGCGCAGGGATCTAACGGGAGAAAAAAAAACATGTTTTATTAGTTTTGATCTGACGTTGTAAAATTGTCTAATCACAGGCACTTGTTTTTCCAGTGTTCGATGACAAAATAATCTACATCTATAAATAAATAGATCTTATATTTGTTGATTTTATATTGTCTTGAAATTAAACTTTTGCTATGTAGAAAATTGCTAGAGAAGTAGGACTATTAATATACCAATACTGCTACTGCAACAACTTTTAAACGTAGACTACTACTCAAACTACTATGTTGTACTGTGCTGTACTAATCATGCTATAAAAAGCAAAAAATTCAGAAGAAGCTACCAGAAAAAAATCTAAACTCAATGTATCATAGTTTCTGACTCTTTACCAAAGCAGACATGACAAGTCTTGATCTTTTGAAGGGCGTTTTGGTACTGAGAACTTCTTGTATTTCCCGGGAGGACGATGATCTGGGCTAAATCTGTGCCGTTTACCTGGAAAGCAAATAACAAAAAAAAATGTATTACAATTTAACACCAGCAGAGCAGTAAAGGGCACAATGATGAGTCTCCAAATGCATTTTATAATACATTCAGGTCACTCAACTTTCCTGTTTATTTAAAGAAGATAACTGTTTTATCTGAAGTTTGGGATCAAGACCACACCTCTGTCTCAAACAACTTCTGTGTGTTTTCATATACTTGACTTTGAGTCAATACTTTTTTACTGTGTTTTTAAACTGTATAAATTAAACTACCATTTCCATAGAGTTTAGGGGCTGTGAAATTATTCAAGAGACAATCAGTCATTCCTAGCTGTCAGTTTTCACCAAGAGGTTCACAACAAACGCATGTGGTTTGGAGCAGATTTCAGACACAAACACCACCAGTTCGTTTTGGTCGACATAGGTTGTATTCACTGTTCTACAAAGTGATGATGACAGGAGTCTTGACAGACAACTTTTACTAACCAACCACATTGTAATTGTGGGCCAAAAGCCACATAAATCATACAGATGTTACAAATTTGACAAATCTTGTAACACTTACATTTTGTTAAATGATTGTTAAACTTTCAAGAAACTGTGCTACAAGGTTTTATCATTTGTCAAATCATAACGTCTGTGTCATTAATGTGGATTTTGGCCCATTTTTGCATTGTGGTTGCTAGGTAACAGATGTAGAATTACCTCTACATAGTATGTCATATTTAGTGGACAAATAATTTAAACCTCATAAAAACAGCTAAATTAAGTGAAAACATGCAAAATGTTTAGTGGCATCTTAAACATAATTACGTCACTGTGTTTTACTATAGATTAACCTGTCATACACACTTTCTTAACATTTTCTTTATTGATGTCAAAAAATTAAATATTTACCAGAAGGACTATTACACCAAATTAGGTAAAAATTGAAAAAAAAAATGGTATTTGTCCTATGGGGTTTAAAATGACAAAATAGCAAATTTGGTCAGCTTGACATCCTTGACTTAAAACCATATTTTTTTCATGCATTTTCTTACCTTCAGTGCGTTTTCTAGTTGCCTGTTCTGACTGTTCATCAGCAGCAAAGTGGCGATTCCATCACTGTGTAGTTTCAGTGCGGCCTTGACTATTTGTTGAGTATTCGACACTGATCCACCCACAAAGAAAACCGCCACTTTTCTCATCAGGAACCCGCTCCTCACTCTTTTGAATGTGTTATGTGCCACAAAACTCATCGCCGTGGCCAAATCCCTCTGCTTCCCTGTCCTCCTCATCTGCAGTCCTTCGATGTGCTGCAGCAGGGCGCGTTTTCTCACACCGTCGGCGAATCTTATCTCCGTCGTGACCTCGTTGTTGTACATGACCAAAGCCACGCGGGCGCCTCTGGGACAGTTGCTCTCGGTGATGGTGATGTCCCGGACCAGATTCAGAACGGTGTCGCGCATGCCGTTAAAGGCCGCACCCACGTTTTCAGACACGTCCATGGCAAAGGCGAGCTCCGTCGGGTAGAGAGGGCATTCGTCTTTGCCTAGGGAAAAAAACAGCAATAAGAAAATGAAGATTTAAATGGGATACTCAGCTTAAGTTTATTGTGAAAGCAAAAATATACGAAGAAATTGGTTCCTTGTGGTGTTAATAAGCACTAATAATTTGTTTACAAGCATTTATAAGACACTTGTTAACATTTATTAAGTGGTAATAAGTCATTAATAAAGAACCATCAGAGTGCTGTTTCAACCAAGTCTTTGTTTCATTAGTGTTTCTCAAACTGTGGTACATACACCATTGGCAGTACACAGGCTGCATTAGGTGTTACGCAGAGTCCTTTGCAGTTTAAATATCATTTTTGATTCAACGCTTAAGTTATTCATGCCTTTGTCCTTCTTGCTTGTTATAATACAAAGAACTAATGCAACCAGGGGCTGCTCGATTACAATGAAAATTATAATCACAATTATTTAAAGAATAATTGAAATCACAATTATTCAAACGATCACTTGCTTAGAAAGAGAGCAGAGCATTAGCGCTCCTTAAATGCAGAGAGTAAAGAGATCAAATGAAATGGGCGAGATATCTTATAAATTGGACCGTTGTAAATGTATTCTACAATTGTAAAGAAACAGTCTGGGACCTACTTTTACAACTCAAGGAAATATTTCTGAGAGCTTATAATCACGATTACAGCAATAATCATAATTGAAATTGAAATTGAAATTGGATTAATTGCACAGCCCTAATACAACCACATTTCAGTTTACTTTTTGACTTTATTTTCAGTTAAGAACATTTTGAGTTGACATTTATCGCCAATAATGTCCAAAGTTAGATCTGGTGGAACTTGTTGGGAAGCCAATTATTATTTTAAATGGTACTTGAAGTGAATGTTGTACAAAAAATGTAAGAAAAATATAATATAATATAACAATTCACTACTTATTCAAACAAACAAACAGGAATCAATAAATACAACTACACCGATGATGCTATGGATTGATGGACATGTTTTTGCTCGTGGCCTCTTTAAAATGTTGCACATTTACAAAATGTCTTCATATTTTCAATACATTCCATTGATGCCAATGTACACTGCATATCTCGTTAACAAGCTTGTTTGTTTGACGTGGTTCACAAGTTTTCATCCAGTGTTTTGTGATGTGTTTATGGTCACAAAAGTAGTGAGTTTGAAACTTACCATAGCAGCAAGCTGAAATATAAAAACACAAAATATATTCATTAATACAAAGTCATCAACCGTCTGTTGTTTTGTTATTGACTAAAATACTCACGGCAGTTGTCTCTAATTTGCTTAACCAGGTCGCATTGCTGTTGAGATATAAGTTTGCATTCTTAGTTTAATGCCATGAATACATTTTGTCTCTTGGAAATGACTGATAATGAACACATACCACAACCCCAGGACCTCGAGGACCTTTCTCACCCTGTGAAAATGAAACACAGCAGGACATGAGTTGAGGTCCAATTTCACTGCAGCTTTTTACAAACTGTGTAACAGTTATTTCATTCAAACTTTGAAGCGATACAGAGTTTATTCACTTTGAAATTGCGCTGACACTGACTGGTGTTGTCACAATATAAAAATACTAAATTCTCTTTACTAATTTTATACCACAATTGATTCCACTTGTTACTTGTTAGATGAAGGTTTCAGACAAAATCCACATTTTCAACACAAAGTAATAATTTTGCTGATCTTGTGCTGTATTATTGTATATATTTGAGATGTCACTTTCTAAAACAGTTTAGAAAAGGCTGAATTGTTTTTTTGTTTGTTTTTTATCAATACTATAAAGTGCCTATGAGCTAGTCATTTCACTAAAACAAAGTGAAGATTATTATAATTTAAGATTTTGCTAAACATTTGACTAATTTAATCCAAGTTTAACCATTTTTGTTACTTGAGCAAAGTCTAAATATGCATACAAAATGGTAATTTTTATTCAGATCAACATTACTCAAAAACAAAATACAATAATCAAAAAATATGGTAAAAACTTTTATATCTAATGTATCAACAGTTTAAACTTGGCCCTGTCCATGTTTTTGTTTTTACTGACCCTATTATGTGCAATTTTCGCATGTTTGATTGAAAAAGGCCTTATTTCTATACGAAAACATGACACGATGAAACTAGTAATGCATTTTTTTTCTTACTTTTATGCAGGCAAACGACAGCTTTAATCTATTTTTTTTTTTTTTTGCTATTCACCTGCAGTGTCTCACCTTAATATAAGCAATATGACAATGCATGCAAAAATACAACATCAAATATGCTTACATAAGGCCCAGGATATCCGATCTCTCCCGGCTGACCAGGTGGGCCCATGGTTCCAGAAACACCCTGTAAAAGCAACATATTATTGACAAAAATAAGACTGGACTCTAAATCTCCTCATGACATTTTACAACGAGCAGAAGATTTTCATTTGACAGATAGAACAGTGGAGACGAGTGGTCGGTGAAAAAATTATAGTACTCCAAATAAAGGATTGCAGAACTGAAAAATAAACTCTGAATAAGGTGATTAGGAGGGAAACATTGTTAAAGTCAAGTTGACATCACATCTTCTTTAAAGTTAATACAAGTTTAAATAATCTTGGCCATGAAAACTAAAATGTATTCAAATTAAAATGTAGTCTGTTTTTGAACTGTGGAAAAAAAATAGTTTGAATTAATACCTGGAGCAGTTGAGAAAATGGAAAAAAAACACTTTCTACTGTTGTGTTCATAATCAAGATGTGAGGTTTTCCCATTATTTCCACTGTACTTTGCTATAAAATAATCTAAGTAAGTCCACACATTTTTACTGGTGACTTTTAGTGCTTGTTTAAATATATTTCTTGTCAAAAGTTACACAGTGCACCTTTAAAGAGAGAAATGTAAAGCACAATATAATATTTTAACAAAAAAGCATATTGTCACAGAGATGAGCTCATGATTGCCATATTACAACAGGCTTCCCTTACAAACTGACCAAAGTATATTTACAGTAGTCTTATCTCTTACCCTCTGTCCTCGGTTTCCTCTCTTCCCTGGTCCACCCTGGGTTCCTTTATCACCAGCGTCTCCCTGCAACACAACATATGCTTTCAGTTTCTACTTACAACTATGCTTTTACCTACAATGTCTGGCTTTCATTAGCATCTTTGATTCCTGTTCATTTCAACTTTACAGCTTATGAACAAGATAAATAACTGTTGTTTTACATGACAGCAAATGCACTTCTGTCGTCCGAGCTTGCCAGTGTCTTTTGGAGTGTGGCCAATAACAGATAAGATACAAAAACATCTGGATGTAACTTACTTTTGGTCCTGGGCGTCCTGGATATCCAATGCCTCCCTGAAAAGAAACAGGAGAACATTTGCTTTACTTTTATTTGAACCCAGAGAGCTTAATTTTCAAACTGTAAAAAAAAAAAAAAAGTTGTGCTTGCTAACTCATCACTCTTTCTCACAAACCCTTTGGCAACGTTTGATTTCCAGACAGGTTCAGAAAAGTCCATAATGCATCCTTGAAACCAGAGGAGAATTTTTCATGGTATTTTATTTTGTTGATTGGAATATTTTTTGTATTTTGAATAACTAAGCACTCCCATAGTTATTAATTGTATTTATTTATTCATGTAGAGTTGTTACCAGCTATTTCTGACTGTATTTCTGTGCATCTGAAGTGGTATGAGCAGCTGAAAAATTTAATTTTACTCGCGATCGATCAATCTAACAATCTATTTTTCCATCCATCTATTTCTCACACTGTTTTTTGGCCACTAGAACAGTTTTAGGACACATAAGTGAAGCGGTTTCAGAGTACAAACTGTATCTTATAGATTTGAAATAATAAAATGTTTAATAGTTGAGCAATCTTGACACAGAATCATGAGATTGAAGGCGCTATACAAATTTTTTTTACTATTAAATAATTAAAATCAATTTCCACCTACCACAATTATCTTGTCAATTTAGCTATTCAGGTAAAATTTAGCTTGCAATGTTTTGTTATTGTCTAATATTGTCTCATTTGTTTACCAAAATTCATTTTCTGTTTGTCTGTTGTTGTTAGTATACCAGCAGGTCTTGGTCCTAGTGAGTATAGCACCTTTAAGAATATAATATTTCAAGGGAGTAGAGAGGGGAGGCTTTTTTATTGGACAGGTTTTTAGTGGTAGAGAAAACCAAAGCACCCAGAAGAAACCTACGCAAACATGACTAGAACATGCAAACTCCACATAGAAAGGTTTGGGAGTCAAACCCAGGAGCTTCTTGCTATGAGGTCAGAGCACTAACTGCTGTGCCACTGTGTCGCCTCATTCTGTGGGATTGATGGTTCCATTCCCATTCCAAAGACACCAAGTGGACTATGTGAATGAGTGCAATCACTGATGATGGGTGCAATTTGGTAACCATATTTTTCATCAGTTTCTATCCTAGTCAGCTATGAAGAAGTTAAACACCAGTGTGTCAAAATGAACACTCTAAAATCTCAAAAATGTGGAATGTTTTACATTGCAACACTGCAGAGAATTGCAAACACTCTAAACAGATGCATCACATAAAAAAACTTACTCTTCTCCCTTTAGGTCCAGGAGTCCCAGCTCCATCTACACCATCTCCACCCTAAGCAAAACAAAGAAAAACATTATTAACTTGTTTTCATTAGTTATATTTTTATTTGCACCAGTCAAAAATGTGATGGTCATAAGTCATCAAGCCATTTTTCTATGGGAATTCTGCTGACATTGACATCTTTGACACAGGCCGACACATTCAGTAGACAGAGTTCATAGTAAGACTTAATTAATGTTTTAAAAGATATAAGCTGAACTTACAGGCTCTCCTCTTGGACCCGGTGAACCCTGGATTCCCTTCGGTCCAGGGTCGCCTGGTTCTCCCTAAAAATACAGTAAAACAGAAAGTCTACAGTAAAAGGAATGTAGTAATTCAAAACGATTGGAATTTTACGTAATTTAGTTTTGTTCCCAGTCGAATGTCACATGATTGCTTATAGAGAGCTGCAGATGTTTGTGTGGTAATGTGAGAGTAAAGGATTTAAGCCATTGTATTTAGAAGCAAAAAAAAAGTAAAATTAGGAAGAATTTTATCCAATGTAATCTACTATAAATTAATTATAAGTTACCTTGCGACCAAGAGGTCCTTGTCTCCTTTGGGTCCAAGTGATCCTGGGATTCCACCTCGTCCCTGTCAATCAACACACAATGGCATTATAACGTTTTAGGTATTTGCGTTTTATTGATTTTAAACTATACTGCATGTGTATTGTGCATGAAACTTGAGGTTAGTCTAAAAGAAACCACATCTACAGCATAGTTGTATTTTTTCAATTAATTACTGGGGATAGATTGATGCTGTATTTGCCCTTTTTAGTAAACTGACTTTCAGACTTTCACGTTTCCTGAAAAGATGTTTGGCCAATATGTTTGGAGCTAAACTTTGTAAAATTATATAGGCAAAGCAATTCTGAAAAGATGATTGTAGACATTTGAATAGACCTCTTAATTTTTTTAGGAAAAAGCCAGTGTGTGAGGCATTTGACATAGAGTTGCAAATCAAATACACAATTAAAGCTTTCTTTTTTTTTTTGTGCAACTTTTGTTTTATTTTGATTTCCTATTATTCATAATTGCTAAAATTAATAATCTTGGGAAGTCCTCTGAGACGACTGTTGTTGTGATTTTGGGTAATACAAAAATAAATTGATTGATTGATTTTGAACTAAAACACATTTATACACATTTTACATCATTATATATATTTTAAAAAATAGATAAAAGAGGAAGGTTTTCTCAGGAGATCTGGTGTCAGGTCAGGATTCAGAAACTGCAAGGTGGGATTTCCACCTGGAGTTTTAAATGTCGCAAAAATACATACATGTAGCCATCACAAAGACATACAAAGACATTAAATCAGTTCAAAACTTTGTTTAGCTCTACTTTGAAACCAAACATCTCTTATATTGTGCACAATATAAAATTTTCTACTGTAATGAATTTGTGTTGATAGTTTGACTCACTCTCGGTCCTGGGTTTCCTTCCTCACCCTTCTTCCTGGGGGTGCTTTGTCCCCGGGTGGACCCTTTTAAGATACGAACAAGAAATCAGTTGCAGCGCTCAAATCCAGTCAAAACAGTGTGTCATAACATCCTCACAGCCAAGAACAGCTCCCACTGTGTGCTGTATGACACACGTTTTGGCTAATTTATTTTTAGAATTACTGATCTACAAAATATTTGCTTGAGTGTTAAAAATCTTACTCTAGATCCAGCAATACCAGGCTCTCCAGGCTCACCAACAGTACCGGGAGTTCCGGGAGGACCCTGAAAAAATACAACAAATAGTGATACATAAAATGATAGTAAAGGATTTTTAAGGAAACACCTATGTAAATAGACAATCTGACAGTTTGTATTGAACAATGACACAGTTTTACATTTTGTTTATAGTAAATCACTATGCTAGCTAGCTAGTTTGATAGCTTACATACTGTTTTTTCACTGTAACAAGCTGCAGATTGTCAATGTTACAAGGAGTCTTAATTTTTTAAACATTCATATCAACTGTAAGTACAGAGATATGGACGGGGATAGGTGATAACTGAACACCAGACTTTTCTGAGCAAGGTTACTTAATCAGGGAGGAATGTGAGGATCCATTCCTGGTTTCCTGCCTCCTCCTTGTCTTCTGTCTCTCTCCCTCTGATGTTGTCTCCTCCTTAGACCACGGTTGGCAGTTGGCACAGCAATCTCCGACCACCAATCAATTGCTGCAGTTTTAAAACCCAGACTCCACAGTTTCTCCTTGCCAGTTCGTTGTTTAAACTACCTGTTAGTCAACTCTTAGCTCTAGCTATTTTTTTTCCTGTTATTAATTCTTACCTGCATCCAGGTGCTTGTCTGCCTGCTTGCCTCCCTGCCTGCCTCAGCTGCAATATTACAAATTTACTTGTAATAAATCTGTTTTCAACTTTCTTGCTGTGGTCTGTTCTCTGGGTCTACAGAAACTGTGACAAGGAAACAACCAAAATACCACTTAATGATGAAGTGACGTTAAAAGAATGAAAGTTGATTTAGCATACAATGATTTCTGAAAATTCTAGTTTTATTTGTGATGCAGGACATTAATTAGGATATTGTACCATCTTATACAGCAGGCAAAATATTTACATAGAAGCCATGCAAGCTTTTTAAACATTTTCTAAATCATGCGAGTGCCTCTGTTTTTGCTTGTCTGAGAACTTTGTGATCCTCAACCAGAAGAGCACCGGGGTAAATCTACTACTACTACTGCAGCAAAATAAACTCGTGCGGCATTCCAGTAACCTGGCTTTGAACAAACAATATCAATACTGCAATAACCTGCTTGAACTGTGTGTTGCAACCCTGCATTTTTCCATATTTCATCATCATATTGTCTCTGTGTCGAAATAACAAATACAAGCATTCATTTGTACCAGTTTCCGTAAAACTGTTAAATCAAAAATGAAGTAAGAATGTAAGGAGGGATGTATTGCATCTTGTTTTTTGTGTTTTTTGTGGTAATGTGTCTTTGGTGTGTGTAGCAGCCCTCCGGGAGACAAATAAAGAAACCTTGAACCTTGAACCTATGCCTGTGTAGGTTTTGCTTATTCAATCTAAAGTGAATAAAGGAGCAACTAGTGAAAAGTGTGTTGTGAATGTTATTGACTTTACAAATCAAGATAATGCTTCACTAAAGTACACTTGTGTTATAAAGACATGTATTTGTTTATCAATGCTAATGCTAGCCTACCTCTGCTACTGAAGCATAAAACAAATACAAGTTAAACTGAAATGACCTTCATATATAAACGAGAAGTCTTTGTTTAAATCTTTAAGTTGTTTTTTTCTTTCTTTTCTGGTTGTTTTATGTTTTAATGACAGAATTAGCTTTGCAGTGCTACAAGTGTTGTGCATAGAACATTAGTATTAGATATTTGTGAATGAAAGTGACTCACAGGCTCTCCGCGTAGTCCTCTTCTGCCATTGGGTCCCTAAGCATTGAAAAAAGTTTGTTTAGCATGAAAGAAAACCTAAACACGCCGTATACAATTGATATTAATAAACACTATACCCTTCTTCCAAGATCTCCAGGTTGACCAGCTTCACCATCAACACCCTGCTCTCCCTGGCAATAACAAAAACATGATCAGTCAGCTACGTGATGGCTAGTGCATCAGATTTATAATACAGTGCAAACTAAAATAAGTTACCAGTGGACCAGGATCACCAGAGTCGCCTTTAGGTCCACGACGATTGTTATCTCTTCCACTTTGACCCTATTGAATCAAACAGAAAAAAAAGTCTTATGAAGATAAAAGAATACTCTTGTTGGGGTGATATAGATTTTTTTTAAATGCTAAAAAAAATTTAGTTTGGCCCTCGGCATGCTGTAACCTCTCACATTTTGAACCACCAAGGTAAAATGTTTGGACACCCCAGCTCAAAAAATGTATTTTTTCTGTCTTTTGCTAAATTTACTTTGAATTTATTGGATTTTTTTCTCTGTTTTGTTGCAATTGCCCCATTTCAGGATTAGCGTGTTTCTTGTCAAATAACCGATAATCTATCAGTCTGTCTTTATGTCTGTCTGTCTAGAATTGTATTGATTCTGAGCTATTTATTCCAAGCACTAGTTACCAAATTGGATAAAATAAAGTTTGTATATAGCAGTGGCTCTGAAACAAGTTCCCACTAGGATAAAGGTTAATCTGGCCAATCAAATGGAACGAACCCTCTGTACTTTTGTCCAATTGGATTAAGCAAAAAATTGATAAATCTGTGTGTTCAACCATTCATTTACTACCGTTTGTTTCTGTTAGGGATTGTGGGTGACTGTAGTAGCAGCCTATCCCAATAACTTTGGGCCTTAGGCAGGGAAAACTCTGCACAGTGGCCAACTAAAGCAGAATTAAACACTCTATACCCCATTCTCTTCAAATGTTTATAATGATGTTTTGCCTTTTCCTGACAGCTTTCAGCAAGAGCAATCCCAGATGGATAATGCATATTGATACTTGATTAATAACCAAAATATACTCACAGGATCTCCTCTGATTCCCATCTCTCCATTGTCTCCAACTTGGCCCTTGGCTCCTTTAGGTCCCTACAGGCAACAGACAATAACTCAGTAGCCATAAAAAAAAAACATTTTATTTATCTTGATTTCAGTGTATTTTAACTATTCATATAATAAATACAGTTCATACAAGATTTGCCTAGTAAAATTTCAGTTAATGTTAAACCAAAAGAGATTTTTAATTTTTTTGACTAAGTATCTGTATGAAAAAACAAACACACAAAGGGTTGAAGTTATCATGCATTTACTCATTTACAAAATATTTTAAGGGGAGCAAAAACTTGATGAAGCTAATATTTTTGTCTCACACAAGCGCTATAAAATTTGATGTCGTGCATTTCTGCTTTGTACAAAATGTGCGCTCACAAATAGGACATATTTCAGCACTTAAATTGACAAATAATGCCTTTGGTAACAGTTATTTCTGAGCGCTATCAAAAAATTGTATTCTTGTTTTAAGTGTAGTTGCTCATTGTTATTTTCAAGTTAAAAAATGTATTTTTCCTACTTACTTTTCTTTTTTTAAGTACGACAAATTTTAAGCCTGTTCCATTGACCCTGTCAATTTAATTATGCTCCAAGCAAGATCATTTCAACCCTTTTTAGGGCGTATTTACTTACTCTTCTGCCTGGTGTTCCTCTGCCTCCAGGTGGTCCAGCAACTCCACTTTTGCCCTAAAATAAAATATGTATAGATACATTTATGATAGATCACATTCACAGAAACACGGTTGAGATATTGCACCACTAACGTCTTCTCCATTGATGCCGTCAAGACCAAGCTCTCCATCTTCACCCTGTGGTTCAAAAAAGAGATGAGTTATTGCATGAAATACTTCATATTGACTTTGTCGAAAACAGACTATACATTACCTTCTCGCCTGAATAACCTCGGCCACCCTGGACACAAAAGAATAGACAAAATATCATTTAAAAAGTTAATACAACAAAAGTATATTGTTGTGCAAAGGTTCACCTTGGGGCCTCTTGGTCCGGGACAACCCTGGAAACCCTGAGTACCATTCACACCAGGAGGTCCTCTCTCTCCCTAAAACAAAAACGCAGATTAATACAATTTAGAAATTTTGATGATTGCAACATTATGTACAACTATGTAAAATCATTATTGATTTCAGGTTGATTAATGATATACAGTGAAAAAATAAATAAAACGTACAGGTCCACCCTCATCTCCTGGATGTCCTTGGCTTCCTGGAAGACCTGAATCTCCCTAAAAAAACAAAAACATTGCATGAGAAATAGCGACAAAAACCCATCAAAAATGTTTTAAATAAATAAACTTAAAAAATGTTGTTTGTTCAGCACAGATATAATGGTTCAAATAATTGTTTAGAGGCACTATACTCTTTTTTTTCTTTTTTTACAATTAAAACACTTAAAATCAACTTTCCCTTTGCACAGATATCTAATGTATCTTTTCAGATGAAAATGAGTTTGCACTGTTAAAGGTAAACTTTTTGGAAGCTCAGATGCATTAGGTAAGTGAGCAAAACACACGGACTAATGCAGGAAGTTTAAATACAATATTTTGTCTGTTTACATTTTTAATGAAGCAAAAATTGAGTATAGTACCTTTAAAAATATTTACTAGATTTTTTTAATTTGGCATACTCAAGTCTTGATTTAGTCTGGCTTCAGAAATTTGACAAAAGTGCTTGAAAACATGTCGCAGTCAAAATATAGTAAAATTATATAGAAATTAGAAAAGTCCTTTGCACTTTAGCAATGCAACAAGATTATATGACTGATACCTTTGGTCCACCAAATCCAACTCCTCCTCTGTCCCCTCTGGTTCCTGTGCATTTGCATGGGACGCCACAGCACTGTCTCTCCGCAATGCTGTCCTATTGGCAAAAACACAGAAAAATGATTTCATTATGCAGTAAATGAAGTATTAATCCAAATATTCTTCGGTATTTACAATTTCTTCCAATAGCTCATAGTCCAAGTCCATGATGTTAACACGCAGAGGTCTGGTGTATCTAAAACCTCTGCCAAATTCAAGCAGCAAAGCCTCCTCAAACTTAGGCACTCGCTCAAGTCCAACCAGAATAAAGCTGCTGACTCCTTGAAAATAACAAATACATATATTTGTTGTAAAGGATGTGTTTCTGTTTAAAATCAATTAAATGCAAGAATCAAGGAGCTTATTTTTTACCTGACTGTTGCAATTCATCAACATTTCTTTTCATTTCAGCGTATGATGCATCCAAGCCATCAGTCAGATGAATGACAATCTATAAAAACACAAAGGTTATTTCTTTAGCTTTTTCTTATTCATTATTCTGAACATTTAAAACAAGAGCTTAGCCTAAAAATAGTAGGCCTACATGTAGATTTACAAACACTGCAATAAGATGTGTACTGCTTCAGTCAAGCAAAACACAGGATCTAAATGTATGACATGACAAAATAAAATTGAATGTTTACATTTTTCTGTTATGAACATGGAGCATCAACATATGTTTCCCTTTTGTAAAAATACATAATTTGTTTTGTATTTAGTAAATTAATGCTATAATAGGTGTAAGAAGGTATGTAAACTGTTGTCAAAAATGACAAAAGGGAAAGAATTCAAATGGTGAATTAAAGGACTTGTGTACAAATTGTGTTACATAAACAAACTTGCCCTGTTTTAAAGGTTGCATGGAGGATTTTCATGGAGCTTTGTTTTTATCTCGGTTACAAATATAATTTTAGACATGTAAAAAATAGAAAACAAAAACTCCAATGGACAAGGCTGCCACATTAGCTATGGACCTGTTAGCTTGTCAGTCAATCTCACTGTAGTACTAACTGACTTGACTGTCAGCTCTGTTAGCATAAGTTTAAGACTATGACAGATAAGAACTTGCAACCAGAAAAGAGCAAAAAGAAAGTTTGTTTTGAAGTTGTTGAAAAAAGGAAACAAAGAAAAAGAAGTGATGCCAAACTGAATTGATGGTTCCAGGGATAGAATGCAATGGACACGGCGGGTCTAAAAACAACTGCACTGGTTGCCAAATATCTACTGACCAAAGCTGGGCAATTTGGGGAACGCCTTTTTTCCCTCATATCGATTGACCTTTATTTTGACCTTTATCTTTTTTGTTTAGCTTTTACATCAAAAATGGTACGGATTTCAGGAACATAAACTAAACAGACTTCACAGACACAGAAAATCAACTTTATTTTTTAAAGTGTGCCTTTGTCTCAAGGCCACATGAGGATTATCTATGAAGCTTCCCATAAAAAAAAAAAAAAAAAAAAAAAAACACCTATGTAAATAACTGACAATCTGACATGACTATTTCGATTGATTGTTCAGCCCTACACTACTTTATGTTCAAGAGCTTGAGAATGTTTTTAATAACACAACTTTGAATCAGTTTGTGTTGTAAACATGCATAAGGACTATGAGTTACATCTTAGCAATGGACAAGGTATTTGAAAAGATTTGGATTTGCGTTTTCTTGGAAAATCCTTGATGCAACCTTTTGAAATAAAAATATTTTCACTTTAATGTTCTTACCTTCACAACACTGTCCTGCCTGTTTTTGAACCTTGTATTATAGGCTGAGATAGTCTGTCTGTTGAGAACGAAGGGTCCTCTTGTACGCAGTCCTCTGAATGCCTCGAACAGCTCATCGGCATTTTCAGTGAAGTCCAGCTGTACGGCGTCACCAGAGGAGCCCATGGCCAGCATGCCAACCTGAATAGAGGGTGCCTGCCCTGAGGAACAACTGATAGAAGTCATCTTGGAAATCCTCTGTAAAATGGCACCCATCTTGCTTTGAAGGTTGGTCTGTTCAGTGAAGATGTTCTGGCCATTTACATCAAAACCAACCAGGACTTCAATGTTGCAAGCTGGAAGAAAAATACAGATGTTACCACCAATAGCTTCAAGCTCCCTAAAACAATTTTTTGTTAAATGAAATTCAGTTTTAAAGATAAATTATTAAAACCAAAATTTGCCCAAACTGGTGTCATTCACACCCAACAACCAGAAGCACTGCATATTTACCAAAACAAATTCAGGCGGACATTAGATTTTATTTCTTCTGTGCAGAGCTTGTTCTCACTTATGATTAGAGTCAATCAGACATTAGAAGACAAAGCCTAAGCCTAAAAAAAGTCAGTCAATTGCTTGTGCTCCAATGGGTTCAGAAACACGTTCAGTTTTAATTTTAGACTTTAGTCAGGTGTTTTAAGGAAAGGTCTTTTAAAAAGTGCTCCTTTAGAATTTGGTGGCATTGAGAATTAGCAAAGTTAGGATTGCTATCTAAAATTCTTTATATTTTTGACACCGCCCCACTAATTAACGATAACTTGCAATTATGTGACAGGTGCTGGTCTGATTTTTTTTTTTTTTGTAGATTTAGCTTTTTGAATAGCTAAAATGTAGGTCCAGGTTTGGCCAGGTTTATAGGTATTATCTAAGTGAGAGATCTATGCACATGAAGCAAAAACCCATACAACTCAGACAAACAGAATTTTCGTCCACAATAAATACTAGCCTTTTTTTAAAGTGAGGCTAAGCGAGGCAGCATTATTCAACCCCAAAAAGTCCTTGATCAATTTAAAGGACAAAATTGATAAAGGAAGTTTGTGGGTGAAGATCCCAACCAATTAAAGATAAGCAGCATTTGTAACTTTCAGTTGGAATATTTCTTTTATGTCCTCCATCTAAATTACTTACGTTTGGCAGTGGTCTCCGTCGTAACACACACAACCTTCCCCTTCAGTTCGTCGTCGAGTGCTTGCAAGATCTGCTCGTTCAGCTCTGACAGCTCCTGATATGTTCCTGCTCTGGCCACTAAGGATGACTCGCTGGCTACATTTTCCAGCTCTTGCTCTATATCTCCAACTCCTACTCCAAAGATTCGTACTCCTGTTTTCTTCAACCCAAGAGCTGCTGTCTTACTATCATCAGCTGATCGTCCACCAGTGATAAGAATAAGGATTTGAGGAGCGCCTTCGTCCTTCCTGCTTCCTTTTTGCTTAATGAAATGCTTATCTTGAACATGCTTGATGGCAACTCCGGTGTTGATCCTCCGTCCTCCTTTATACTCAGCACGACCAATAGCACTAATAATGTCATCCTTGTTATTGTATGTATTCAGGAAGAAGACATCTGTGACATCAGCAGCGTAATGCGCAAGGGCAAATCTCAGATCATCTCTGTCATTGTAAAAGAGGTCGATTAGATTGATCACAAAGTTCATGACCTCTCCAAAGTTGTCTCTGCCCAAGTTTATGGAGCCGTCTACCAAAAATAC
The DNA here is from genome assembly GCA_038363315.1 of Mugilogobius chulae. Taxonomy (NCBI): domain Eukaryota; kingdom Metazoa; phylum Chordata; class Actinopteri; order Gobiiformes; family Gobiidae; genus Mugilogobius; species Mugilogobius chulae. The sequence continues at coordinate 28,230,413 of CM076396.1, forward strand.
AATGTCTGCCCGTTTCACCTCTGGCCCACCACCTAAAAAAAAGTACAAAGTTAGATATCATTTGAACAGAACAGCTTCTCATCTGAAAATAATTTGCTTATAATATATAATTTAGGGTTCGCATTATGGGTGCATCGATAATGAGATTGGATATCAGCATCGATTCACGAAATGTTACTTGATGCAGTATCAGTATATATAATATAATATCGATTCAGCTGATTTCTTTGTTAAAGCTTTAATTGAATGCAATAAGTTCTGTTATGTATGATATTCATGCCAAGTTTTTTTTACTTGCATGATATACAATTACACATAACAATTTGATCCACTAAGCATTAGTAATAACTGTGTTTTGAAAAGAAAGTACTATATTCAATCCCTACACTGGCATTGACTGATCTTGAAAAACGGCCAATATTTAACACTAACTTATTAATATCGGCATCAAAACTGGAAAAGCTGGATTGTTGCATCCATATTTGACAGATTTTATTTGTTCTGTTGCTTCACTGTGGACATGGTTTAATTAAGTCACTTAAGCTGATGATAACTGAGAAGTGATTGATTTGGTTGATTAATTAACTAACTACGAAATCCCATTTGAAAAGTCTGTGCAGTCTTCATTAAACATAAACCATATTTATAGGGTTGCACAGCTCTAATGACTATAATATTACTTCTTTTTACCTTATTACCAAAACTTGTTAGCCAATGCCTTTTTTTATTCAATGTCTAATGTCTTTCACTTACATTTCACTTTCTAATGTATTTTCACATGCAGACACAGAAATTCGAATTTTTGCATTTATTCATTGGATGGACAGCCATTCGAATTTCTCTCAATCGCACCTAGTGATGCGATTCATGGTTGAACTATTGCCGCATGTATGTGACTGACTGTTGTTATTATATGACAGACATTTAGTAGGACAAGCAAGACAACATGTAGTCCAGGATTAGTTTAGTTCCCTTTCAGATTTAAAATCATAGAAAAAGGCTTCTCCTGTAATGGGGTATTTCAGCATGTTTGCATGTGAAGGCACTGACTGATCTAGTACCTCCAAACTCAGTAGGGATTTCTTCAATTCTTCCACTCAGTCTGGAGATGAGTCTTTCTCTGAGTGATGGCAGGGAAGGAAACGTTGGCACTTGAAGGACATCTTCTGGGTTGGTGGCAATTTGTGCTAGTTGTCTAGAGTCGGCACCAGAGGCTCCAACACCAATGCAGTTCACCCTGGAGCTCTTCAGCAGTGGTCCAAAAATAGCCACATCTTGGGGTGATCGTCCACCAGTGAGAACCACGAGATGTTGTGAAGCCTCAACCGGACGCATTCCAGCTGATGTTTTAAGTTCATTTAGTATGACGTAGTTAATGGCATCTGCGAGGTCTGATGAACGGCCACCCATTTGTCTGAGCCTCTTGACGGCAGAAAGAACAGCTGCCTTGTTGTTGTGAGAATTCAGAGAGAATTCGGTTTTGACTCTGTCGGCGTACTGGACAATTCCCACACGCACTTGGTCTGGCTGGACGTCCAGTTGCTGCACAATGTTGTGGATAAAGTCACGAATGTGAGCAATGCCTGCGGCTCCAGTATTGTCTGAGCCATCGATAAGAAAAATCACATCTTTTCTTCCAAGACTGACAGTTTCTGCAAGATGATCACAACAAACATTAATAATTAAGAATATCTTGCATTTTTTTATGCATGCACCATCTTCCGTTTGTTCTCAGCTCAGCACCAGCAAGGGAAGGGCCTTCCCTCCTCCCCAACATTTGCTCCATCTTTTTGGAGGATAGTCAGGGTTTTCCCCAAGTCAATTGAGAGATAGTTTGTCTAGTGCATTTTTTTTTCCAAACTGTGGAACAAATACCACTGGTGGTACAAGGGCTTCTTTCTAATGGTACATCAAACTAACAGCCCTTTGCAGTTTGGCTGTTTAATTTTCAAGAAATGTATTACTATCTTTGCCCTTTTTGGATATATAATATTAAGAATTAACATACACCTTTTTTATAGGTTATGTCTAAATTTAGAGCATGTTTATTTGAAATTTAGATATTTGGTGGTATTCAGAAAATCGAATACTAGTTTAGGTGGTTTACAGTTTGCAAACCACTTCTCTAAGGTGTTCTGGGTCAGCACTGGGACTCCTACTAGTCAGGAGGAGCAGAGGTTTAACTCAGAGTTCCTGGCAGGTGGTTGACCTCTGAGTGAGCATCAGTCATCCTGCAGAGGAAGCATAGAGTTTGTATATGAGGTCTTGTTATTATGATCATAAGTGAAAGTAGGAATGTAGATTGAACAGTAAAAAAAAAGAGCTTTCATGATTAGCATTGCGCTTTTTTCCCCAAAACAGACTGGCACAGCAACAACATTTGCAATGCCACTCTGTCTGTCAATCTTTGGCCACTTCCTGCCCTTACTTATGCACAAGACTCCAAATACTGACGCTAATCCTTTTTTGGGATGTGAAGCCAAAAATACTCAAGACAGACATAAAATGCTGATATTTTGCAACATCAGGATTTTATTTCTTGCAGTCCAACATGCACCAGTAACAAGAAAACATTCATAGACAGAATTGTTTCCTTGTGTTGCTGTTAATTAAATAAAGTTAGTGAAAGTAACGTAATAATTTAGGAATAGAAAAAGGGTTAGGGTAATATATATAATTCTTACCAATAACCACAGGAGGTTGGGGAGCTGGGACATAACTAGCAGCAATATCAGCAGCAGATGTCGTTTTGACTGAATCTAGCAGCTTATTCTCAACTGTTGGAAGTTGATTGAAAGAGTCAATTTTATGGGCAAATTCTGGTCTCAGAGAGATTTGTTTCAGTTCATCGGGGTCAGCATTTCTGGAACCAACAGCAAGAGGTGCAATCTGGTTCCTCTTCAGCTGATCAGCAGCAGAAGACACATCATCAGCGGATTTGCCTCCAGTGACCAAAATGAGAAACTGTGGAACTCCCTCCTCAATGCGACTCCCTGCCGTTCTTTGGTAGATGTTTCTTCCCACATACTCAAGAGCCCGACCAGTATTTAGAATATTGCCACCTCGACTCCTCAGCCTCTGCACTGCGTTGCGAACCTCTTGCTTAGTAGAGTGTGCATTCAGGAGAAATTCCACCTTTGGATCCTCACTATATTGTACCACAGCGATCCTAACAGCGTCTAGTCCCACATCCAGTTTATCTACGACTCGTCGGATCATCTCTCGAATCGCTGGGAATTCACTTCGTACCGCTGTTGTTCCATCAATGAGGAAAACTACATCTCGTTTGACATCTCCGGATGGGGCCGGTGTGACCACTGCAGAATTAAAAACAATAACATAAACCTAATATTAGTGACCAAAGATAATGTATAGAATGTCCACACTACAGGTACAGCACACATTTTCAAAGGGATTGAACGTGAAAAAAAAAAAAAAAATCTGTGTGAAATTGTACACTAGTAAAGTTTCTAAATTCCTTAAAACTGGTGTACCTGATTTATCTTGGTAAATGAGTAAACTCTGGTCCTATCCACCAGTTTACAGTCTACAATAGACTCTTGATGCGGAATACCGATAGCACAACAAAATTAGACAGCAGTGTACTAATTATAAATACTGTTGCTCTCATCAAGAGCTTAAAGAAGCTTTTTGGATGGTATATTTTTTCTGTTTGAAATAAGCTGTGATTGTAACCAAAGAATTTGTGAGCACTAGACAGATTTAAATACCTATACTGTTTAATTTGTTGGGTGCAAATCAGGTACCTCATCTTGAAGTCATTTGTTATTATCAGTAGGAATATCTTCAATATCTTAACTATTTCATAGAAAAAAGTGTTAACAAAAAGCCTTCCTCAGAATGGGATGAACTTAACTTGGCCAGCCAGATGGATTCTCTCGCAATATATGTGAATTCACAAACTCGAGAGAAATCTATCTGGCCTTCACATTGCAGCAGAGGGGTGGGGCAGTCGTTAGCAAAGACGGCAGCAAGTAGCACCTGAATCAAAACAAAAATGACAGCTACCGTGGATGTACATGTCTGCTGCAATTGATTCTGTTTTAACAAAAACATTGTATTTTTATTTATTTATTTTTTTAAAGAGAGGAGAGGTGTGAGTGACACTTGTTCTGTCCCACAACGACAGTAAATACGCCATCACAATTCATTGCTGTGATTGGTTGTGGTTTTGGATTTCAAGTACTAAACACCAACTTGTCATAACATACCTGCATATTCAGGAAAAACAGGTGCCAGCCTTGCAATTTCTTCATCTGACATCTCTGTCAAAGTGTTGATAAGAGTTTCTTGAACTGTATACAAGCCAGGAAGATCATCCACAGTATACGCAAAGTTGGGCACATAGGAGACAACCTGAAGCTCAGTTGGGTTCACATCTCTAGTTCCAATGCTGAAAGGTAGAACCCTGGATCTCTTAAGAGAAACCGCAGCCTGCTGGATGTCATCTGTAGAAGGACCACTGGAGACTGCAATGACAAACTGTGGTACACCCTCTTGCCGTCTGCTTCCACGACTTGCTGTTATCATATCAGTGTTGAGAAACTCCAAAGCCTGGCCCATGTTACGTTGTCTTCCGCCACGTCGTCGTAATCCACTTATTGCATTAAGGACAGAATCTTTGGTGGAATGTGAGTTCAGATACATGTCAGCTTGAGGATAGTCAGCATACTGGACCACACCGATGCGAATTTTGTTCTCGCCAACATTAAGAGTTTCTACAATTCTTCGCATAAACTCCTGGAGGATTGGAAACTCCCGTCCAACACCATCTGACCCGTCAACAAGGAAAATAATATCCTTCTTAGGACCTTGCGCTTCAACTGAAAAAATGTAAAGAAAAAAAATGTTACAAAGAGAAAACACAAAAAAAACAACAAAAAAGCCCATTTGTATTTTGAAAGTAGAGGAGGTAAAAGTAGGGAAAGTGAAAAAATACAAGATCAGAATTTAAAAACTCTTGCAGAGAAAGGTGTCAGAAAAAGGCTAATATTGCTCTAGTTTGTCGAAGCTCTATTGACTAAAGTAAAATCCTGTATTTATTTGAAGTCTGTTTTTGGTTCAGAGATATTTGTATTAGGTTGAGGCCAGAGGCCTAAACGAGTGCACAACATTTTAATAAAAATAAAATGCTGTCGCTTAAAAAGAACAGCATCATTAAACATTAAAGATAAATTGACAAACTGGTTGGAAAACAGACAAAAGAAAAATACGAAGCTTAAGTCAGAGTGAGTTAACATACCAGTTTCAGTTGGTGATTCAGGAACTACTTCAACAATTACAGTCTCAACAGAGGATTGAAGCTGTTCCTGGACATTGGGTAGGTCATTGAAGTCAGACACAGACAGAGCATAACTTGGGTCATGTGAAATCTTTTCATTTCTCTTGGGTTAGCGTTTCTGGTTCCATTGTAAATGTCAAGACACCCATTTGTTTGAGAGCAGAGGCAGGTGCATCAACACTGTCAAGAGACCTGCCACCGCTTAACAATATCAGCAGCTGCGGCACTCTTTCCTGCCGCCTGCTTCCAGCAGAGGCCGTGAAGACGTTATCTCTCAAGTACTGCAGTGCTGCGCCAGTGTTGGTGGGTCTTCCACCTTTGTGCCTCAAACCTCTTATTGTGCCAAGAACATCTCCTTTGTTTGAGTAAGTGTTCAAGTAAAACTGGACAGCAGGATCCCTGCTGTACTGAACTACTGACACACGATCTCGGTTGTCATCCACATTTAATTTCTCTACCATGCTCTGGACAAACCTTTGCATGGCTGGGAATTCATTCCTGGTACCATCAGATCCATCTAACAAGAACACAACATCTCTTCCTGCTTGCTGTGTCACCACTATAGGAAACATAGAATGTTGCATGTCAAATATTCACATTAATCTTTTTCCCTAGGTATTTCATGGCTTAACAAACACAACTTGGGATCATGCAGGCCTGGGTGAGCTGATGTTGACTAATAATTAAGGAAAAAGCTAGGTTTGTGTCGGATTATATAGAATTCAAGCAAAACGGCATTACAGTCTTACCAGTAACATTAGGTGTCAATGGCGTGACCTGCACTACAGTTGTACCCATTGCAGAAAACAGCTGCTCTTGAACATTTGGGAGGTCAGAGAAATCAGACACAGAAACACCATAAGTGGAGTTATATGCTATGTTTTTCATCTCTGCCCCGGCAGCCCTCCCAGCTCCGATGCCAAGCACAAGGATGCCCTCGTCTCTGAGAGCAGCGGCTGGTGTTTCGGCATTGTCATACGATCTTCCGCCACTTAGAAGGACCAGCATTTGTGGGACACCTTGCAGGCGTCTACTTCCAGCAGAGTCTGTAAGGACATTGTCCCTGACGTATTGGAGGGCTGCCCCGGTGTTAAGGGGCCTGCCTCCTCTGTGTCTCAGTCCTCTGACTGCATCCAAAGCATCTTCTCGGGTGTCAAATGTGTTCAGATCAAAACTGGTTTCTGCATCTCTACTGTACTGGACCACTGAGACACGGTCAGTATTTTCCCCTATGTTAAGTCTTTGCATCACTCTTTTGACAAAATCAAGCATGGCAGGAAAGCCATTTCTTGTTGCATCAGAATCATCCAGTAAGAAAACTACATCCTTGATGGCACTGTCAACTAAGAACAGAACATTAAGACAATTAAAACAAATGCTACTTGAAACATACAATGCACAATTTGGTTAAATGTGTATGCGGTCCACTACAAAAACATTTGATTATGGTTATCTATACTTGGACTAATTGAAGTGAAAAGATTTTGTTCCATAAAAATCACTCAGGCTTGGTTAACATACCAGTTTCAGTTGGTGATTCAGGAGCTGCTTCAACAATTACAGTCTCAACAGAGGACTGAAGTTGCTCCTGGACATTGGGTAGGTCATTGAAGTCAGACACAGACAGAGCATAACTTGGGTCATGTGAAATCTTTTGCATTTCTCTTGGGTCTGCGTTTCTGGTTCCGATTGTAAATGTCAAGACACCCATTTGTTTGAGAGCAGAGGCAGGTGCATCAACACTGTCAAAAGACCTGCCACCGCTTAACAATATCAACAGCTGCGGCACTCTTTCCTGCCGCCTGCTTCCAGCAGAGGCCGTGAAGACGTTATCTCTCAAGTACTGCAGTGCTGCGCCAGTGTTGGTGGGTCTTCCACCTTTGTGCCTCAAACCTCTTATTGTGCCAAGAACATCTCCTTTGTTTGAGTAAGTGTTCAAGTAAAACTGGACAGCAGGATCCCTGCTGTACTGAACTACTGACACACGATCTCGGTTGTCATCCACATTTAATTTCTCTACCATGCTCTGGACAAACCTTTGCATGGCTGGGAATTCATTCCTGGTACCATCAGATCCATCTAACAAGAACACAACATCTCTTCCTGCTTGCTGTGTCACCACTATAGGAAACATAGAATGTTGCATGTCAAATATTCACATTAATCTTTTTCCCTAGGTATTTCATGGCTTAACAAACACAACTTGGGATCATGCAGGCCTGGGTGAGCTGATGTTGACTAATAATTAAGGAAAAAGCTAGGTTTGTGTCGGATTATATAGAATTCAAGCAAAACGGCATTACAGTCTTACCAGTAACATTAGGTGTCAATGGCGTGACCTGCACTACAGTTGTACCCATTGCAGAAAACAGCTGCTCTTGAACATTTGGGAGGTCAGAGAAATCAGACACAGAAACACCATAAGTGGAGTTATATGCTATGTTTTTCATCTCTGCCCCGGCAGCCCTCCCAGCTCCGATGCCAAGCACAAGGATGCCCTCGTCTCTGAGAGCAGCGGCTGGTGTTTCGGCATTGTCATACGATCTTCCGCCACTTAGAAGGACCAGCATTTGTGGGACACCTTGCAGGCGTCTACTTCCAGCAGAGTCTGTAAGGACATTGTCCCTGACGTATTGGAGGGCTGCCCCGGTGTTAAGGGGCCTGCCTCCTCTGTGTCTCAGTCCTCTGACTGCATCCAAAGCATCTTCTCGGGTGTCAAATGTGTTCAGATCAAAACTGGTTTCTGCATCTCTACTGTACTGGACCACTGAGACACGGTCAGTATTTTCCCCTATGTTAAGTCTTTGCATCACTCTTTTGACAAAATCAAGCATGGCAGGAAAGCCATTTCTTGTTGCATCAGAATCATCCAGTAAGAAAACTACATCCTTGATGGCACTGTCAACTAAGAACAGAACATTAAGACAATTAAAACAAATGCTACTTGAAACATACAATGCACATTTGGTTAAATGTGTAAGCGGTCCACTACAAAAACATTTGATTATGGTTATCTATAGTACTTGGACTAATTGAAGTGAAAAAGATTTTGTTCCATAAAAATCACTCAGGCTTGGTTAACATACCAGTTTCAGTTGGTGATTCAGGAGCTGCTTCAACAATTACAGTCTCAACAGAGGACTGAAGTTGCTCCTGGACATTGGGTAGGTCATTGAAGTCAGACACAGACAGAGCATAACTTGGGTCATGTGAAATCTTTTGCATTTCTCTTGGGTCTGCGTTTCTGGTTCCGATTGTAAATGTCAAGACACCCATTTGTTTGAGAGCAGAGGCAGGTGCATCAACACTGTCAAAAGACCTGCCACCGCTTAACAATATCAACAGCTGCGGCACTCTTTCCTGCCGCCTGCTTCCAGCAGAGGCCGTGAAGACGTTATCTCTCAAGTACTGCAGTGCTGCGCCAGTGTTGGTGGGTCTTCCACCTTTGTGCCTCAAACCTCTTATTGTGCCAAGAACATCTCCTTTGTTTGAGTAAGTGTTCAAGTAAAACTGGACAGCAGGATCCCTGCTGTACTGAACTACTGACACACGATCTCGGTTGTCATCCACATTTAATTTCTCTACCATGCTCTGGACAAACCTTTGCATGGCTGGGAATTCATTCCTGGTACCATCAGATCCATCTAACAAGAACACAACATCTCTTCCTGCTTGCTGTGTCACCACTATAGGAAACATAGAATGTTGCATGTCAAATATTCACATTAATCTTTTTCCCTAGGTATTTCATGGCTTAACAAACACAACTTGGGATCATGCAGGCCTGGGTGAGCTGATGTTGACTAATAATTAAGGAAAAAGCTAGGTTTGTGTCGGATTATATAGAATTCAAGCAAAACGGCATTACAGTCTTACCAGTAACATTAGGTGTCAATGGCGTGACCTGCACTACAGTTGTACCCATTGCAGAAAACAGCTGCTCTTGAACATTTGGGAGGTCAGAGAAATCAGACACAGAAACACCATAAGTGGAGTTATATGCTATGTTTTTCATCTCTGCCCCGGCAGCCCTCCCAGCTCCGATGCCAAGCACAAGGATGCCCTCGTCTCTGAGAGCAGCGGCTGGTGTTTCGGCATTGTCATACGATCTTCCGCCACTTAGAAGGACCAGCATTTGTGGGACACCTTGCAGGCGTCTACTTCCAGCAGAGTCTGTAAGGACATTGTCCCTGACGTATTGGAGGGCTGCCCCGGTGTTAAGGGGCCTGCCTCCTCTGTGTCTCAGTCCTCTGACTGCATCCAAAGCATCTTCTCGGGTGTCAAATGTGTTCAGATCAAAACTGGTTTCTGCATCTCTACTGTACTGGACCACTGAGACACGGTCAGTATTTTCCCCTATGTTAAGTCTTTGCATCACTCTTTTGACAAAATCAAGCATGGCAGGAAAGCCATTTCTTGTTGCATCAGAATCATCCAGTAAGAAAACTACATCCTTGATGGCACTGTCAACTAAGAACAGAACATTAAGACAATTAAAACAAATGCTACTTGAAACATACAATGCACAATTTGGTTAAATGTGTAAGCGGTCCACTACAAAAACATTTGATTATGGTTATCTATAGTACTTGGACTAATTGAAGTGAAAAAGATTTTGTTCCATAAAAATCACTCAGCTTGGTTAACATACCAGTTTCAGTTGGTGATTCAGGAGCTGCTTCAACTATTACAGTCTCAACAGAGGACTGAAGTTGCTCCTGGACATTGGGTAGGTCATTGAAGTCAGACACAGACAGAGCATAACTTGGGTCATGTGAAATCTTTTGCATTTCTCTTGGGTCTGCGTTTCTGGTTCCGATTGTAAATGTCAAGACACCCATTTGTTTGAGAGCAGAGGCAGGTGCATCAACACTGTCAAAAGACCTGCCACCGCTTAACAATATCAACAGCTGCGGCACTCTTTCCTGCCGCCTGCTTCCAGCAGAGGCCGTGAAGACGTTATCTCTCAAGTACTGCAGTGCTGCGCCAGTGTTGGTGGGTCTTCCACCTTTGTGCCTCAAACCTCTTATTGTGCCAAGAACATCTCCTTTGTTTGAGTAAGTGTTCAAGTAAAACTGGACAGCAGGATCCCTGCTGTACTGAACTACTGACACACGATCTCGGTTGTCATCCACATTTAATTTCTCTACCATGCTCTGGACAAACCTTTGCATGGCTGGGAATTCATTCTTGGTAACATCAGATCCATCCAACAAGAACACAATATCTTTGTTTACATGCTCTTTCACTCCTAGGAATCAGAATACATGAAAGTTGTTTATTTGTCAAGACATACTATTCATTTTATTTGCAATGTATGAATTACCTGTTTCAATGTCTTCCTTATCTTTATATTGAGAAAGATGGGACACCAAACTTTGATGTATTAAGGGCAGATTTACAAAATCTGTCACTGAATATGTGTAGTTTGATTTCGAGGCAATCATTTGCATTTCCATTGAATTTGACAATTTTGATCCAACAGTAAACATTTCTACTCCTGCAGCTTTAAGTGCACTTGCTGGGCCTCTTGGAGAATCCTTGATCTTCCACCAGCCAAAATTATAAGAATTTGCTTGGCCCCTTCACTTTTTCTACTTCCAGCATTTGAAACAAAGACCTTATCGATTACATGCTGCAGTGCAGCCCCTATATATTGTGGCCGTCCTCCTTTAGGTTTTAAGCTTGCAATGTTATTCAAGATGTCCTGCTTTGTAGTATAAGTATTTAGATTCAAACTCTGTTCTGCTTTGTTGCTATATTGCACAATAGCAACTCTGTCTTTCCTTGGTCTATTTCAAATGTAGTAACAACTTTAGCCACAAAATCTCTCATTGAAGAAAATGTATTTCTGACATCATCTGATCCATCTATCAGAAAGACAACATCTCTTTTCGCAATGGACGTAGAACCTACAAGATACAGATTTGTTAACACACATGTAAAATGTAATTTAGCTTTTGCTATAGTTTACTCACCTAATGTTGGCTTAAGAGGTTTCTCTTGTATTGCTTTGCCTGACATAATCTGTTCTCTCAATTGTGTAAAATCAGACACATTGAAATATTTGGTTTCTGGACTGTGTGCCAATTGGTCCACCTCCATCCTATCAGCATTATTTATTCCAATGCTATAAGTTACAATTCCTGCTCTCCGTAGCCTCTTCAATGCATCGACTAAGTCGTCGTCTGATTTTCTTGCAGTTAGTAGTATTAGTATTTGCGGTACACCCTGCATGGTTCTGCTTCCAGATGCAGCAGTAAAAACATTTGTCCTCACATAGTCCAGAGAGGCACCGAGATTTACACTAGGTTGTCCTGAAAGCTCTACGTATCTTAAATAAAGCAACAAATCATCTCTTGAAGAGTATCTGTTGAGGAGGAAATGAACTGTGGGCTGTGTGTTGTATTCAATCAAACCCACTTGCATCCTGTTTGGTCCAATTGCTAATTGCTCAACAAACCCCATGATAAAATCCCAAATGGGTTTTTCACTTGGGAGCATGTCCTTAGAGCCATCAAGAAGAAACACAATATCAGCTGTCTGAAGTTCAGACAATCGGATACTGGTTATATCTGAAAGCAACAAATTATTTTATAAATCAAACATACAACAAATCAAAGTGCAGTTCCAAAAAAAATGTAAAGCGCACTGTGAGAGATATGTGTGAGAGACAATGTCTTGTTGGTAGTGTGATGAGAACTCAAATCATTTTTGGGGGCAACATGTAGCATAATGCAATAGTTTTGCTTAACCAGGGTTTTTTTGTTTTAAATCAGCAATGCACTAGTTTTGATTCAGATTCAACTGCTCAGAGGCTGTCTTGCTCCTGGATCTAAAATGTGGACAGTGACAAGAGTAAACTGATGTATAAATCATGTCTCTGCCTCCACACAAGGTTCAGCTTGTTAAAATGAGTGGTCAGCATTAGTGAAAACGGTATAATAGACGTGAATAATTAGTTGTAACACAAGCGTATACTAATACTTTAGTTTTTCAAGTAGCACAGTCACATTCTGGGCACCCAACACTGGTGACTACCATTCAACATAGTGCTGTGTAATAATCAAATTGCATTTCAATTACGATTACTGTTTCAATTGATTACAAAAGGTAATGGCAATTATTGCCATTTACACTTGAACACTACATTGATTCAAAAAAATAAATAAAAACAATGTCTATATGAGATGCAATACGTCATCATCTGTTTCTCTCCATTAAATGTGCACGAATGTTATGTATTCTCTCTAAGCAAATGATCCTTTTTTTAAACAATTGTGATTTGTGGTGCACCAATGAGAGAAATGGCGTCTCAAAAACCACAGTGCACCTTACATTACAAAAAAATCTAACTAAGCTTTTAAAATGCCTTACCAACTACAGGTGGAAACTCTGTTGGTTCTGGTATGCCACTCAATGCAGCCTCAATTCTTTGTTCAAGGTTTTGCAAGTTGTTAAATTTGGCACAGAAATGTAGTGTGCTGGTGTATTTGCTACTGTTTGCATTTCCAGAGTATCAGCATTGCTTGTTCCAATGCTTACAGTCTTAATGCCGTCATCTCTGAGTGACTGGGCAGCTCTTCTCACGTCATCGACAGACCTGCCTCCGCTGAACACATAAAGATACTGAGGCACCATTTGATCACGTCTGCCACCAACCGCTGTGGCAAAAACATTATTTCTGACAAAATCCAAGGCTTTCCCAATGTTCAGCGGCCTTCCCAGTTTGTGCCTCATTGTTCTGACAGAGTTGAGCACATCGTGTTTACTTGAGTAAGAGTTCAAGTAGAAGTTGGCAGTAGGATCACGACTGTACTGAACAACAGCGATTTGATCTTGCCCATCATCTAGATTCATGCTCTCAATCATGGTTTCAATAAAGCTTCGTATCTGCTCAAAGCCATTTCTTGAGTCATATGATCCATCAATAAGAATCACTACATCACTTTTATTTTGGTCTGGAACGAAGACAAACTTTTATTAAATAAAACAAAAGAAAAGCAAAAGCAATTTTGCTAAATTAAAATCTTACCTATGCCATTGGTTGGAGCAATAGGTTGTATACTGTGTTCATTTATTAAAGACAATACCTGTTGTCTGACACCAGCTATCTCCTCATAGTCATCAATGGACAGTGCAAATTTGGGCTCATGGGCTATTGTTTGCAACTCAATGGTGTCAGCATCAGAAGTCCCAATAGCAATTGAAAGCACACCTGTTTCTTTGAGCATTTTAGTTGGAGTCCGAATATCATCTTGGGATCTCCCACCATATATTAGTATTAGTATCTGTGGAACACCTTCATCGATTCGGCTTCCAGAATCAGTTGTAAAGATGTTGTCCATTACATACTGGAGTGCCTGTCCAATGTAATGAGGATAGCCTCTTCTGTGTTGTACATTTGTCACTGCTTTTTCGATATTGTCTAGTGATGAGTAAGTGTTGAAGTCAAATTCAGTTTTTGTTACGTTGCTGAACTGAACAACTGCTACTTGGTCTTTGTCTGGACCAATGTTAAGGTCAGACAATAAGTATTTCACAAAGTCTTTTATATCCTCAAACATTTGACGAGAATCATCCGAACCATCCAGAAGAAACAACACATCTCGTTTCATATTATCTGTAATATCTGTAAACAAAATGCAAATTGAATTCACAAGACAGCTTTGTCAAATTCACATGGTTCTCAAATATACACTTTCTAAACGATGTGTCAAGCACTTCAAAAATCAAAGTTCTGTTATATTATTTAATCTATTTAGTTGTAAGATGGTGAAACATCCAGTACACCGGTTTTAACCGAACTACCTAGTTGACGTAAGTAACAACTGAATCAAATTCTAAGAAAACGTCAACATTGCTCATTTATGATATTGATTTTGATCTTGAGTTGATTATAGTGGCAGGATATGTTAAATTTTCTTTGTTCGACTACATCTTTATTTTGATCCAATGTTGGACTTTACCGCCAGCTTTTAGAGAACCACATGAATGCAAAGCAAGAAATGCTGAAGTCTTACCAGTTGATGGCGGTCTTATAGCCGGAGCCTCAACTCTTTGTGTAGTTAACATTATGTGCTGCAGAATGCTTGAAAGCCCCACTGGATCGTTGGCAATCACTGCATATTCAGGTTTATGAGAAATAGACTGAATCTCCAGCACATCAGCTTTTTCTGTTCCCAGCACGAACACAATCACTCCCATAGCTTTTAAGTTTGCAACTGCATTTCTGAAATCATCACTGGATCTTCCACCAGTAAGAAGCACCAAAACCTGAGGAACACCCATTTCGTGCCTGCTTCCAGATGAGGCTGTGAATACATTATCTTTGACAAACTGAATTGCTTTGCCAGTGTTGCGTGCTCTGCCCCCTTTGTGATTTACGTTTTGCACTGCCTCTGTCACAGTGTCCAGAGTTTGGTAAGAGTTTAGGTAGAAATTCACTGAGGGCTCAGAGCTGTACTGGACCAGTGCAACACGATCATTGCCCCTCTCCACATTCACACTCTGGATTATGGTCTTAACAAAGCCAAGAATTGTTTCAAATTCAGTCAATGTTTCATCTGAAGTGTCCAGTAGGAATACAAAATCACGCTGCATTGACTGAAGTCGTACATATGGAGGACCTTTGGTAAACAAGAGTTCAAGTTTAGTCAGTTAGGTGGACTACAAAATGAAAAAAAAAAAACAACTATGCAAATTTACTGTTGATTATATATATGAATGTACTAGATCATTGTCAAGCTTAAGTTTTGCAAGGCACATACTAAAACGCCAACAACATAGATCATTGCAAACAGATTTTCCTTGCTATCAGTCCACTTGCATTTTCTACAACTCGGTTACCTGTCTTTCTACAATACTGAACATACAGTAGTTCCAGTTGGTTCACAAAAGTTCTCTGCATCCATCAATAACACTTTTAACTAAAAATCTAAAATTTACAAACATTGATTCTTACCTGATTCCACTGCAATTTCAGGACTTTGTCTTGGCTGCCGTGGCACTTTTTTAATCAAAGAGACCAGTTGCTGGGGGGTGCTTCCAGAGTCAAACTGAGACACACTGAAAGTATATGATGGTATGTGTGCAATACTTTGCATCTCCAGTATATCTGCATTTCTTGTGCCCAAACAAAATGGTGTGACTCTCTTTTGCTTTAAAGCGGCAGCAGCATCAGTCACATCATCACTCGATTTACCCCCAGTCAACAAAACCAATATTTGTGGGACGCCATCTGGATTTCTACTGCCCGTTGTGGAGGTAAAGACATCATTTTGCACATATTTCAGAGCAGCACCTGTGCTTCTCAACTCACCTCCCTTATGTATCATGTTTTCGATCGTATCAAGAACATCCTGCTTGTCAAAGTATGTATTTAAACTGATTTCAGTTTCTGGTTCATCACTGTATTGCACCACAGACACTCGGTCAGTATTCTCACCAACTGTGAGTGATTCTACCACTTTTTGACAAAACTTTGCATTGCTGGGAACATGCTCAGTGTTTCATCAGAGCCATCCAACAAAAACACAATGTCTCTTTGGGCAGATTCTAATTCGACTGCAAGAACAGGAGATAAATTAGGTATGGGACAAATACATACAATGTTAAAACGAACAATGGGAACAAGTGTGCATGCTTCTAATACTACATAAAGATGAAAAGAATTAGAAATAGCAACAAGCACTGATTGCAATGATAGCTTGAAAAACTATTTTAAAAGTGAGTGTGGGAAAATGCAAGGGCAAATGCAGAAACAAGCTGAAGTTAATTTATTCATCTTTCACTCATAAGAATTTGAGGTTTTAAGACGAGTCAAGAAACACAATGATGTGGTCATCATTGGATGAAAAACAATTTATGATTCGTTCAAGTGCAAAAAATGCTATTGGAAAATCAAAGAACTCATTAAAGCACGTTCACGTACTTTGCAAAAGACTTTGTGGAAGGACAATACCAAAAGAAACATCTTTCAAAAATGAAAGATATAAAGTAAAATCATGAGAATTCTCTTCAAATTGGACACAATGATTCATCATCATTGGATGAAAGAAAAAGCCAAGAGTTAACACCCTTAAGTCCAGGTTCTTAAGGTTTTTGTGCAAAGAAAATCAGGAAGTTTTATCAAACAACAAGAATTAACTTAAAAAAGAAAACAAAAAAATTGAAATCCTTTCGATCACACTTCTTACCAGTCATGTATGAAGGAATTTCATCCTGAATAAATGTGTCTATCTCTGTTTGGACAGACAAAAGCTCTCCAAATGTGGAAAAAATATAGAGCGATTTTGGAATTGAAGCAATTTGACCAAGCTCCTGATGCTGGGCATTCTTCATCCCAATGGAAAAAATAAAGACTCCCATTTGCTTCAGCCTAAATGCTGGTTCTGACACTTCATCGCTGGATTTGCCTCCAGTCAGCAAAATCAGAACTTGAGGAACACCATCCAAAGCCCTGCTTCCAGATGAAGTTGTGAAAACTTGATCATGGACAAACTTTAGGGCCAGGCCAGTGTTTAGTTGTGCTCCTCCTTTATGTCGTAGACCTCTAACAGCATAGACAATGGCACTTTTGGTGTTGTGAGAGTTCAGATTGAAGTAAATTTTGGCATCATTGCTGTATTGTACAACAGCCACGCGTATCAGTTCATCTTCTATATCCTCTACCATTCGTCTAATGAATTCACGAATCGCTGGGAGGCCATTTCTTGAGGCGTCCGAACCATCAACCAAAAACACAATGTCTCGTCTATCACTTTCTCTGTCAACTTTGTATAGAAAAAGGAGAAAAAAAACAGTTTGGCTTGGAAGTTGTTTAAGGAGCAGACAAGAATCTTTTATGTATAAAAAAAGATGTGTAAAAAAGAAAGACTATTTGGAAGTAAAAATAAAAATTAAACAAGCAGCAAGTCCTTTAACCATGCATATAAGTACTCAGGATGTGACTTATCAAATAGCCAGTGGAATGAATCAAAAAAGAAACATTTCTGAGAGAAATTCAGGATATGAACACAAGGATGAAAAGTTTTTGTTTCGGAATAGTCCTAAAATTCAGACATTTTGGACGTGTAGGAGGAGAAAGCATAGTGCATATTTGAAGATCATAATGGGAGGCCTTGATAATACCAAAATAGCAGGAAAAAAATGCATAAAGCATGTTGGTGATAGAGAAGAATAAGCAGAGACTAGACATTGGAGACCAGAAAGCTTTGCCAAGCAAGTAAAAGAAACTGCTGTACTTATATTAAATCTAAACAACCATCCATCTAATTTGCAGCAACAACAAAAATGCACTCACACTTTACAATCAAAATGCTAATTCAACAAAATATGATTGAAAATATCGATCTTACCTACTAAGTCAGAGATCCCATTCAATGTTTCCTTGGTGTCTTTTTTCAAGTCTAGAGTTTGGATAACCTGCGACTGGATTTGACTCAACATTGCATAGTCATTCACTTTGTAAACCATTTCAGGTTTAAATGCAATGGTTTCCAGCTCAGGCCGGTCTGCATCTCCCACTCCGACACTCACGGCCATTATCTCATGTTCTTTCAGGGCAAATGCTGGAGTTCTGACATTATCATCAGATGGTTGACTTGTCAGAACAATCAAAATCTGGGGCACACCTTCAAGTCGCCTGCTACCCCACGAAGAGGTGAAAACCATAAGCCGTGTAAAACGCATGGCTGCCCCAGTATTTACTTCTGTTCCACCTTTGTGCTTTAGTTTGTCAATTGCACCCATCAATTTGCTTTTATTTTTGTAAGTAGAAAGGTGGAACTCTACTGTGGGTGAATCAGCATACTGGACAATGGCAACTCTGTCCGTGCCATCGTCAATAGAAAGGCGTTCCACTATGCTTTTGACAAACTGCTGTATTTGTGGGAAGCCATTTCTTGTGTTACCAGAACCATCCAGAAGGAACACAATATCTTTTTTAACAGCATCGCTAAGATGTACTGAGACAAGGAATATGCACAAGATAGAGACATTGTTGAGAACAGAAGTATTGGAAAAGGCAAAGAGGACAGACAGGCTTTAAGAGATATTTTAGCATGAGGTAATTGAGTTTTTATGAGCTACCTGTGGACAGTGGTCAATGGTTTGCCAGTTTGGGGAATCTTTGGAGGGTTTGTACAGGAGCAGCAGTGAATCAGTTATTTGGTATCACTTAAGATAGCTCTTTACTGAGTACCACCAGATTTATTCCCGGACTACATCAGGTATGGGGCTCAACAGTGCCCCTGCTCGGTTCAGGAAGAACAGGCTCTTATTACAAACCCACAAAGGGATTTGAAAAAAAAATTAGCTATATAAGCATACATTTTTTATCTGTCTCTGAAACTTTATAAACTACTACTTTATAAACTAAGTTTTTTTGCCAATTTTTAAATTATTTTTAGACTTAAAACAATTGTGTTATGGATCTGAGTTAGCACATAGCGGTCTACTCCGGGCCATGCCTTAAAACATGCCCTAAAAAGTAGACTAAACCTGTTCATTCATTCATTTTCTACCACTTGTTCCTGTCAGGAGTCGCGAGTGACTGGAGCCTATCCTAGTGACTTTGAGCCTTAGGCAGGGGAACACCCTGAACAGTGGCTAACTCATTGCAGGGTTACCAAACCTGTTCTAAAATTAAAATAAAAAGTGAATATAGCACGTCTTAATAATCATTTACCCAAGAAAACAAATAAATATATAGATTTCTTTCTAAAGTAAACAAACTGTCAAACTTCAGAGGGTTTCCAGTGCAGCCACATGCAGCCCACGTACTGCAGTTTGAGAGGTAGATCATTTAACAATAACCCTGTAAATCCAATGATTTATAGCAGAAAACCAGCTCTATCTGACTTTGAGCAAGACATTTCATATATTTTACCAATATAAGCTTGATTAGTGAAGGATTGTTGCTAGTCATATTGATCCTTGACACATCTCAGAGGTATCTTATGACTACATTATCATGCACAGTTCATTTTAGACCATAAAGTTAGCTGGTTCCTCAGCTTTTAAAGAAAATGGCATTGTTGCTGCCTCTTCAAATTTTTAAAAACCCTCACCTTTGACAACTGTCCTAGCCCCCATAATTCATATAAGGGCAACACAATGTACCTCATAGAACCAATTTTACCTCATGCTTAGCTATCCTTTTAAGAGGTAGGTAAGCATTTGTTTACCTCGATCTTTTATATCTTGCAGTTCCTCTCTGGACAGGCTCACATAGCTGTTGAGTCTCCCTGGCACCGTGTCGAGTTCGCTGAAGTCTCTCACTTTGAAGGCAAACGATGGGTTGTCAGATATCTCCTCTATCTGCCTCGCGTCTGCGTCCTTTACTCCGACTCCAAACGGCACCACTCCACCAGTCTTAAGTGCCCCAGCGGACTGGCTGACGCTGTCTCTAGACCGACTCGCAGTCAGTACAATGAGGAACTGCGGTATGCCCAGCGCCGCTCTGCTCCCCTGCCTTTCAGAAAACACAGTATCCTGGATGTATTGCAAAGCAGAGCCAGTGTTGAGACTGCGACCACCGACAGCTCTCATGTTATTGATGGCTCGTATCACATCATCTTTGGTCTGGTGAGTGTTTAAGAAGAAAGTGGGAGTTGGTCGTTCACTGTGTTGGACCACAGCAACTCGAACTTTGTCACTGCTGACTTCAAGGGGCTCAATGACTTTATTGATAAAATCCTTAATGAAGCGAAAATCTGCTCGCACACTATCTGTGCCATCAATAAGGAAGGCCACATCTCTTCCCTCTGAAAAGAAAAAAATGCCATGTATTACAAAAGATTATAAGGTCAGGTTCTTCAAGTTTCAAGCAAAAATGAAAAGAATAGCCAAAAAGTTGTTTAAGAGTTCAGTTCTTCTCTACAGTTGTTCTAATTCTTTGCTTTGTTTTGTTTTTTCTCTGTAGTGTTACTACAAAAAATTGCACACTTTGGGTCCGGTTAATTTTTAATGTGGATACCTGATTTTCATGCTGTAAAGCAGGAAGTACGAATTTCAACTTGTCCAACTAGCTCACATCTCACAAATCCAGTTACTAACCACATTCAATTATTTTTGGCTGCAATTACGACTCAAAAACAAATTTTTACAGACAGCTAAACTGAAATAAATCATCCAAGCATCAGCAAACAGCCAATCAGATCACTGCTTTTCTATGAGAATAAGGCAAAAAGTACTGCCTTTACAGCATGGGTTAGTTGAAAGGACAAATTTTACTTGATAACATAAAAAATCAGGTACTTTGACTTTGATACATGTGATTCTTTCTAGATATCCCTCATTCCTGCTGGTGAAAATACACATGCACACAATGAAAAAAGAAATATAAATTTACTCACCAAATTCTCTTGGGGCTGCTGTAATTGTATCTGTGTCACCAACCACTGTAGTGAGCGTAACCATCATTCGCTCTGTCAGTCCTGGTAAATATTGGAAATAGGTTTCATGATAGGCCAAGTCTGGAACAAAGGCCACACTTCTCAACATATCAGAATCAGCCTGGCCTGAACTAACAGTGAAGGTTAGGACTCCAGCCAAAGCCAACTGATCAGCCACAGATTTGACTTGATCCTGGGATGGTCCTCCTGTAATGAGGACCAAAACCTGCTGGACACCCTGCCTCCTGCGTGATCCTGTTGATGGTTTGAACATGTTTTTGAGGGCATAGTCCAGGGCTTTTCCTGTGTTAAGAACAGACCCTCCCAGCAGAGACAGTTGGTTGATTTTGTTCACCACATCCTCTCTGCTGCTGTAGCTGTTCAGGTAGAATTCAATCTTAGGGTCCTCAGCGTACTGAACCAGACCAATTTGGGCTCTGTCGGGACGGACTTCCAGCTGGTTCACTATGTTGATGATCAGTTCTCGGACATAGGGGAAGTTAGTGGGTCCGATGTAATTTGAGCCATCCACCAGGAACACAAAGTCTCGGACGACTTTTTGTGTCTGCACTGTTGTTATTTCCACCACTAAAAGAAAAGTAAATATAAAGTCACATCTCATATACAGGTTTAAGAACTACGTGATCATATGCTGTGTTAATGAGGTGCTAGTATTTCTGAGAGAAGAAAATGGGCTTGGGACTTGTTTGCATTCACTTGCTGTTGATGTGGGAAAGTCTGTGTTTCACCAATAATAAAATTACTCGACTTATATGGTGTGAATTGTTGCTGAAAACATTGCCAAAAGCTTATGTTAATTGTTATTTATTTTGGAAGCACACATTTATGATTAGGATGATTTTATAATTTATATTTTTTAAGATATTATTCCGTATTTAGACGGAATGTGTCTCACCTACGGTACAATGTTTTCCTAACTTGTGCAAGCATTCCCATTAAGAAAAAATGTCCTGAGATTCTGCACTGGCTGCGGTATGCTTGGCCTACCAATACTGCCTCAAGAGTCAACTGCCTCAGGAGTTCTACAAGCCAATAGCGCCTTATCAAACTCCATCAGCCTGTCAGCGTCTCCTTTTTCCAGCATCCACTACCAGATATTACTTCATATTTTTTAGAATTGTGTTGTTGTTGAATTGGATTGGACAGCATTTTCATCATTAGTTGGCAGTAATTGGAATGTCTATAAACTGAACAACTGCTGTCAGCAAATACACTGAAAAAAACAGACAATTGAGTGTAGTCTTACATGTTTCCGTGGGTCCTTCCGTTACTATAGACCCAGACAGAGATGAAAGAGCGTCCACAACAGTTCTTGGGTTTCTCAACAGGGCACGGAAGTCTTTCAGCATAAACACCACGCTGTCAGTGAAAGCAATTCTCTTCAACTCGTCCTCATTGGCTGCTTTGGATCCAACTGCCAAAGTCAAAACCCCCATTTGCTGGAGCGCTCTGGCAGCCTCATCCACGCTATCACTGGACCTTTTTGAGGCGATGAGCATAACAAGCTGAGGCACTCCTTGTTGAAGACGACTACCTTTGTCTGCTCGTAACATGTTTGTCCTCACAAAATCTAGTGCGGCTCCGATATTGATGGTTTGCGTAGCTCTTAAACCTCGAAATTGTCCCACAGCATCTGCAAGAGAATCCCTGTCCGCATACGAGTTGAGGTCCACCTCAACTTGAGGACGAGTGGTAAACTGAGCAACGCCGACCTGGACTTGGTCTGGACCGATGGGCATTCTGCTGACAAAACGCTTTATGAAGTCCTTCACAGAGTTGAGCAAAGTGGCGCCCATTGTGGAGTCAACCAAGAAAATTATATCTCTTTGTCCAACTACCAAGGCTGAAACAAAGAAAAAAAGTGTTAGTGTAAGTAAAACATTTTCAAAAAATAAAACCCTTTTAAACTGTTCCAAGTTAAAAAAGAACTGACTTATCACATTGAGCATTGCAATTTTCTTCCTCATTCATAGTAGAAAGGCTCTAAAGTTGTCAACAGCGTTTTTAAAGTTCAAGACGTTTTGACTCTCACTCGAAAGTCATTTTCAATCTGATGCAAGTGACCTGAGACTGGCTTTGTTTATACCGAGTAAAGCCCATCCCCACTCAGTATAAATACAGATAGTCTCAGGTCACTTCCATCAGATTGAAAAAAATTTCAGATGAGAGTCGAAACGTTTTGGAACGCTATCCGGATGACAACTTTGAAGCCTTTCTACTATGGATCACTCCTGGACAAATGAGGAAAATACCATCTTCCTCATTCATATTTTCTTAATCTCTAGAGACATTTTTGCAACCTGTAGCAAAAACTACCACTAAAACTTTCATTTTAATAAAAGAGACGTTGCACAAAAATTGTTCTATGCTATGTTTTAACCTTGTTGTCTGTTGTGCAACCCTTCTACACTTGATACACAAATAAGTTTGACAAAAGTCAAAAATGAAATTTTGAAGTAATGTCATTCATTTGTAAGTAATTCTTTGAGCGATGAGGGTAAACAATATTACGATTTCAATGATGAACAGTCCATGTTGGAAATTTTGTAGGCAATGTTGTGAGGCCAGACTGAAATAGTTTGAAACTGTACTTAGAGCTATGAAAAGCTTAGTGTTGCCAGGCAGAAGGTCCAAAGGAGGATCAAAGACTCTTGGGGACATGAAGTTAGTTAGTTTGAGAAAAGAAGATGCATTGACAAAGAAAAAAATTGATGTAAATAATTGCAACCTCTGAAAATTGAGCAGCCGAAATGCAAAGAGCAAAAAAAGAGCCAGAAAGGGTCATACAAAAGAGCATATGTATGCATGAAGGTCTAGGTCAGTACAAACACATCTGACAGTATCTGCACCAGGGGAACATGTTCATTGAAATTGCTTTTTGAAGATCATTCTTGATGTAGCACTCGCTTTTCCACCCCATAGGCATTTTTTAAGTGACCTACCTTCTGTGATCTCATTCTGAAATATAATGGTGCGTTGGACAACCCCATTTAAGTATGGTAACAGTTGACCGCTCAGGTTGGGAGCAGTTCTGAAATCTGGGGTGGACAGAACAAAGCTCCTGTCTGTGGCCACCGTCTCCAAATCATCTGAGGCAGAGTCACCGATCGCCACTCCTAACGTAATGACACCTGCCCTTTTCAGAGCCCTGTCCCCCACGCCGGTATCATCTGTTGACGAGCCGCTGGTGATGACCACTAACATCTGCGGCACGCCGTCCTCAGCCCTGCCACCTGCGTTTGAGCTTAGCAGGCTTTCGGACACCTCCTCCAGCGCTTGGCCCAGGTTTGATTCATCGCCCCCTGGAAAGGTCAGTCCCTTTACGGCTTCCAGAACAGAGGCCTTGTTGTCATAACTATTCAGATAAAACTTTATGTCAGGGTTGCCGTTGTAAAGGGCCAAAGCTACGTGAATTTTGTTCCTGGCCACATCGAGGCGCTCTATGATTCTCAAAGCCAAATCTCGCACAAAGGGGAAGTTTGCTGCTCCAACATTCTGTGATCCGTCAATTAAGAGAACTAGGTCGGCTGAGTCTTGTGCTTTAAGGAGAGAGAGAGAAGACAAAACAAAATGGAACTTGTGAAAGCGTTAACACAGTGAGACAGAAAGAAATCATACATGCTCATGTGTCAACATTCAAAGTGATCACATCAAAAACACATTTAAACTTCATACTGCATGGGGCTCAACTAATGAGGGAACTGTGCTTTTTTAAAAAGTACATTAAAGTTAACAGTAAAGCCTATGGAGTCATTGCTGCATTGTTCACTGATAAAATAGGTTAAATTGTCATAATTTATATAATCTAATGACATATAACTTTTGTAGTTATTTTATCTTAAAATTATTAAGCTAGTAAAAATTATACATGGGATAGTTATACAATGTCCATTTCTAATGGTTTAACAGCGTTTTGCTAATAGATATTTGCCTGGAAAATCCAACAAGAAATCTATCTGTAATTTAAAATAGATGTCTGGTCACCACTATCATCACCTGAATTTGGGTGAATGTGACTGACAAATGGATTAGCAAAACCAGAATGTGTATACTCTGTCTTAATCAAAACAAGCATGACTACTTCTAAGAAAAAAAAAGTATTTGAAGATGCTTGGATTCAACATCCAAAGTAAACGTGATATAATAATCTTTTTCTTTCTCGCGAGTTTTATCCTAGAGTTTATGCAGTGTAGAAAACAAATTCTATTAGCACAGTTTCATCTCAGTTGAGTTTAGCCATTCATGCAGACTCATGTTATAGACTTCAGTGACCAGTCATGACTCTGTGCTCATCCCGAGAGCCTGCAGCTTCACAATACTTCAAATATGTCATGTTCAAAAGAAGTTAACTGCTTGAGTAAGAAAAAGTACATATTTGAAGTTTGTTAGCTGCGGATCCAAGATGTTTCTGACAGATTCATCACTGTGTTCAAAAACATATGGCACAATTTACACAAATATAAACTGTGGCTAAAGAGACAAAAAGATATAAATGCAAGACATGAGAGCGGAGGTGTGTGGTTAGCAGTTGTTAAATGCTCAACGACTACAGAGCATCTGCTTTATGTTTTGAAGAAGATGTCTGATGTTATGTCGTATATATCGTATATATTTATATATTTTTTGTACATAATACAACAATATCTATTTCAAATGTAGCTGTTTCACCTTTTAATCCACATGCAATTGCAGTAGGGATGCCATGAAGTCAATGCTGTCAATATTAAGTACTGACAAAGCTGCATTACTTTTTATTTGTCTAATAATCAGATTTGACTGCTTTAAAAAATTTACAACTCCAAAGCTTACTAACGTATAGACGATTGTTGCTCTTTGCTTCAAGAGCTATGCAAAGTTTGATTGTTACATTTTAAACAACTGAGTTTACTGTGAATTTAAAAGTGCACAATGTAACTTGGTGGAGAGCCCAGCAGCTACTTATCTCCATGATGTTTTTCTTTGCCTACAATGTTCTAAAGATTATTACAAATATTAATAGGTTGGTTATTCTTTCACTTTCTAGCAGAAGATACATATGAGATACATATAGATTCTCTACTTAGCATGCTATGTAGACTAGACCAGTGATTCCCAACCTTTTTTGAGTCACGGCACACTTTTTTGGTTCAAAATGTTCATCCAATGGCCATATAAAACATTTTTAGAAAAACATAAGTAGGATATTTAATGTTGGATATATTGCCCATTACACTTTATCTTGTTCTTTAAAATGGTGATTGATTGTATTGTGATGACTCTGTGAAAATGGTATTTGGGACATTCTAAAAACATTTTTTTTTCCAATCACATCAATGAATTTAACTTGATAAAGTGAATTTTTTAAAACAGATATTTTTTTTTTTCAAATTCACACCTTGTTTTCCTGTTCACTGGTCGAGAATCACAGGGCTAGACTAACAAGACTAAAGATGATTTATTGAATTAAAAACAGGACATCTTGGTATGATTTCATACATCTGGTAAATTCAAAATGGAGGCTTTGATGCTAGCTGGGGAAACAACTTTTTATGAAACAAAAGTATTCAACACCCTTGTGTGAATAAATGAAATACAACTCCTTATAACTCCCTTTAGATTTTCCTTAATGTGTAAAATTCCTGTAAAACACCTTTAATTCTATGCTTGCGCTACATTCAAGACAAAGAAGTAACATCTTCGTGAAGAAGGTAACACATTTACACAGTGCATCTTTGTCATTTGTAAGTTGTAAGAACTGCAAAGCTTTAAAAATGTATTGTGACTTCAATTCAGTTGATCCTGACATCCCTCAGTTGCAATCATTAAATGCTATATCTGCTATGTTATTTCTATGGGTGAATACAGTGAGGGTTATTGTGGTTATCATACACCTGGCTAGGTTAATGTTATGTCCATCTGTCTGCTGGACATGCTGGTCATTAGTACACACAGCGACACTGGTCCCATTTTACCTGTCCCTCCTCCAGACACAGGCTCCTCATTGACCACAGATGCCCCCCTGTTTCGGACCACAGCACCACACAGCCCCACCACTAAATCCTGGATAATGTCTTTTAATGCCAGGAAAGACTCTACGCTAAAAACATGGGTGTCATAGGGTTCGCTTGCCATCTCCCTCAGCTCGGAATCCACTGCATCTTGGACGCCCACTGCAAAAACGGTAACTTCTGCCATTTGTAGCACTCGAGCTGGTTCGGAAACATCATCTTGGGACCTTCCGTCAGTCAATACCACCACAATCTGAGTCACTCCGTCGGGCGCACGACTCCCTGAAGCACTGGTTAAATGGGCTCGGATTAAGAAGTCTAACCCAAGACCGGTCCGAGTGCCCCCACCATCATAAGACATAGCCTGGATGTGAGACAGCGCACCCTGTGTTGTTTGGTAAGTGTTGAGCTTGAATTCGGTCTTGGGTTTGCTATTGTATTGCACCAGGGCAAATCTAAATGTGTCCCCTCCAGTTTGGTGCAAGGCGCGAACCGTGCTGAGTAAAAAATGTCTGACATGTTCAAAGTTCTCCTCTCCCATACTCCAGGAGGTGTCCACAAGAAAGTACACATCAGCTCCCAGCCCGTGTGCACAATCTTCAGGAGAGAAAACTCAAGGTTACTGAATGTAACCCTGGTTCTCTGAAAGTGAAGTCAGCTTTGTGCAATTCAGTCATTTTAGTCAAAGTCATTTTAGGATTGTACTACAGGTTTAACCAAGAAACATGCTTTTTTTTTAACATACTGTATAGCTAAATGATGCTTATTTTTCAGTAAGACATAACATGCTAGATTTGTTGTCTCAAAATCCTTTGTATTTCCCATCCCTAATCCTCAAAAGTGAATGTAAACACAAAATGCCCTTTACAAATATGGCTTTTTTGCAGAAAGTGGTTGGTTTTTTGTCGGCCTCTCAATCAATTACAATAGAGGCAAAGTAAGCACATCAATTATGACTATACGCCATACAAGAAAAACATTCATTTCTACTGCCATAAGAAGGATACAACGTTTACATACATTCACACCAAATTCTGCCTGTTATGTCTTAGAATCACAAACTATTCCATAAGTAAATTTGTAGCAAGATTCTTTGACAAAACTATAAACTATGATCTTTACTATGCAACTTGACTTACCTTCTTGGGCTTTGAGGTTTGAGGGAAGTCCTATAAAGAGAAAACCCAGAAGGGCACAGAGCGGTAAAACCCTGTGCCGCATTTTCTCTCACTTTACCAAAGTGGAAACCTGTAACAGACACACAGAACTCGAGTTAGTTAAAGATTCACATACATATTATTCCCCCTTGTTTTCCCCACCCACTTTTCTTGGCGGCTCACTTCTGGTTTATCTGCTGTTAGCTGCGGCTAACCTAAGTTACATTAGCGGTGATCAAACATCAAATCTTAATAATAATAATAATGATAATAATAATAATCACATACAGTGCAAACACTTGCAGTTGCTTGAAAGCTTCTGTAAAATTCTGTGGCTGGGTTTATTTTGACTGTTATTATCTCTATTTAAGATCGCCTAGCAAGACAGACAAGCTAACATGTTAGCTACCTTGACAGAGCTAAACAGGAAGTCTGCTGTCAAGAAAAGTGGGTGGGGCGGAATAAAATGTATAGTTTATGGATCTTAACAGTGGAAGATCACATTGGTTTCAGAAGTAAAATAACCCATTGTTAAGTGCCACAGTGGCTTTGAAAAATTCAAATATTAAGAGCGCAAAGACATATGGCGGGCTAGCCAGCTATGTGCTAACTCTGATCCAGAACACATTTGTTTTCAGTCTAAAAACCATCATCAATTACATCAATTATTTAAAAATCAGCAAAATGTCTTAAAAATGTAGTTTATAAAGCTGCAGAAACGGATTGTAATTCAAAATGTAGGTCACTCCTGACTTACCAAAGAGCTGAATAGCCCCAAGGACGTTTTAAATTTTTTTCAAAAGCCCTATTGACCCTATTTTGTCCCGCCTACTTTTCTAGGACGTGCACTTCTTGTTTAGCTGCATTTAGCCTGTAGATTTTAGTTGATGGGTTTATTTTAACTGTTTTAACTGTTTATTTTAACTGTCATTATATTTAATTTAAATTGACAGACAAACAAACGCGTTAGCTACTTTAACAGAGCTAAACAGGAAGTGCATTTCCAAGCCAAGTGGGCGGGACAAAATAGGGTCAATAGAGATTTAACATGGGAGTCTGTGCTTGTTGAACCTGGAAGTGGGTGGTCACTGTTTTTGCTCCAATTCTACAGTAGTGAAGAATAATTAATTCAACTTTACATGTGACATATTTATTGTCAAGTCTCATGATAACAAAAGTATTGCAGTATTTTAAATTGCATCACACGTTATGCATAGCATCTTTATGTCCCATTAATTTTGAAATTACAAGAATCAAACAACAGATTAAAAATTGATGGATTTATTTTTGAATAGTTCAACCATTGCAAAAAATTGTGTAAAACTTTTTTTTTTTCTGTTGCATTCCTTTAATGGTAATTTTTAACATGTGTCCTTTACAATTTTTAAATACGTAGAGTTGACTTACAAATTTATAATAGTAAGTATTGTTTTTTCATACTCACTAATCTTCTCTCCATACATGTTATATAAATTAACGTTGGCAACAACAGAAGCCATATAAGAAAGAAAAATATGCGCAACATTACAAATGACAAACATGGTGTAATGTGCTAACGTCTTGAGTGCTTGTAATTCAATCCTCAGTGCTAATGCTGTATTAAGAAGTGGTAATGATGAATAGCATCTGTTAATGCTTCTGCCTGTGTTTTATTAGTCCATTTTATTTGGCATGCACTACTTTTTCCACCTCACAAAATCCAGTTTGGTCATGAGTGCTTGAAACGTAATATGTATGAGCTCATTTGAAAAGAAATTTATGATTGAATAAATGTATGTTGATGGACAGTAGCTTGTTACAATAGCACCCAAATATAGTTGTGATTTACTGCACTATGTAATGTAATGAACCCTGATGTTTTCATTTGGCTATATTCACATAAATACACTGACACAATGCATTGCTGAGGTGTGAAGTAGCAGCTATAGAAACGCAAAACATTTATAGAAGGAAAATCTAGTCAAATAAACTATGCTAATGATGCCAAAGCCAGAGCTGTGAGACATGATTTGGAAACAAACTTAATCTTTTTGGAATATTTACACACTCATAAACTGAGATAAAACTGCATGACCTTAAAAGACCCCATAACAATAGTGTGTTTTGTTGTTGTTAGTGGCAAGGTCTCCAAGACATAGTGCACAGTTAAGACTCACTATAAAAGAGGCTTGCAAACTGTGGTGATCTTTTAGGTGGGACACAGACAAATCTTTGTCCATAAACAAAATTTGCTTCTGTATTATTTTTTTCTTGCCAAAGGTGTGCAAACATTGAGAACCACTGTAACAAAAACATTTATTTTCATTATTAGTTGGCAACTCAACAAGACATAGATAACTCCATACAGTAATGGTATTTCTAATGGAAATACTGCAAATGTATATAATAATCATTCAGGGCCATTTTTCTGGTGACAACCTTTAGATTGTTTCATTGAAAGACAGATACTTATTTGACACAGACTTGGGCTGTCTACGCCTGGTTTGTTCTGGAAAATGGTCATTCCATGAAGATCATAAACTTTTTGTCATTTTGTTTTATCCTGTCTTAAGTTTACTGATGTATCAGCTGGTTTCATTTCACTTGGTGGAAATCATCTGACATTGCACCATAGGGGTTTGTTCATCTTCGAGTTAACCATTTGACACAAGGTCAAAGGAGGAGAACGTAGTCTGCTATCTAAACTCAGGTTAATGGTAAATGCACTACTTCATCTCTGTTTGCTGATTAGTCAATTGTACTTCCTGGTTTTCGGGAACCGTCTGCAGTTTAATCTGCGACAGATAAACTAGAAGCTGGAGTGAAATTACATTGAGCAAAGGCACTAGATGGAGCCAGCCAGCTAGGCCTAATGACCCTTCATTGAGCTTCATTGAGTGTTGTGGTCGTACACAGGTACTTGTTCTATTCCATCCATTTTAATAAGGCTTCAAATTAAAAAAAAAACAAACATGCATTAATATTTCATTTTTACACAGCACAATTGTTTGTTACTTGGTGCATGGTAAGACAAAGTCAAATATGTTCAGACTGTTGAGGCTGGCTGTGTTTTCACATGATCTAAGAAATGTTTACTTTGAGATTGTTAGCATGCAGACTAAGTTCAGGGTCAAATGCTAACGTAAATCGTTTGTAAAAAGCAAAGCTACACATGGCAATGTTTTTAACAAGGCTCTGGTGTTACTCACATGTGATCGAGTGGCTGTATGTCGCACATATAAACAGCCTTGGATTTTCATAGTGTGCGATGTTTAAAGGCAAACATCACAAATGAAAATAGTGGAAGACCAGATAACACAATGTTGGTGGTTTGCTTAAAAACACTGGAACGGTCTAAATCACCAAACAACGTATAAGCTAAACAAGCTACACTGCACAAACCAAAGAGCTAATAAAGATAGTCCAAACTAAATAACTGTCTGACTTTGAAATGCATTTGAATGGCACACTGTCTCCTGTTAAGCTTTGGCCAATGAATAAAGTGACCATTTACAAACTACAATAAATCTCTTGTGAAATTTCTGGATAAAATCAAAAGTGATGAGTGTTAGCCAAAGTTGAAAGACGCTCACTAAGTTAGGAATGCAAAGCTTAAGTAGTCTTAGATCAAAGCTGTAACGTATGGCAGTCATAAATAATATAAAGATTTCAGAAGTTCCATCAAAAGCAGGTGTAAGAAATATGTGAGAGGGACTAACTCAGCACCTAAGCCAATAGTGTCACATCAAATGAAGAAAGACCACAGAATGCAGAATGCTACTTGTCTTTGTGGATTTACACAGACAACTTTGAACTGGCATGTCATCAGTCATGTTTTGGTTAAATCAGTCATTTCCTTCATCTTAAGAGAATCCCTTGAGGCTGGGCAGCAGATGTTTGCTTTCCATCTGTGCGTCAGTCAGATTCAGGTAGGTCTGTAATTCGATAACACTTAACTGTATTCAATGTTGTTTGACCAAATATTTTAGCAATATATATAACATTGTACTGTAGTGACTTCCTAAAATAAAAATGGACTAACATTTTTGGCTTATAGAGAGGTAGGTGTATTTGGTATCTAAAGAACATTACAGTATGTTGTATTTGTGTTGCTCCTGTTTTTTTTAACATACTTTTGAATAAGTTTACCTTGTCGAACTTAAAAAATATAATCAGAAACTGAGTTAGAGCTCCATCGGCTGGCTGCAGAGGGAATTACATAGAGGAAATAATCAAACCGATCTTGCTTGATGCTGCATACCTATGACATCACAAATCTGGGAAAGTGAAAACAGTTTTTTCTAAGGCTCAGAGAGAAAAGAAAATAGTATCTCACTGACACTCAACTGGGTTTTGATGAGGAAGTTGTTACAGCATGAAAAACTCAAAAAATTAAATTAAATAAAAAAAAAATTGCATAAGAGCAGCCTATTGTTTAGTTAAAGTAGGTGTCTCCAAACTTTTGCAATAGAAAAGCTATCTGGTGGAGCTGCTATTATTAGAAGTTAAATGGGGAACAGTTAGATACTATATGAAACTCCCAAGCTACAGGTTGAAGATCCCTGGGTTAAAGGGTATAAATATTACACTATTTTTTATAGTTTATACCACAAAACGTAAAGCAATGTCCAACTAGTTCCTAGCTCTCACAAATCCTCCAGCACATGATAAAATCCATGTACATTATGTTTTTATTTGCAATTAAACCTTAAAAACATATTTTTACAAATGGCAAAATGAGACTGGAGGTGGTCACTCAAGCACAGCCAATCAGAAAGCTGCATTTAGTTCTTACAGAGAATGAAAATGCTTTTTATTTAGATTTAGAATAGATAGTAAATATTGATCTAATTTTTGTCACAATTTGCTGTTTATGCAATATACTTTTTGGTAGAAAAGACCAAGTTTATTAATTTACAACTAAAAAAGTCAACTACCCCACCTTTAAGTATAAGTGTAGTTAGCTCAAGCCATAAATCAGGTATTCAGCAGTGGAGCCATTCTGAACAAAGAGATGCAATGTTAATTCACATCAATGAATATTAAATGGGTATAGAAT
Organism: Mugilogobius chulae; assembly: GCA_038363315.1. NCBI lineage: Eukaryota > Metazoa > Chordata > Actinopteri > Gobiiformes > Gobiidae > Mugilogobius > Mugilogobius chulae. The sequence goes on from CM076396.1 coordinate 28,263,316, forward strand.
AAAATCTTAAATGACAAGCATAATAACAACCAGTCTAATCAATTTTTCTGTGACACATTTATCTTCCAAACAGACCTGCATATAGTCAAACAAAATCAACTAGTCCACACAATTCATAGCAAAACAAACTTTCACAAGAACTTTCTTTGAAATCATCTGTGTTTTTGTTTGAGGTCAAATTTGGTCTGCATGTTTGCAAAACCTAAATTAAAGTACATGTTCTGATAAAAGTTTATTACTCAAATTATGATTGATAATTACGTTATTATTATACCGTTTCAGGCCACGGTGATAGTAGATACTGCAATAAGAATAATTAAGCAGCACTAATTTTAGCTTTGATCTGCGATACGGCCACATCTGGCAGACCCACGTGTCTCCTCCATCTCGAGGAGCTCTAAAGCCCTCAGGCTGGGCAGCAGATGTTTATACTGCTCAGTGAATGATTTCAGGTCACCCAAAAGCCACTTCTCTGCAGAGTTTGTGAGGGTTTGGTCCATGTGTCAACACCACGGCTTCCTCTGACCACTACAGAGTAACACATCTGAATGTGTGCAGCCAAAACAATGTGAAGGAGCAATCAAGGCTAAAGAAAACATGCAGCGCCAAGCATATATAGGAAAGACCGCTAGAGCTTTGCTGAAAATGACTTTCTAAAGTGATAAGCAAATATTAAGGCATTTTTGCAATAAATTTAGTCAATGCAATACAAGGGGAGTGAAATGGCCTAACCCTAACCCTAACACTTTTTATTACACATAAATGAAATATTTGCAATAACAATATTATAGATAATAGGCCACAGGTTGCTTAACAATGATGTATATAACTTTTGTTAATATGTCATGAAAAAAGAAAGTATTAAAACTGGTCTGATTGAAGTCAGTTTGAGGTAAATGACAAAAATTGCCTATTAAGCAGTAGTTGTATATTCTGCTTTCAATCTGCACATAATTCTTTCAATATTAGTGTATTTAATGTTTGCAGAGCCTCCACAATTTGTGTTTAGGTCACACTTGTCCAGGGTTTTAGAGCAATCAGAGCAATTTTTAGGAATTAGTTACAGTTTCTCGATAATCGATATTGTAAATTTCAGCTTTTACAATTGTAGGCCGATATATATGATCTATGACGTGCTATTGTCCACGCTAATTGCAACGTTATTGTTACACAAACTTTCTGGTGAAGTTTGCTACTTGTCACCTGCTTGTTGCCATGGGGAAATGGTTATTGCTTTTGTTGGACAGTGTCCCAGTGGAATTCACATCATGATTCATAGTACAGATGTAATGGACAATGTTCTTTCTTTGTGCCTCTCACCAGATCTGATCTGCAACTTGGACTGATGGCATCACCTTTTTGTCCTCATGGAGAAAAAAATCACGTAAATGTTGTACACTAGAACATTTTAGGCAAAGTGACAACATAATGCATTGTGCAGAAGGAAGAATTGTCCTTAAAGAAATAAATTTGATAGAAACTTGTAAGTTAAGCGGTATTCCAAGTATTGTATAGTTGTTCACAATATACAAGTTTCTAACTGCACATGACTAAGTTCACTAAAGTAAATGTGTTTGGCCAAAAATATACAGCAAGTGCATCATTATACAATAAGTCTGTGTTCCTGAGTGGGTTGCAATAAGTTAATTGAATAAGTTAAAACTAATTTGGTAATTGAATAATTGTCATCTTACTATACACAGGCAGAGAAAATGTTTTAGGAATGTACTTGACAAGCAAAACTGCATGCTCAAACAAAAACATGAATACTTTTTTGCAATACTGGTCAACTTTCATAAAAATCTCATATATTGACTGGCCTTTTGCAACATAACCAACTAATTGACTAATGGAAAGAGAAATCAACAGAATAATGTATTGCCAACCAAATTAATCAATTCAGTTCACTTCTTTATTAGGAAGTGAATGAATTATAAAAAAAAAACGGTTATTAGATTGATTAATCTAATGTTAGCTGCAGTAGTTCCTCAATTGTACTACTGTATACTGCAGAGGCCACCCCACTTGTAATAACTCTTATCTTCTACTTTAACACGTCTCCCCCACCAGACTGATTCTGAAAGCAGTGCAGCGTGCCATGCAGTACCAGGCTTTACTGAAAAATACTATATATACAGTACACTTTATAATACTTTTCACTGTTGTCTACCATGTTCTTGTATAAACAGAACCAAAATAACTGGGTAAACATGAGCAACAAAACTATTTCTTTGACTGAGCTTAAAGGTCGCACTTCAAACAATCCCGAAACAAAACAGCATGCTTGAAACTGGTTCTTTCAAGAAATTAAAGTTATGGACTGCTGCTCTAGTCTACATTTGCTCGCTTGAAGGACAACACATGTTACGCAATATAAACCAGAATAATTCACAACAACTGTACAGCCAGAGAATACAACAGCAGAGTCAGCAGTTTTGAAAAAGCCACTTTGGAAACGAGAGAACGGCTTGAGGTTAATGTTTTGTTTAGTGATGTTGTTAGCTTGGGTTGTTTAAATTCCATTTGTTTGTGTATATGGAAGTCGTAAAGCTGAATCCTATGTTAGTACAGATAGATTGTTTAATTCTCCTCACATATCGATCATTATGTGCATATATGTCTGAGCATGTTTGCAAATGCATGTGTTGTATTTAGCGCTAAGTGTCAGATTGCATTCAGAGGAGAAAGATGCTGCTGGAGTCATAAAGCAGAGACACAGCTGGACCTCACACCATCATTTATGGAGGACCACACAGACGCAAACTTCCTCAAATACAATGACAAAATCCGCCGCAATCCTCTTTTGTTTTAGGACACAAATCACAAAGCGACAATATTAGTAAATCTCTTCGATGTCAAACAAGGCTTCTTATTTACATCAACGCAAGACTGCTTTGGGACAAAGAAAAATACAATATGAGGTATTGTTTGCATCTTGAACAAATGTAGATGATTAAAACGTCATGACTGGCTAATGGTTTATTAAAACATAAGAAAAGTTGAGTTGTTTGACGTTAGTTTGTCCAGGTCAGGTAGTTCTTTTAAGTCCTAGTTCATAGATGCATAGATTTCGGCTGATAACTGATCAGGCAGTTGTTTGGGTTTTTCCTCTATGGGAAGTGCTCAGCTGAGCTCTCAGTTGGGAGAGAAACGATAAGACTACTTTTATCTCTCTCTCCATTCCTAAGTCTGCAGTTTTAATTTCATTATTGACATGTCTTTAAGTTTTATTCTTGTTCTATGACTTTGGTGCTTGTTTGACCCTCTGAAATGATCAAGTCATTATTGTGTGAACAATAGTTTAGATTAGTTTTTTTTTTTTGGTTATACTATTTCACCCCAGCTATAGTTTTAAAACTGAAATAACAAAAACGGCCTTGAAATTTACCATTGACATCAGTATTGGCTGACAAAAATTTCAATCAACATCAGCCAAAGAAAAACCCATGTCGGTCGATGTCTGGTGTCTAACATTTATCTTCCAACTTAATTAATCCAATAACCTTTACATGCCACATGTGACACATGTACTGTGTTTTTGCTATGTGTTTTGCATTTCATGTTCGGAAGAGCGAGTGGCGGCGCGCAAAAGGTGCAGCGCCCAGGGGCCAGTCCAAACATAATTTTGTTTGTAACAATGACAATAAATCGTTCTGTTCTGTTCTCTGTTTTGTTCTGTAAGTGGGGAAAAATAGTCTGTATCAAATAGAGAATTTGAAAATCTGATATGAAATTTTACTAAAAAAGCCACAGAGATGAACTTTGATTTTATTATGATATTGCCCAGCTCTACTGCAGACTATAACAAACAATATCATGTGGCAAATTTCCTCAGTGTGTCAAACAAAAAGCTAGAGCAGCTCACGATTCTCACACAAATAGGCGCCGAGACATAGTCCTAGTTTAAAGCAATCATCTTCCTACTTGATAAATTAAATTAAAATGTACATCTTACATGATGAATAAAGATTTTGTCCAAATTTAACCACTAATAGGCTTTAAAACATGTTCGCTGAATATATATTGCAGACTAAATGCTTTCAATGTCATCTTGGAGTAATTATTCTCTTTTCTGTATATAGTCCAGCAAACAAACACTATCTAAATAATTATCTCAGCTTATATCTTATGTTATCACAAAATTACCACCTCAAAACGAGGACTGAAAGACACTAAGCTAATTGGAGGCATATTTAGTGTATATGCATATACTGTACTGTACACTAAAAAACATGACTCAGGTCTAATTAAAGTGATGTTAAATTCTTAAAATCTGCTTTAACCACTTTTCAAACAGAGCTAGCAAACTGGGCAGTGCTGGAGAACTGACAGTTTGAGAAGTGGTCAAGTCGGAAAACACAAGGAGTGATTGATTGGTCAGAACAGATATCTGCAGCAAGTGTTTGTAAATCAGCAGTCCAACATAATGTCACATATAAATGTAATTGCAGTTTGAGACTTTTATGACCTAAATGCTGCAAAGTTGCCTAGTTTGCACTAATATTGTCAAAAATGGTTGGCAACAATAGATAATGATACTTAATCATGCAGATTGAAATAAAAACATATACTGTATATATTTGGGTTTAGTTCTTATTTAGACCTTCACATTAAGCTCTTGTGAGCCACTCAACTGCACTGGATAAACATCAGAACTTACTGTGGGATGTAAATACTTGAGAAAGGGAAATACTTGCTTTAGCACAATTTTTCCTACAACAAATCATAAAAAGTCAACAAGCCCAAAATCATCTTGCAAATCGTCATAGGGGGCTATAATATACTTTCTTAATCCTGGAAAGGACCAGCTAAAAGGAAAAATGTGTTCCGGACCCATTGGCAGCACTGGGTTTACCTTGGCCTCCCCCAAACACCACTGCAGTAAAGATTACATCATATCCTCAGTCACCAGTCAAAATGTGTTCTGTCCAGCCAGTGCCAGTCACATACTACTGCTTATTATGTTATGTATGAACAAAACAGGCGTGACGAAAGGAAATGGCCTCAAGCTCAAACTGACGGGCTATTTTTCAGTCATTTACATTTGTTTGAACTACGACACGTCATACATTATCTGGCTCTGTAAGGTAGCTGGTTTTTCTTGGTTAATTCAGTGGAAAATTCTGATCATTTAACACAACGCTATTCAAAGCATAAATCTTAGTATGCTACTGGAAATTATGGCAGAATCATTTCCAGTAGCTTTCAGATATTTATAAGCTTAAATACTGTGTGCACTGTGTAACCTGTGTGGTCAACCAGTGTTCTGGTCACCTGCTTGTTTCTAGGGAAATGTTATTGCTTCATTTGTGGCATTAGACTTGTTTATCTTACAAATATTTCATAACATGTCTTCAGGGGTTTCAGTTTCCTGTTTACAGACACACTTTTCTTGAGCACTTTACTAGTATTGCCAGGAGGACAGTTGTGTTTGTGCTTATAAAACCCACAGAGTTATACATGCAATGCCATGCAGTGAAGATACAAGTTGCATGTTAGATTATATGAGCCCCCGTAGAGAAATTTCTCCTCTATATTTGTCTTTCCAGGGCCGCTGACACAAACTGTTACAAGTAGTGACCGGATCTCAGGATTTTTTTGTTAGGCCTTGGTCAGGATTATTGTAGCTGAAGGATGTTCACTAAAGTGCATGTTTTGGACGATGGGTTGAACCAGAATACCTGGAGAAAACCCATCCAGTACTGCAGCTACAGGTACAGTACTTCATACAAAAAGAGTCCTACTACCTCTTTCCTCATAATACATTTACACTGTCAACAACAACAGAGCTGAATATTTAGCTTCTGAGCAATGCATAGATTTAAATGAAGAAATTGGCATTGTGTCCTTAGGCAAGGTCCTTCATCCACATCTGGATCTGGTGTATGTGGGTGCATTCACACTTTACGGGGATCTGCCTTCCTTCTTTAGGGTCACAAAAAGCAGGTCCCCCATGATGTAAATACTTCAGACCTAGATCCATGTATAATTTTCAACCCAAAGAGTTTGCTAGAACTTAAAAACACTGACCTATTTTACTTTAAAAGGATGTTTGATGAAGTTAACTAAAACAGTTTCCTGATCTTAGTGAGTAATGCAGACAATAACAAATAAAAGCACTATAAGCAAATTCCTCTGTATGCCAATCCAACATGCTAGAGCAGCTCACTGTCCTCACAGACAGGAGGCGCCGTGACATGTGTGGCCCAGATGAGACACAGAGGAGGATCAATGCTGCGTTTACAGAGGAAGAAGAAGAGGTTGTTCAGACGGCACAGCTGGAGCGTCTGACAGCTGCAGATGTGAAGCTTAAAACACATCAGCACCAATCCAAACCCCAGGCACAAGGTTACAATCATCTGGAGAAACTGACTCTAGAGGTGCACTATAGTCAGGAAAGAGAGAGAAAGAGAGAGAGAGAGAGAGAGATGACGACACATGAAGGGAAATCCTCTGCAACAGGTGATGAGGCTAATTCCACTTAATCATTTCCGGAGTCATAGAGATTGTAGACTAATAGAAAACAGACTGTGTGGTGATTGCTAGGCTACACAGCAAAAATGTATTTCCAGATGAGTTAAAAATTCTCAGGATATATAGTTAAATGTTTGTCCAGTTTCACTATGTAAGATGCATTTACTTGATGGGCCAATTGAGGGATTTTTTGGTTTATCAACACGGATGATGCACGCGCACCCCACCTCTAGAAAGAGCCGATTATAGACACAAACAGTGGAAACAAGTCGAAAAAGCACTGTTCTCAGTTAACTACAAGAGTTTATCACTGTGTGAAAACAAAACTTATAATGCTAAGTCAACATTTGTGAATGAAATTCGATCCTACGACCTTTAAAAGTTACATTCAGGTGAAATTAAAAACTGCGAGACAATTGCTGTCTCAAGCTTCAGGAGACAGACGTCTGTCAGACTGGTTCAGAAACAGCTGCTATCGTCTCGTTTTGTTATTTTATTCAAAGAAGTTTCTCCAGCTAACCAAAGAAGTTTCGCCCTACTGCAAGTGATGTCAAAATGTCCCAATGTTTCAATTTCACACAAAAAGTCATTTTCATCTGATGAAGGTTATCCAGTTGCCCAGGTTACCACAAAAAGATTTAAAAGTACTTTTTGAAAGAAAGTAGAAACATCTCGATCTTCTAAAACTCTGTCCAGATGACAAAAGAGAAGCCTTGTATATGTAAAACTGTTCAGTATCTTCAGTCTTTTTACATGACTTCACTACACTTGATTTGAGCTGATGTTTTTGTGTTTTGCTTTTCTACAGGACAAAACGTAAGAAGGAAATAGAGACAGACTTTTCTGATCATTGTTGGGAAAAAACATGTCAAATGGATCAAACGTCATTGGACCAAAGGACAAAAGGGTTTGAGTAGGCAATTGAAATAAAAAATTGACTGTCAGAACCGGGACAAGCAGGCCTATTTACTCTCATACACCAAGAAATCTGTTCTAAAGAATGGCCTGTGTAAACAGAAAATGAAAATGAAGGTGGGATAGATGATTTTCCCACAGCAAACATGATTGAGGTTTTAAATCTGACTTCTTTGTCTCTTAAAATCTTTGACAGATGGTTAATATCCACATCTATTCATTTTGGTTGCAATTATGGTCATAAAACGTCTTTTACAAACAACAAAGTGAAACTGGAGAGGACGACCCAAGCTCAGCCAATCAGAGAGCTGCATTCGGCTTCTGATGATGACTAAAGCTATTTATTATTCAATTCAGACAGTACACAGTAGTCTCATTTTTTTCACAAAGTACTACATTTATCATAGACTTTTTAGTGGAAAACACAATGTTTACTAATTTACAACTAAAAAAGTTACCCCAACATTAAGCTACAAAGATGCACTAATAATACTGTTTTGACTTACTTGTAATTGTTAATGCCACAACCAAATGTCAAATTGTATTCTTGCAGTGCATGATGTCAAACTAAAACATCATCTACAGCCAAAACATGCAAAAACAAACTACTATTGTATTGTTCATAAGCCATTAGTTCTCATATAAACTGCCAAGTCGTCATTTATTTCTGCCAGAATGTCCCTCCCATAATATTCCCTTTTCTGGCCTTGAATGTTGGAGAACAGTTTTCAGACAAAAGCCTCCTAAAATTCGTTCCAACCTTGGAGACATCTGCGCTCCATCACAGAAAAGAGAAGCTAGAGAACACACAGAGCCATAAAAAACTGATTTATACAGCATTTCTGCAAAGCTCTTTGTAAGGAATTTCACTAATGGACAGTCGCCAAAACATAAGATTTTGAACAGTTTCATAGTCTTACAAGGACTTAAATGAAATGTATGAGGCAGATGCACTGAGCTACCAGGTGCATTTGTCTTGAGAACTTTTACATTGGCGTCTTTCGTATTAGAAGGTAAAAAGTGTGGTAAACAACACATGATAGTCGCTGTCGTGTTTGCCACATCAAAAATTTTGTTAGAGCCCCATCTACTTGCAGCAAAGAAACTAGCCTGAAAAACCTGCCTGATACACTAATGCTGAAGAGATCCTAAAAACTTTGGATGATTTATGGACTTAAAACAGAGACTTATGACATCACAAATCTGGGTTATCTGAGGGTCTGAGGAAAAGAATACTATCTCTCAGAGGGATTGTGTTCATGATAAGGAAGCAATTGCTAAAAGCCTAAAAGTACAGGTGTCCTTTAATTGGTTTGAAAACATTTGCTAATTGCACTGCTCCTTAAAAATATGATCACACTTTTTGCGTTGTTGCATGCTTTGGTGGTTTGTCCTCACAGTTGATCAAATATTTCCAACAATCAGCTCAAATATTACGTCCTCTAAAGCATTGATTTACTTACATTTGTTTGTTTCGTATTTACGTAACTATTTACACTTTTTTCCTTTTAACCTTTACACTTAGTTGAGACATTATTGTGAAGTAACGTTACAGTTACTAGTATACAGTGTATTCAGGGTCAAATCAGGGGTCTCAAACTAGTGGCCCAGGGGCCAGATGATTTCATGTGGGCCCCCAGGATGATTTCTAATTATTATTAATAGTGACCCACTAATCAACTATGTTGTTGAGATGTGACTGTTAAACTTTAGAGATGCACCAGAATATAGCAAATTACTTAAAATTTGTCCAACATTTTTCAGGGCAGAACAGCTGGACCCTGGTTACACACTTTATTTACTCTGTCATTTGTGTGTGTGAATTCAAATGTAAAACAATGGATGTGGACATATTAGAATATGTGCTAGGCTTTACATACGCTAATGTGCTTATTTATATAAAACATACAGCGAGTCATGTACAGTATTAAAAGTGGCCCTGACTAACTCTGACTTTATTATTTCAGCCTCAGTTACATATGAGTTTAAGACCCCTGCTCTGCTACGTATGTGTTACATTTTACATAGTTGCATTCAGAAAGTAGTATTACTTTCTTGTTGTTTCTATGTTGTTTATTTAGCTGTAATATGCCATTGTAAAACACATCCATCTTCAGGAGTAATGTCCTAAAAAAGCATGGTTTCAACTTTTGGTTATCTATGGTGATCTTATCCCTCTAGAAGTTGCACACTGTATCTAATTGATAGAGGCAATAGATTTTGCTTACAGTCAAGAATGATTATGTCATGAGGTCAGATGGTGGGCAAGTGCCAGTTTTCTATTAATAACACTTTCATTGATATGCAAAAAGTAATGTCACTCATTTTGAATCTGGTAGTTTATCGCTAAACCTATTCACTTTTTGTTTGAAAGCAAAACTGCTATTAAATAATATTCATTTTAACTGCACTCTATCTGTATTAAAACTGTTGTTATGTCACATGAACATAGCTTATTATTGTAAAATGCTGGTTTCCATCTGTACAAAACATTAAAATTATCAAAGAGCTTGTTTTATCTTCTCAAAAAAATATATAATTTGTCTTGCTTTTTTCACTCTTTGACAAAACACAATTATTCAAACAATCATCCCGGCCCATTTACTTTTCATGCCATGTTTCTTGTTCAATGTTTATTTATGTAGCGCAACATGAGCATGTTTCTCTGTTTCTTGGCAACAAGTGATAGCTCATGTAAAACTGTAAGAAAGATGTTTGCCATTTGGAAACATCACATTTTCCAGCTTCATTTCATTAGGCTGTAAAGCATGAAATAGCTTAATTTTCCAATCTATCCAGACTGTAACGTGGCGATGACAGCTGAATTCCTACAGCCTGCGCGAAACCTTGTACGCAGAGGTGGAAGATTAACAGCCTCCACCTGGACTCCAGACCCAAGCGAACCCCCGTACCACCAATCACTGCTCCCCAAAACCGGCCCACCTTCCCCTGCTCAGTGGACCATACGCGACTAACTCTCTCCTGGTTCCTCTGGCCCTCATTGTGGAAAAGCCTTTCTTAAACGCCTCTTTCCACTCGCTTCACTGAGGGTGTGGTTTGTGTATGGGAGCTACTGCTGCAGTGGAAACATCACCACATCTGACTGAGCTGTTGTCAGAGGTTTGGATTGTTAGTTGAATGGGGCATAGGCATATTCAATCAAGATAATAGTTAGATTACTCAAATTGATCAAACAAGAGTTATTAAATTGACTGTGATCTCTTTCTTTTTTGCAGAATAGAGCTCTTAGTGATTAATAAATATGCATGCACAGTGAATAGAGATCATTTGAAAATTTGCTCCAACATGCTGGTGTACAACTGTCAGTGCCAACCGAAACTTGACCTAAAATTGTGTGATACCGTTGGCAGAACATAAGCTTGTTCGAATGGTACACGAACTCATCTTTCTTTTTGGGTTAGCCCTTGTCATTTTTCTGTAACAATTCCGGCTATGAATCAAACTGCTCTTAAAAAGTCTGTTTATAACAGGTGTTAAAACTTATTTTCACCAAGGGCCACATTGGCATTATGGTTTTCATAAAGGCCAGTGGTGACTGTAACAAACCTTACACTCTTTGACAAACTATCTGCATTTATTGAAGTTACAAATACTGCATCTACAACTGTATACGTATATAAAATGCATTACTTTTTCAATTTTAAACAAATAAATTCATTATATTTAGACATCCACACTATTTCTAGGGGTAGTATAGGATTACAACTAAATTTGACAAAGAGTGTAAGATGATGTGGAGATTAGGCTTAAGTAAAGTCAGTTAAACAGAAAGAGAAAAGATTACATGTACGGTAAATGCAGAAAAGCCCAATAAATTTGCCCCAGGTCTTCAGCTAACTAATTTTCTGCTGTTCAACATCCACATAATATAAACAAAATACTACAATTTCAAACAACTTTTCCACTAAGATTCATATGACCAATCGACTAAACAACCAAAGGCCTGCAGTCCTAGATTATTTGTCCAAGTTTGGTGTTGACACAATCCTGTTTTAAACTGGGTTTAGATGTGTTAGTACTATGAAAGCCATAATTGATGACAAAAAACAAGATTAAAGTTTTCACTATCCCAAACACTGTTCAGAGAATGTAGTGACTAAAAGTAAATATAGCGTAGGTTAAGGATGATTCATATTTGGATATAGTTTGGAAAACTGTTCATAATTACAAAGACTAGAAAGCAAGTTTGTAAAATTTAAGAAGTGAGTTTTAAAACCACAAAAAATCTGTGTCTGAGGCACAGAAACTGGAAAATAAACATCATTTCGATATCAAAACTTCCCACCAGACAACATCTCCACACATGTATAGTAAACCCTATAGAAAGCCTATGGCACACACCCCTCTCTGCTGCACATGCATCATTCCAACACGAGGAACATTCTGGGATCTCCTCCTGCTGAAACTGTGGTTCACCTCTTCACCTCGCAGAGCTCTGACCACTTAAATACAGGCTTCTGTCAACTCTACGCACGCTGTCCAATATTTATGACTGAAAATCTTCTCCAAACATGTCATTACAACACCAAACTTAAGCACATTTGTTTTGACTAAGAGCTAAGTATAATAACATGAGTAATAGAGATGGATAATCTTGCCAAAAATTTGTTTTTTATTATGTTTGTTTTATTTTGATAAGGTTAATCTGATAATGTGTCTTGAAAATGCTTGCAAGAGTTGCTGAAGATCAAGGTTCAAGATTCAATTGCAAGTTCCCTTTCTTTTAAAATCTGCATCAACTCTTTTTGCTGTTTTTTCAGTTTTGCAATCAAAATTTTGCATTTGAAATCTCATGCAATTAACGTGAACCTTAAAAAGAAAATAGCTTTTACTTACCCTGAGTGAAAGTAGAAATATTCCACTGTATTTGAGGAAAAAGTGAAATTATTGCAAGATGGATTTTTATGTCATTATCATCCAGGTGAAGTGTCCCAAAAGCTGAGCAGGAGGTATGTAAGTGGAGGGTTAGGGTCCGGAAAGAAGAAGAGAAGGAGGAGGGGAGGGAATTTTGGTTTTTAGAACAGAAGGGAAGTTAAGAAGACACCCTCCCGGTCCCAAACCAAGAGGGCTGTGGTGAACGGTTCAAGCCTGGGATGGGACAAACTTCCACAAAGTGCTGGAGTCCGGCCACTTTCTTCCTCCTCCCACTTGCTGCTCTGAAAAAGAAGGGAAAAAAGACAAGAAAAGTTTGTGAGTGGAGAGAGAGAGAGAGAGAGAGAGAGAGAGCGAGAGAGAGAGAACGTAAAACAGACTGACTTTGATCCGGGCATGAGCAGTGGGGAGGATGATGTCACAAATGCACCTTTTCGTACTATTTGCCGTTCCTGTTTAGCCTCAAAGGGGTGATTTTTCAAAGCTGCACTCACAAGCTGACTCTTTCTGTAAACAGTGAAACAGAAAACATTTAAATAAACAGACAAATGATTGAGGTGCTTGGGCAAGACTGGGAACAGTGATGAGAGAGGATAAAGAGGCTGATGGCTTTGCTGCTAAACTGTAAATTACATCATTGAAGAAAGTGAGAGTAGATATATGTGTCAGATGTTGCACAAAAAAAGTAGGATAATGTATTGGCTTAAACATAGGTTAAGTCATATTGTGATAGAACAAATCCTAATATTTACATTGCAAAAAAAATTTAGTTTTTTTTACTTCAATCGATACTTTTTTAACAAAATTAGTTAGAATAGCAGTTAAATAACAGTACACTGAGAAAATCTCGAACTGGTAAATACCATTCATGAATGGTGACCTGGTCAAGGAAGTCAGACTTCACATATGAGCTCAACAATCACCACAATAAATACATTTGGGCGTTTAACTGCCACAAAAAAAATACTTAAACCATTGGTTACAAGGTTGCCAATCGCAGGGTTTTCCCTAGGTTTATTGTTTAGTGGTAATGACTTGAAAATATAAGCCTATAATTTGCAGGTTTATAATAATTGCAGGTCATTTATAGTATTTCTAGCAGTTAAACAGCTATGACATAATTAGTATATGACAATTAACAATATAATCAAAGTCCTCAAAAGAAAAAGAACACAAAAATATGTGATAGACAGGATAGCGGGTGTGGTAACCAAGGAAGGCCAGGATGGTAGGAGAAACAACGTATTTATTTTATTAAGAGAAGATATCTGTATCACTAACTGAAACTATCTAAAGCAAAATACATAGATAAAATAATACGGAACTGAAGAAAGCTTGCAATTAGACAGAAAATGGAATGAAACCTAAACCAAAAAAACAATATGATGATTTTTTAAAGCATATTTCTACAAAGATGATGTCATGATACTTCTACAGACAAACACTGGGGCAAAGAATAATAATCAAACTCAACCAGTGAGTCTGTGTTTACAAACACATAAATGATCTGTACAAAGACAAGTCGAAAGCCCAAACTGTTACGGTGAAAGAGTTCATATCAAATCAGACTTTGATAAGATAACAGCCTTTATCAGCTTACATCCTAAATCTAGACACATTACGGATGTAAAGTCTGTCTGCGAGCCTTTTGGTGATAAATCTTTTTAATTTAAATAAAACATTTCTACACCAGAGGAATGGGATTTTGTTTTGGCTAGAGCTGAAAATATGAGGAAATCATTATAGTAACTGCAGGGGGACAATGTTTGGCTTTCACAATGGAAATAGCACTTCATTAAACGCAGCAAGTTCATTTTAGACAAATATAAAAGTCTCTAATAACGTTATGTTGTGCAATGTGCTGCGTTGTCTATGTGCATTTTACCAATACCTATATTTTAATGCACAAACTGACTTCATAATAACTACAACCAGAAGTAAAAGCATGTTCCAGAGTCCAATTCTGGCATTTAAAGTTAAAGTCATGCGTTAACAATGATTTGAAATGATTTCCTTAAGGGCATGTTCTTCCTCTGTCAAGTTGACTCTTTTTCTGTCAAGAAAACTCAAACTAGTGAACCAGTACCAGTCACAAAGGTAAACTACCCAAAAACACATGAGTTTATGATACAATATTCAAATATTGTATTCTGATTGTAAAATCTCACCACGCAAGATGTCTTTTGAACAGTTTTCCAATTTTTCCAACAAGGGCAGCTAAAAATGTTCATCTTCTCCATGTTGAAACTCCATCTGTAATGAAAGTGAATAATGGTAAACAAGTAAGCAATGAACTGTGATAATCTACTTTCATTGACACATTTAAAATAGCCAGTTGTGTATTTTCTTTTATTAAGTAATTATTAAAAGCAAAAACTGAAGTTGAATCCTGGCTCAATGGCTACAGTGTTTGCCGGCTGCATTGTTGCCACAAAACATTGACATAATAGAGAAAAACACTTATTTTGCTAATATGCTAACTAGCTACTAAAAAAATTGCCAAAATATAGTCTTTGCTGATTAAAGGTAAGCTGTTTTATGTAAAAAAAAAAATTCATTATCTGTTCAGCCAGTCTTGCTATTGTATTTTTTCTGCAAATGTTGTCCTAAGCTAACTTGTGCTATGCTAACAAATGCATTTAGAGCTTACCTGGCTTCTCTAGAACTTCCTTGCTTATTTGTTTTTTCTTAAGTCCAGTAGTCCTTTTAAAACTGGTAAATGAAAAGTAATACAAACAAAATCATGTGAGCTTAGCTTGTTCTTAGCTTCTGCATGTGTTTGGCTAGCTAGGTTTCAGGCTAACTCTGCTGCTAATGTTAATGTGATGCTATCAAAGCAAATCAGCACGTTATCATGGGCCAAAATTACAGTGGATATCAATAGGAAATACCACAGGGCTGGAGAGGGCGCAGAGGGAGGACTGGAGCTGCATTCTTTTCTGTCGGTGAGCTAACAGAGGCTGGTCCCTGAGGTCAGTAGCCTGTTTAAGCTAGTGTGCAATTAGTTTTGCACTGCACAAATATAAATCTGCTTTTGTTGAGAATAGGCTACTGGATTTTTATTTTTTAAGGTTGTGCCTTTGTTATTTGGTAGGCCTATAGTTT
Source organism: Mugilogobius chulae (assembly GCA_038363315.1). Classification (NCBI taxonomy): domain Eukaryota; kingdom Metazoa; phylum Chordata; class Actinopteri; order Gobiiformes; family Gobiidae; genus Mugilogobius; species Mugilogobius chulae. Next base: position 28,278,703 of record CM076396.1, read on the forward strand.
GTTCAAGTAGATATTGATTTATGTATATAATAATTATTTTATTTCTGTCATTTGTCTAACCAAATAGCTAAGCTAACAGCCTCAGTATTCATTCCCTACAGAGCAGACAAGGGAGAAACAGAGATGAGAAGTGAGGAGTCACAGAGAGGACACAAGGAGAAAGAATTCACAGAGATGGGACAAGAAAACCAAGACAGATGAAACACAGAGGAAGTGAGGACAGATGAGATGAAAAAGAGACAAGGAAAGGGAAGACACTGAGGAGACAGAGGAAACACAGAGGAGACACAGAAAGATAAGAGGAGATGAGAAAAAGAGGAAACAGAGAGAAGACAAGGAGAGAGGAGTCGAAAAGAGGGGGAGTCAGAGAGAAGCGAGGAGACACAGAGAGGACAGAGGATACACAAAAAGGAGACGAGAAGACAAGGAGAGGTGTCACAGAAAGGAGAAAGATGAGAAGGAATGAAGGAAGGCAGCTTACAATATTGAATGGGACAGACTTTGTCACTGTAGTTGCAACTTGCAAAAACACAAAAGGCCCTATCCTCAATGGGAGACAGACAAAGTTTTATAACATCTGCCTCCTCTGTACTTTGAGGCATCACCTAATATGGCTCTTATGTTTGACAGGTGAAGAATGAAGGAACTGAAGAGACGAGGAAAGGAAAGAAAGAACTGAGATGAACCATATGCAGATGTGAGTCTGGTCGGCAGTTTGGTCAATTATCACTATTATATACTTGTTTTGTTGATGTAAACACTCAAGCTTAACTTCTTAAGAATAAACAAAATCACTATTCGTTAACAATATTCAATTTCACTTTGCAAAATTGCTTTGCATAGTGCTCCATACATGGTGATGAGCAAAATAAACAACTCAAATATTAAGTTCTTTAAGTTTTCTCTATCTACAGACTTGAAACTTTAGTCTGGAAAATAGAAATTTATATTTTGATGTATTATTTTATATAACCTCTGGTATAAAGTTGAGTCTTTAAAATGCCAAACCAGGATCAGAAACAGAGAAACTTAAATTCTGTAAATGGAGAGCCTTGTACACCTTGGTGCTCCATTGCTACTTTGGCACATCTGCACATCACTTCACATTAGACCAACAAATAGACTTAGACCAGGCATGTTCAAACTGCAGCTCGGGGATCAAATGTGACCCTCAGATCAATTTATGTTGCCTTCAGACCTCCTAAATAATTGGCCCACACAACAAGTAATGCATTTTCCACAATCAAAGCCAATATCAAGCTGTTCTACTATGTTGATTTTAGGCCTGGATACATTTCTTGTGGCTCAGTTTAACTTGTTCTAAATGCATCCAGTACAAAAGTTTCATACTGTTTGATACTGTCTTTTGGCGTTTAGTATCAATAAGGTGTAACATGTACAGTACTGCGTTTCTGTGAGTCTCTTTTTACTTTCACTTTGAGCTCAGACTCAAACAGCACCATATGGAAGCATTTACAGCGCTGACCGGCTGCATGTTCAGAGTGGAGGTCATTAAACACTTCGACAATGTTTCCTGCAAAGTGTGGCTTTGTTGTGACTGCTACCAGGCAACCGTCTGTAAAGTCCAAGGTCTTATGAATGGCAGAAATCAATACAGCCTTGGCTATTTGATTGATAAAATAGCAACATGGAACAAAGTAGCATCTTCAATAGTTTGAGGTTAAAATTATCATAATTGTTTCGTGAGTAAGCATTGGAAATTATTGACATTAACTGCAATATCTTATCAAAGTTGTAACTAACTGTTTTTAGTTGTAAACAAGTAAACTTTGTTGCCTGACCAGTCAGCCCCTCCTACATTCTGTTACATTCTGTTTGAATGCAGAAGCATCTGAAACCGAAGCCTCGGCCAATAATTCCCACGTCCAATGTCAGGATGATCCAGTGACATTAAAAGGTTGGAAGTTGCTTTCAAGTCCCATTTCAAAACATTTAAGATGGCGAACATAGCTGATTCGGCTTTGCTTCGGTTTTGAACAATGAACGTATCAATTCCTTAAAACGTGAGCAGCTAACCGTGAGGCTTCATACTGAAAAATCCTTGCGTTACATGTTTATGAAAACATCCTGTTCAGCTAGTTGCTGTTTTGATGGAATTTCAGGGTTTTCTGTGATTGGTTGACTCATTGCTTGGAAAGCCCGCCCTCGAAATTGAAACCCGGCGCTCTGATCTCAGATCCTTACCGTTTGTAAAGTGTCTCTCAAAGCGTGTAGGGACTGGCTGGTCAGGCAATAAACTTTGTGCTTTCCCCATATAATATGGTAAATGCAACACTTTGTGAAAAAATGAGACCACTGAGTACTGTCTGAATTGAATAATAAAGAGTTTTAGTTCTCATCAGTCAAATACTGCACTCTGATTGGCTGGGTGGTTCTCTCCAGTTTCACTTTGCTGTTTGTAGGAAGTGATTTTTAAGACATAATTTTATTAAAAATGAATACATGTTGATATTAACCATGTGTCGAAGGATTTAGGAAAGAAAGTTGTCAGATTTAAAACCTTTAACTTAAGCTTTTAAAAGGAACATAAGGGACAGGTTTGGTGGTTCTAGGAGAATGACAGACAGAAACCTAAAAACTGCTCATAACCGGATGAAATATAGCATCATTATTGAAAGTGGCTATTGCAATGCAACAGAAGGACAAGCTACTTCTACATCCACTGCTGCCCTGGTATGTTTTTGATTCTTCTTCATTATTACAATTTTTATGTAATTGTGTATCTGAAACTCATTAGGCGAGGAGAAACATGGTCCTGCTCTTCTGTGACGCTACATCAAAGCGTGCATGTCCCCGAAGACTAAACTTGACCCCCAGACCTCATAAATCAAAACATTTGCCATTTTCTAAGTAACAAGGTCGCCCTGTTTTGATGCTGAATGACGCTAATGTCACTTTAACAGCTTTAAACAATTGCGTGTTGAGTCAAGGGCACACAACGCACGACTTCGCTCAGGTGGATCAAAGCTGACATAATACCCCTTTCCCTTATCATTATATACTTGTCATTTTAGCATTAGCAACAGTCACCATGCATTTTGGCTGACACATAACAGAAGACAGATGGACTTTCTTAACCTTATAACCTCCAGGTTCAACACTTTTGAAACAAGTTTGAACCCCTTTATCCTTGGCCTTCCATTTTGAAATCTGGTTAATATGAAAGTTGGTTTGTTGTGTTTGGATATATAGAATGATAAATATGAACAAATGAAACACAATGACTAGTGAGAATGAAACCTATATGGAGTAATGTCGTTTTTTTCATTTCCAATACCGATTTAGATATTTTTGTTTTAAGTATGACCGATGTAGGGACTGAGTAGCTTTTTATTCTTGAAACTCAGTGAACTTGTTGGACAAATGGATAATTTTGTGCTATGCAGCTGTTATTTATTGTTTTGTCATCAACTTATCAAGTTTATGTGAACAAAATATCAACATCAAGTCAACATCGGCTTGTAAAGAGTCTTATTTACATTCAGTTAAGGGTAAAGCCAGGATATCAACTGAACGATATTATGTGACTGATACCCGCTCCAGCAACATTTCATAGATCGGCATTGATATTGGATCCTAGTATTCAGAAATTATTCTCAATTTGAGCACAATTACTGTACACACCAACATTTTCTTGAATTTGAACCAAAAATTTGAAATCCTAAATTTATTTTTGTGTTTGACATATTTTTTTGTTTTGTTTGTCCATTCTGAACTGGTTCATTTATAAATACATTTATATGCAACTGCGCTATTTTCTTCTTTCACTTTCAATACATATGGACAAATCTAGTACTCAGTACTTAGTGTTGGGTATTGCCAAAAACCTTTCGATACAATACCTATTCCGATACAAGGGGTCACAGTACGATACATGTCCCAATACATACTGTATATATACATACAATTCCCTCAATACTATCCATATCAACATATATTTAACAGACCAAAATGAAGCAATATAGAAAAAAAAATTTAAAAGTATTGTATGTTACTTGTAAAAATGTTTTCAACATGTACAGGACTCCTTAAAATCAATGTTAGGAATGTAACTTTGATTGTGTAGAATAACAAAATGAATAAGAATTGTATTTTCACACTGCTTTTAATGTCCTCGGACCAAGTCATTTTTCAGCTCAACAGTTTCAACTTTAAAGCAGCAGTCCAGGTTCAGAAAAGTAAAGTTTCAGTATTACGATACGTATTCTGATACACCTCCAAGTATCACTATATGTATTAATAAAAGTTTGTCACGTTATATCATTAAACTAATACTCACAAGTACAGCCCTAACTTCTCCAACGAACCATCTTCTATTCTAAATTAGCATTTCACTTGTATGTAAATTGTGTTCACTTTGTAAGATGTGATTATGTCAAAACTATAGATTGAGGATACAAAACAGGTGTTGGCTGAAAAACACTACCAAAATCTGTATAAATCAGATGATAAAACCTTTGTGAATCAGAAGACAAAAGGTGTCATTACTCAGAGAACTCTCTGTCAGTTCAACAAACAAATTCTTGTCAGTGAAAAGAACCCTATTAATAGAAGTCAAGGCTTGTTTAAGACTCATAGCGTCCAAACCCACAGGTTAAGCATCACTACCATAAAACAGAAAATATTTGCCTTTTTATGAATCTTTTAAACCATTACAAATAACAGGAGTCCAATGGTTATTTTGTTCCTGTGATGTTTAGGGCGGAGCTGTTTTTGCCATGAGGTCGACTGTGGAAACTGTGAAAAGCGAGAGGTCGTTTTTAACCTGCTAACCATGAACGCACCGTGTTTACTTCTTGTTACAACAGCACAAGACAGCCGTGCATACAACAGGAGCATTCACACGGTTTGACCAAGGTGCTCTGACCATAGGAACAAATGCTTCACTCCATGTTTGACGTGTTCATTCCAGGGAGACACTTATTTCCAGTGGAGGTTGTCAAAGAGCTGGGCGGAGGCAGAGCTTGAGAAGAAATGATGAGGAAAGTATTAATAGTCACAGAAAACGTGCAGCCAAACAGGAGTCAACAAAGTGAAAGGAATAAGTGTTCATTTCACCAACGCATATTCGAGAAAAGTTGTGTCACCTTGTGTTAGGAGTTTGTTTGAAAGAATTGTAAACCTGTGCAGTCGCTTTTTTCTGTTTGGATTTAAAGCCATCATCTCCTTGAGTATTGTTGTCTTGTTGCACATAATTCATCTGCCTTGTAAAAGAGCTTGCAAACATACGTCATAAGAAGAGCATGTAAACAGAGAAGCTGTGGAACTAATCTGTTACCAGCTGTGCCACTACACATATACATCAACAAACTAGATTCAGAATAAGTTTGCGTCTTAAAATCTGTGTTTAGCTTAATGTAGCTCTTTTACGCCAGGTTCTTGCTGCACAATTTTGGCTGTTGACGATTACAAATTTCTGATTGTGGCGTAAATATTTGTCAAGTCAAGTCAAGCGATTTATATGTCTTAACCATCCTGAAAATTCCGACTGTCACAGACCTTGCAAGAAAAATCATCGAGCTTCGCTGTTCTAGATGAAAAGTCAATATTTAGACTATATTTGCATTCATGGGCTTTTTAGTTGGGAAGTCTGCATTTTAATGGTATAAGGATGTTCATCATATCTGCTTAAATCAATATGAAAGGTGTTTTTTCTTAAACGAAATGCAAGACGCTAGCTTTCAATCTGGCTAAGAGCATTTTATCTCCATCTCACTTTTAGCTCTTTTCTGTAGAGATGATTTATGACTAGTTTTGCCGGTAACGTCAATGTTGCTTCGAAGCGATCAGAGATTCCAAAAGTCTACAAATATCTCTTTCCTACATTTGTCTGATAGAAGAGATCTCTTTCATGTTAAGTCAGCGTCTAGCCGTGTTCGTTTTGCATTTTTTTAAGCCAAGGTTATTCAACTTTATTTTATCAAGCTTTTGGGTTCAAGCTTTGGGTTCTGGGCTGAAGGTGTAAACTGTGCCTCCATTTTAAGCAAAAATATTTTTAGACATAGATTTATATAGATGTTCTAGCTCTGTAAAATAGCATTGGATTTCATGGTCGAGTGAAATGCAACTGAATAAAATGCTTACTGAATAAAAACTAAATGTGGGCAAGATAAGACACTGACCCGGTCTGAGCAAAGATTAACCCAGATTAAAACCAGATCTTAACCAGAACAAAACCAGGGTAAGGGTTGTGTGGGAGATGGATTGTGGACTTAACTATTTAACTATTTATTTTAGATTTAACTAGTTGGAGGGCCTGATCTGGCCCCTGGCACTTATATTGAATTGCCTTGAATTAAGATGCACTGTGCAATTTTTTGGCCAAAAATAATACAAATTTGCGTTTTTACTTTGAACAGGCTTGCATGGCCACAAAGCGGACTGTTTTTTGGGCTGGGCCTGGAGGAGGGCCGAAAGCTGTTCTTTAGCAGATTTTTTTTATTTTTATTATTTTTTTTATATGGCATTAAATGTATTTATCCTCCTCTTGAATGTCCCAACGAATGGTTTTAACCGTCTAATTTAACTGAATTGTAGATGACCTCCAGAAAGTTACACAGTGCACTTTTAAACTATAGGTTATGTTCATTGGTAATCAATTGGTCTGTTTATCTTTTTGGTGCATATCTGTTGCTCTCATGATATAAACAACCAACAGCAGACATCCGAATGTAGTAACAACAGTCAATAAAGTCAAGTGTTTAAGTCAGCAACTTTTGATTCAAGTTCCCCATTTGTTTTTTCAACTCGTGTAAATATTCATGCACATTTTCTCAGAAACATTTTTACTAAGACCACACAGGATCTTGTCTGATATTCTTATATAACTTTGGAGCTTTAACCACAACTGATCTTTGCAAAACAATCCCCACGTCTTGCATGACATTTATATAGATTTTATTAGACGAAACAAAGGCTGTAGAGAACATTCTGAAGGTCTTTTGTTGTCACGATAACTTCTACTAAAAGCAATATTTGTAAATTGGTTGAAAGCAATCCTATTTGCTGCAGTTATCTGATTGGTAAAGAGACTAACATCTGTCCAGGACCAGATGTTACAATCCCAAAGCCATTTACGAGTTTGTTCCACTAGCATAAACATTTTTGAACTTATCTTCCTCCACTGTCAGTCTTTATGTTTTAGCTCATTGGCGAAGTTACTCATGCATATAAACTAAAAAGGAAAACATGGCCAGTGGATGGAATTTCTGTCTTTACTTTCTCACATTGTCTGATTGATCACAATTTTGCATGTGACCAACTTCATCAAATCAAACTTTCTGAATGATGAAATGTAAAGTTTTGAATTTTCAGTTATTGATGAACTGATAAACTTCACATAAGCGTGCCAACATTTGAGATCAGAACAAGCTCTGGCCAGTCCTCATTAGTTGTACAACACAGACAACTCCACTTTTCCACTTGTTTGGCCAAATGGTGTTAGCGGCAGCTGCTAGCTTCATTAGCCTCTATGGACAGAGTAAACTAGCTCATAAGTCAGAGTGCAGCTGGGAGAGAGAGAAGAGAGAGAGAGAGAGAGAGAGGTGGAGGTGTGCAGTAGATTTGGAGCGAGGTGCTGAAGGTTCACAGATGAGAGACACAGACCAAAGAAGACTGAAACAGGGATGTAGTTAAGGTCTTCCTGGGTCCGGAAACATTTATCCCTCAATCACAACCTCTCTCTCTCTCTCACTCTTTATTCATTCATTCTCTATGGAGAATTAGCTGAAACACACTAAAATACTAAAATATTTAATTGACAAGCGAACAAGTTACAGCCAGATAACTGTTTGCAGCATGTTAAAGCCATGCGTTTATAAAATGTGCTATTTTGTGACTCAAAGTTAATGCTAACATATATATGATGTAATTATTCACATTAAAATAACTCTACAAACAAACTAAAAAAAATTGGTGGAAAAAATCAAATTGTTTACTTTATACTTAAGTTGATTTATTTGCTCGCATTTAGCTTTGTGTCAAAAATGCACACTATTTTAAACACATATACTGTAGGTTTTCCCTGATGAAGTATCTACCTCGTATGTGAAGGTTTGAACTTTCTCTCAGTGATGATCAAGTTAAAATTAGCTCTTAGCGCATTTCTGCAAATTTCCCATAAGGATTGAATGGAACGAGATGGAACTATGCAGAGGTATTATGCAGACCTTCTCATTGACACTCTACTGTGCTGATATTTCATGTTATATATGACTATAGGAAATAAAAGACACAGAAACCATATCTAAGCACAAGGTTAATCTAATCTATTCCTAAAAATTATGACTTGCATTTTTCTAAAGACAAGCTGTTCCATTGAGGCTGAATAATAGCTGTTAACATTAACAACCACTTAATGTTCACAAGGTGGAACAGAGTGTTTCTAGTTTTGGATATATTGATTGCCTCATTTCTAATTAAAGATGTATGAAAGAAAAACAGCTCCAGATGTATTTGTGGTAATGCAACAATATTGTAACATGGTTAAAATTTGACATGAGTAAAATTTGTGCGACATAGAACCTTTCTTTTCCACTACACTCCATCTCCATCCTCTTCTCTTCCCAACTTTCTCTCTGATGCTTTCTTCTCCTCTATATTCCTTTCTTCCTATATATTCTTATGAAACTCTCTCACTCTATTGCTTTGCTCTGATGAAAGAACAAGCTACTTTGGGTTGACTTGGACTGAATATCCTGCAAACATTAAACAAGGGCAGGTTTGTAGACATGGAAGATGATCCATTTGTTTAGAAATATAGGTTTATTTTGTTATTTAATGAGATACTACTACAATGACATGACTCAATTATTAGCAATTAAAGAAAGTTTATCTTAGAAAGGGGGAAAATAACGCAAGTCAGAATAGATTTTTATTTGAAAAGCGTAGAAATGCAAAATGTTGTCTTTAAAATCACATCATCAATCAACGTCCATAGAATGTTATTTCCCACATAAGATTAATTATCAAATCAAAATTCGAGTGAACTATGAAAAACGTTCTGAATACTGTTACATCTAATTGAGTTGAATGCTTCTGCTTGTGTTTTGGTCAGTTTGTATGAATGATGCGTTGCTATGGGACAAGCGTTGAAAAAATGAACCAAACTATTTACAGGCCATTTCCTCCATTGAGACTCTTCCGCCTCCTCACAGCTGTACGAGAGCTGCTCCTTCTGCTGAAGCTGGGGTTTTAGACAGTAATGAGGTGAGAGGCAAAATCTGGATTCCAAATAGGAATCCGATTTAAAGTGCATTTGACAGGTTACGCCACATTTTTCAGTAAGACATAGTGAACATGATTATATTTAAGATTTTAATAAACCTTTTGCTTGTATTTACACACTTTGACTGTTTTAATGAGGTTTTTATTCAATTGGAAAGTTTCCAGAAGATTCAGAATCTCTTTTGTAGGAGAGTCCAGGGGGGGCAAAAATGGAAATGTTTTTAGTGGTAGGGGAAACCAGAGGAAAACTATGCTGACACAGGGAGAATATACAGATTTCATTTAGAAAGACCCCCAGTTTGCCTGGATCTTCTCTTTTTTTTTTTTTTTTTTTTTTGTCTTTTGTCTTTTGTCCAGCAATTAAGACAATGTAGAGGTAATTCCGGTCAGGAATTTCAGTGTTTGTTGCTGCTTGAATCAAGCTAGAGAGACGATCGACCAATCAGCGAACAGAAATTAAGCAATGACATCAAATTCAAGTGGCTGTTTGTAGTTCTGCATGTTTTGCCGTGGAACTACAAACAGACACTGTTGGAGGTGTGTGTTGGACCCGAGTTCCTAGGAGACTGAATGCGTTATCCTTTGACCTCACGTCAAATATTAACTTACAATTTGATAATGTGCCTTAAATCTGTAAATTCGCAACAAAGAAGCGGCAACGATCACTAAAGTCCATGTTTCCGCACTTGTGATTTTATTTCACTAAATGATTGCTTAAACTACCAGGAAATTGCGTCAAGAAGTACATTTGCATTTCTATTTTGGCACTTTTTGATGCACAGTGTTACTTCCTATAATGTTCAACTTTTATTTGTCAGTTCCTTCACAAAGTGCAACTTGACTGCTGTAAAAGAATAATAATAAGAAAGGACTATCACATCAAACTATGTCAAGATTAGGTTCTGATTAAGGTTCTGAGTTCAAGTTATAGATAGTTCTTTCTCATTTGTCTTGGTCACCTTCAGCATTTTGAAAATACTACAAAGATGGAAGAAACAGGACAGGCATGAGAGCCCTTTATTTGGAGATGTGTGCACTGTGAAGATGTGAACTGTGGGAGGCTGGTGCGATTCGCTCTTAAAAGTATTTGATTTGGCGAGTTGTTAGGATAAACTATAAACAAAGACCATAATTGGAACGATGAGTCAGTGGGAAAATGTTTGATGAGTCAGTCTAGATATCAGCGGAAACTTACATCCTTTTCCTATTCAATTTTTTATTTGTACTTCAATGTTCAGTCCTTTAACATAGAAAGCCTGACCAGACACTAGAAGAACATACAAACTACACACAGAAAGTTTCCAAACATTAAAACTTTTTTTAACTGAAAGTACTAACCACTGTACTGCTCTTGTGTCTGAATAATTTCTTCTGAATAAGTGAAAAGGTCCAATAAGATAATAATTTCTTCTGCCACATATGGCCTACAGCACAGTATTTAAGTTATTGATCTCTATATATTCACAAATGCAGTTTGGGTCTTTTCAAAGCTAAATAGGAATCAGGCATGCAACGCTGCTCAAAGAGAAAGAAGGGAGAAAAACACTGAAGACAACCAAATGCTTTGGGCCCACGAGGAGTTATAAAATAGAAATGTGGAGCACACATGAGGAGCACAGCTGTGCACCATCCCTCTGTCAGTGCATTCACTTCAGTCTGCTCTTTCAAACTCATAAAAAACAGACTAAACCTGACTCTGAACCTGGACTAGACAAGACTAAACCAGGACAGAAATAGGGCCAAACTAAGACTATAGATTTTATGCACTGACATCATTTGATTTGAATTATGCGTCTCAACATTTAGGCTGAGGTAAAAATGAACACCTGATGAAATGTGTGCAACTGTTTTTGACACTTAAGCTTTTATTAAAATAAATGGTAACTGGCATTCACACGTACTCACAAGTCATGGCTTGGACTTGAGTCAGACTTGAGCCACTATTTTGATGACTTGATAAAATGGACTAAAACTTGGGAGTTGACATGGACTTGGAGCCTTGTGATTAAAACAATTTGATGCTTATCTTAATATCTTAATTTTACATAAGAGATTAATTTACTGACATCACTTGAATTGTAGAAATACAAGGTTTATCCAGTAATTTGAGAAAAGATTTGAAAACTAAAAACAGAGGACTTGGGCTGTTTTAGACTTGTGGGGCAGTGACTTGGATCTTGATTTGGACCTGAGATTGAGTTTGACGGCTTGGTCTCACCTCTGCTGAAGTTACTTTTTGTCATAGCAAAAGAGCTTAGCTAGCTTGTTTGCGGACTGTAATTGAAGATTTATGACATTTCAGCAACGCACAACAAATACATGTCAAGCAAGTTGTAGTTGTTTATATTTCTTAACAAATTGTGGCTGTGTTTTCCTATTTTACTTTTGTTTCTTACAGAAAAAAGCAGTCATTTTGACCATTGACTCTTATGCTTTTTTTGCCACTTACTGATAGCATTTAGAGTACTTTGAGTCTTCTGTATATGTCAGGACTGAACCATAATTAAGCTCCAAGAACCACTAGCATAAATGAGACCCAGACTTTTTAGTGGATTAGTGTGACGTTAAGCAGGTCATTTGATACAGGCAGAGATGGTCATGTATTCAGAAATCTACACATTAAAATCTGATACAGTGTAAAAGACGTCACATGTGGTTTTTGTTAAAGCGTGACCTGAGTTCAAAGGTGCTAATGTGTTCTGCAGTCTATAGTAACTGAATTTGCTGGGGACATACTGCCATTTGTTTGAACCCTGAGTCAAGTATATCGTTATGCAATCATTTGTGATCTTTAAAGACTATTTCACGAAATGTGTATATAGGTTAAAGGAGAAGTAGTGTGAATTGTTTGTATACGTACAAACTGTAGAATGAATCATTTTGTGCTCTAATAAAAAAAAAATAATAAAACTATCTAAAACTAATTTGTAGTAAAATAACCTTCCACTTTTTAAAGAGGATTTGTCAAAACCAAAAACAATTACAAATGAATGTCATGCAAGTTCTAACTGCAAACACCTTTTATTTACCTTTTATTTAATTCTGACTTTTCTATGATCAAAGCTTAATTGTTCTCATATAAAATAAAAGCTAAATAGACTTCATAAAACCTCAGCTTCACAGAGTCCATACATTTGTTTGTGTTCCAAAGATTAAAAAACAGATTGAATTGTAGGCACAGTGTGCACACAAACTGTAATCTTTAATAAATACTGCTAATTGGGATCTAAAATTAAGTGACTGGTTCATGGGAGATTCCACTTTAAACTGAAGGATTAGCCACCATAAAGAGCGAGCAGTACTTCCAGATGAGGCCTATCTAAACAATGTTATGTCATACTCCTCTTCTGGGATTTAAGTTTTAGCTCTAAATCACCTTCCATTTGACCAGAGGCCCAGGGCATTCCTTTCAAATCACCTTCTTCATATGGCTCTGAATGACACACAGCTGCTGGACGATATAGAAGGACTCTACATTCTTACCACTATTGGCACCCTGTTTGGTACAGTTTCCCTTTTGATCTTGGGTGGGCTAGAGTTTGGTCCAGGGTTTCATGTCAGAAGCTAATGGTCCGATCAAACATGGTTTTGCATGCTGAACAGATCGAACCTCCAAAACAGAGTTGCCAAGTCTGCTTCTTTACATTGGACTTCTTTTTTGGGAGGTAAAGTCGCTTGTGAATTTTGACAGTCGCGGGTTGTGTTTTTTTTTTTTTTTTTGGGGGGGGCAGCACTTTGACTTCATAAACAAGGTGATTTTTGGTCTGGTTAATACTTGTGTGTTATCGCCAGGTCTACAACAAAGGTGGGAAATGTTTCTTTACCAAAGGCGATGTATTCAAATCCAGACATGAGGTGGAGGGCCAAACTGTGAGGAGTAACAAATTCTCATTACTGCAACACATTTCTGTAAAACTTTTTTATTTTAATTTTTATTTTAGTGTATGGCTAATTTCTATTCCCCTGCTGCAACGTGATTGTGTCGTAATAGGGATGGAAAATTGATCGAAAACTTTGAAAATTGTTTGAAGTATGCAGCAATTGAATCAAAAGCCAGAATTGATCTGTTTTGCGCATGCAGCCACTGACTTACACACACACTGTGTAATTGTATAGTACACACAATAATACAATAACAGCCACGATGTCTGTTATCAACAGATAGCTGCACCTCTAAATATGGACACTAAATATTGCTGATTAATGTTCAAATAAAAAAAGAATTATATAGACAAATCAACTAAATCAAAAATTGTGACTGCAAATTGAAACTGAGTTGAATCGTGACTTAAGTGAATCATCCCATCCCTAATCGTTAATCATAGGTTCATACTTTTCTCTTTTTTTTTGTATGTTTGCTTTGCATTTCATGTTCGGAAGAGCGAGTGGCAGCGCGTAAAGGTGCAGCGGCCCATTGACAACAAATCGTTCTGTTCTGTCAACCAATCGAGTGTGTGGAAGGCCAGATATTTCTCTCAAGTTTAACGCGAGAGAATTCATCTGGCTGGCCAAAAGAAAAGAGATTTTAAATATATTTTTCACCAGAACTCAATCTAGTTTAGTACATGTTTTTTCCAAATTGGCAAATTATTCAAGTTACAAAGAAAAACAAGCACATTGTCAATATCTGAATAAAGAAATAAGACTTTAGTTGCATTATATCCACATAAAATATCAGCTGAAAAAGTTTGACTATTTTAAGTACATAACCTCACAAAGCGCCATGACCAGCGCACACAAAGGATGTTTATAATATTTTCGTTTTGCACCAGACCTGCCTGGGGCTTGCACTTGGACTCCTCTGGATCTGGGACGGTTCTCTGTTGGTCTGTCAGATGTTGGCAGCAGGAGTTTGGCCAAAGATCCAAAGCTCTGGAAGAGTTTAGGTGTTTTGAGGATGTTTGTTGAAATGTTTGGATCAGTTTGTTTAACACAGACTTTTGCCCTCCAGATCTGTGCGGCGCAGCTGACTTTGGCAAACCAGACTAACCAGTTTTCTCAAGTAATGATCCAGCAGTTTAAGCCATTCATTCTGTTTACTATAAAAACACACAAAGATGCAAAAACTTAGTGAATAGATGCAGAAAGAAGACCCATCTAAGCCCATAGTATCATTACAGTCTCATTTAATTCACGTCTTCATTCCACATTAGAGTATACCTAATGTGTTTTTCCATGTATTTAGGAAGAAAATTGACTTCCAGTTCAAATTTATTGCCAAATGTAAGCAGCCGGTTTTTAATGACTATGTTTTTTGTTGTTGGTTACATTACAGTTTTGAACTTTACACCATGGAATCTGAAATTTTGAGTAATTGCAAGCAGACAAGTGGAAGGGGATAGGTGGTAGGCGAAAGTTAGAACAAAGCAATATTTCTTAAATTAATGAATCCAAATACAAGCTTAGATGAGGAAATGATGAGAGCCAGGGGAGGCAAAGTGGTCTTTTGTTTGCCTGACCAGCCAGTCCCTACAGCTTTGACAGACACTTTACAAACTGTGAGGGTCTGGAGCAGAGCGGAGGATCAATTTTGTTGGCGGCCTTTCCGAGCGCTGAGTCAACCAATCACAGAAAACCCGGAAATTCCACCAAAACAGCAACACAATGTTTCGTAAACAGTAGCCGAGATTTTCAGTTGAGCTCAACAGTTTTGCTCAGGTTTAAGGAATTGATACATTCATGTTCAAAACCAAAGCACAAGCCGAATCAGCTACGTTCGCCTTCTTAAATGTTTTGAAATGGGGCTTGCAAGCAACTTCCGACTTTTTAGCGTCACGTGTCAGAATCGCCGTGCTTGATTGGATGGTCTAAACTTTGGGAGACGACTTTATTGGCTAACAGTCAGGTCCCAGACCTTCTGCATTCAACAAATGTGACAGAATGTAGGAGGGGCTGGCTGGTCAGGCAAGTCTTTTGTGGATTTAGGGGCCCAGAATGGTAACCTTTTCAGCTTAAGTTCATATTGTGGTGGCCCATATGAGGCACCCTTGCCATGGCCTCCAAAACTCTATCGATGGGCCTGATGAGAGAACACTTAGAAAAATATTTTAAAGTGGATTTTACATAATAGATCCTCTTTAAAAGTGGTTTGGCAATTAATTTTCATGAGAACAAAATACAAATATTTTGTACATAACAGTGTATTTTAACAGTGCATGTATGCTATTTTTAACAACAACCTGTCCAGGGACTGCAAATAACAATTTTGTATCTCTCCTCCTTTGTGCAGGATGATGTTTTTTGTGCACTGTCCCTGATAAAAACAAATGAACTGACCAAATCTAAATATGACCATTTATTGTTTGGCCATCAAACCTATGTTGATAATGCTATCATATCTTGACAAACATGCATTCTATTGTGTGTAGCAGCATCTCATCTCCACAGACTTGACCAGCCACATGGTCTGATGTCTTCTTTGGACTAAAGTTTAAAATGAAATCTTTAGGCAAGGAACGACAAGTAGACTGTAGACTTCATACCAAAACATACATACAGATATTGCATTTTTGTTCAAAAATAATACTTACAAAATGAGCTTGTTTTACCTGACACTTTTAATAGGCTTTTTTTTTTTTTTTTTTTTTTAAGTAGGCATAAATGTTAGATCCCTATATAGCTGCACAAATTACTATAAAGCTTTACATTTGTCTCCTATAGTGAAATAAAGCAGTGAATAACAAAATGAATACTTTTATTATAAAAATTATTTAGTCATGTTATGCAAATACATAAAACGTGCCGTAATGATGTAGGACTATAGGAAAACAGAATCACATAGTGTCCTTACAATGATCAATCAATTTTTTAATCATTATTTTAGTCAGTTTAAAAAAAAAAAAAAAAAAAGATATAGGCTTTAATGAACATAACTTTTACGTATTCTTCCAATATGTTTCTTTTAACAAAATATGACTTCTTTTCTGACTGATGATTGTCTTTAGAGCTCTCAATTTAATAACCACAACAAAATTTCTCTCGATGGGTCAAATGCAGACAAACATTTTACTACAGAGACAAAAAAAACATAGCAGTTCCTCAGTTTATCAGTCTACAATTCATTACAACCGATGACTTTTCAACTTAAGTGAATAGAATCCACTCCACCATCTATTTCACTGTTATTGTTCATTATTTCCAATCGATCACATGTGCTGAGAAAACAATAAAACTGATTTCTGGGTTAGATGTGGCGCCTCAGGATGTGCAAGTTCTTCTAAAAGAATTTAAACAAACCAAAACGTCTAAATCTTGGCAGTTTGTTTTAAAAGCAGGAAGTTGCTGTTCTTGAATGGTGGTCAATTGGATCAAGATTTGCTGGAGCTGTGTTCACATGGCACTTGCCTCATGCATGATGTAGTCGCTTAACCATTTCCCAAGAGACTTTATAAGAGAGGCACAAAAACAATGTACAGAAAGAAAGAATCTGTTTTCATTCATATACTGGTGAACTGAATTATTATGTTTTTCAAGTGGGAGATGTGCCAGATGTAAAACTTTTAAAAATCTTTTTCAACTAGGCACATAAAAACTATTACTACCTTAATTGCGCCTCACGGTCAATAAGTCAATGTTTACCAACCTGACGAATGAGGTTTTTCAATACAATTACTTTTGTATTCATTTTAGGATTTTGAATCTAAAATTTGCTAAAGCAAGGGAATATATTATTTTTATTATTATTAAGTAAACCTGTAAATCAATTTATCCATTTATTTACCTAAATCCCAGGGGTTCAATGAATAAATCAATCAATCAATCAATCACTCAACCTTTATTTATATAGCCCTTTATAACAAAAAAAGTGTCCAAAGTGCTAAGAAAACTCAATAAAATGAAAACACTAACTACAGACATAAAATCAATATGCAATAACAGTAAAACAACAGATACAAATGTTACTACATCAATGAATGTTAAAAGCCATTCTGAACAAATATGTTTTAAGCCTTGATTTAAAAACCTAAAGTATGTGATGGTTCAGATATCGGTGAGGAGTTTGTTCCAGAGTCTGGGACCAGCCACAGAGGAAGCATCATCAACTCAGTGTTTCAGCCTGATTCTGGGAACTTTAAGCAGGAGCTGGTTTGTTGTCCTTAAAGTCCGACTTGGATTTCGAACATTCAAAGGTTCAGTCAAATAAAAAGGCAAGGTAGTTGGGTCTTTGAATCAATTCTAAGAAGCTGAAAGCCAATAAAGTTCAAAAAGTTTCGGGGTTATGTGCTGATGTAAATCCCCTTAGAGTGAAACAAAATATAGGACGTATGAGACAAAAAAGTCGATTGTGATTTTCATGGCACTTCACTCTTCATTACTGGTTCCACATTCAGTGGTGGTAATGCTGCGTTCCAGGCAACTGGAAACTGGTATATCTCCCACTTGAAAAATACTAGTTCCCAGTTCAAAGCGTTCCAACCTAATCAACTCGTATGTAAACATTATGGCTAATGCTAACCTTTAGGCTAAACACAGTAAATGACTTGTAACCAATTTGTTTTGTGTCAGTTAAACCCCTCAAATAAATTTATTGGGGGGATTGTTGAGCTCGTATGTGAAGTGGGGCTTCCTCGACCAGGTCCCAGTTCACAAGTGGTATTTACCAGTTCGAGTGGCGTTCCAGCGCATTTGTACAAGTTGGAAGTGGGAAATATCCCAGTCCCCAGTTGCCTGGAACGCACCATAAGTTATTGTAGCCACAGCTGCCCTGGGGAAGTACTGGAAGTAAGGTGCACCATTGGTCCCACTGACCACCAACCATTTATTCACACGCCTTCCATTTAGACAGTGTGGGTTAATGACAATTACAAGTCGTCCCACTGTGGCACCTGACTTCCATCGATCTCTCATCAAAGTACTTCCCAGGCCCAACCTGCTTAGCTTCTGAGATCTGATAGAGTCAGACTTTGACAAGCTGGTAGGATACATGTGATGATGTCATGATGGGAGTGCTTTCTCCCTAGAAAATATTTATTCTACAATATTACACTTCCCCTTATCTGTATTACTCTTGACAATATAACATTCTGATGTCATCTGAAACACTGTAATAAGTAGACTTAAAAGTACTTGTTTGCACAAAAAATTCTACTATATAAACTTCCATTTAGGAGGTTTAATAGTTTTTGAATGTAGATTGTGAAATTGTGCAGGCATGTGTTTTGCATTAATGTGCATGAGTAAAACAGTAAAATACACGCACCATTGAATATTATGATGTTCATGGACACAATCCAATAACTTATTTGAACTTTACCCAATCTTTTGAACAAGCCACTTTATGTTTCGCGGTGACCTTTTCATACACAATCACTTGATGCATATATATTTCCATACCACATTGGTTTTGGTGGATTATTCTGGAATATTCCTCATGGTTAAGTTTTCCCAAGACCCCTTTTTTTTTACTTGAAGTGGGCGGAGGCAGTGACCACAGTCTTCACCACCCATACGATGGAACTGGAAGGTTTTCTTAGAGATAGTTTTGCTCGTGTTTTTATTGGCAAGTTTTGTTCTTTTGTCATTTCTTGGATGCTTCAGTTCCTTACCACAAAATAGACTGGAATTTTGCTGTATAGCTTCCAAAACACAAGGGAACAGTAATCAAAAAATCTTCAAGTACAAGTCAGTCATTAAATTAATTAGAAAATACAAAGAAATTAAAAATACCCAGAGAAAATGTTTTGACTCTACGCACAGCTAAAGAATAGGTTTGCCTGCATGACTCAAACGTGAAACAGCTTACCATCTTCTGCACGGTCAATCAGATATTTTATATGGATATGTGAGTCAACTAGTGACTCACTCTTTCATTGAGAAGCTACAAATGTTTATTATGTGGATAAAGACAGAAAGTTTTTTGTTTTTTTTCATAAAGTTATGTCTTCAAAAATGTTCTGGGGGTAAACAGAAGGTATTTATTATGTAGAAAAAGCTGAGTTGCCCAGCTTGGGTGATTGTAAAACTAGTTTGCTACTAATTATGAGACATAAATATTATCAGACTATACCATTAAACACATCTGTAAATTTCTAATTTATGATCTTATAGATAGTGAGAAATTTCGTCCTGGAGAAATCTAAATAAGTTGTAGCGATTGATTTTTAAGCCTCAAAAACAGTCTACTATTACTTACAAGCTCTCACAAATCCTTTCTTCGGTTGTTGATTTATCTACATTCAGTCATTTTTGCTGCAAATGGCTTAAATTTGGAATATCTGATTTTCAGTCCACCACAAAATCCAAAACTAGCTTTTTTTTTCTTCTCTGACCCTTCGACATGGTTAATAATATCAGGGTTACAAACAGAAAAGTGAAACTGAGTTGGATCACCCAAGCACAGCCAATCAGAACAAACCCAGTCTCAAACGTAGATATACAATGAAATGTCAAAATGTTCACACCTTTTTGCCTCAATATGTTATGAAAAGCCAAAAAATAACAATGAAACGTCGACATTTTCTTTGGGTTTAACTGGTAAATCAGGCCCCAGCCCTAAACTTACTAATTTTAGTAACTTGATGCCTAAACTCGCCATGTGGCGAGGTTATTTACATTTTGTTTTGTTTTTGTAACATATTTACAGAAACGTTAATTTTTTACAATTCTCCAGAGCCTACTACAGGTCTACTATAGGTTTTAATATAAAAGACACATTTTACAAATGTTTTACAACAAACTGGAGTTGACAACACATTTGAGTTTCTTCCTCTTCGCTCTGATCACACTAAACAATGACCGCTATTGAAACTTTAATGAACAGCTGCTTAGTGTTAATGTGGCACCAGTTACCATGGAGACGCCACAATAAACCACTTGTACAGAAAATAGTCATGAATGAGAAATTTTTAGTGGATTTTCTGCTCAAATGAGATGCAGTGTCCTGAAAAGTCCTCCAGTGTTTTCGTGTGGGCTGACTCACTGTTGCGTCGCCTTTTCCACCTCCCGTTCTTAAGCGTATTTACCTTTGAGAAGTTATAATTTCCATCGTTGGTTGGTTCTTTTTTTTTTTTTTTGTGACATGTGGGAATGATTTGTCCTCTTCTCACAGTTGTATAAAGTCACATGTTTAATTCAGAGCAGCAAGAGCAACATTAGTCAGCAGAAATGATGTTTGTGTTGATTGGCTGAGCAGACATGAAGCAGGTCTGTGTAATAGCATTTGAAGTTTTAGTTTGGGTCTACTGTAAATTAGTGGTTCCCATTCTTGCTTTGAGTTCCCATAATCTTTGACTCACACTCCAAGGACCCTCAGATTGGGAACTAACTATGGTGCAGGGGATTCCAACTTTTTTCACCAAGAGAAAGGCAAAACTTGTGGTGAGCTACTAGCCTACTTTTAGTGATCACAAGAAATTGAAGTTAAATAAGGCACAGTTGCCTGTAATAGTGAACATGAGGTATCTAAAAATACATTTATGATAGAAGCAGGCATTCAGTTTGAGTTAAAAGGTGTAATACATTATATGATCTAAAGTCTTTTGACAAGCTACCACCGCTATAGTGCTATATTGACAATTTATCTTGTTTATGATTTCTTTTATTGATGTTACCAGTGGCAGCTGTTGACAACTTTGGGCAGAGGGCTACATAACCACAACACTAACTAGCCTCGTTTTCTTTTTTGAGGACAGAAAAAAACAACATAATACAAATATCAAACTATAATAGCAACACAATAACTCAAAGTAATAAATTTAAAGATGATATCAGTTATAACCACATTTTCTTTCCAGAAATGACAGGAAAGGCTTAGCCCACAAAGCCCATGTATACTAGCCTTCCCTTGATATTACAAAGTCCAAAAATCAAAATTTAAGCAAGCTGCAAGCTGCAGCCTGGGGCCAGATGCGGCTCTCGTGCCATCACAGTGTTACCTGGCTATGGAGCATGTGTCATCGCTTGTTGCCCTAATATTATAACAATATGTGGTCAAAATAATAGATTAAAAAGCCTACGTTTTACAAAAATGTGCATGCAATAATGATCATTTGTTATATCAATGACCACAGTACGGCCCTCACTTGTCCGGGTTCAAATACGGCCCAGTCCTGCTCAAAGTCATTCTAAATGATGTATAGTTTACTGCAAATGACAGTTGTTCAATTAAAATACTTTACATTTAAGTGCTCATGCCTCCTGGTTGGAAAACAGTGCTGTAAAAAAGCTTATTTTTAATTAAACAGCTCAGACTATTATAAAAATGATTAGATAGATTCTCTGATATTCTGATAACACCTGGTACTTGGGACAAAAGTTTCCTCAGTGATAAAGAGTGAAATAAATGGTTGAATTCCAGCTCTTAGTGCACATATTGTTAAATCCATGGGCATGAATAACTGTGATGTTTGAATGACTTAGTCCAGGCTTAGGCTCATAAGATTACATGTGGAAATGGAAGTTTTGACCTCTGATTTCAGGCCCTTGTTGCAGATAGTTTAGCAATACTTACATTTACAAGTACAAAAGTGCAGAAAACACAGTCCTTATGAACACAATGCACAGAGTATTCAATAAAAAAGTATAATTTTTGTTATGTGGCTTACCCTAGCTAAAACGAAGCACAGGATTATTTGAAATGGTCAGTTTTGTTCTGTTTATGTGTCTTTGTCTGTTATAAATATTTGTATTTATTTTTTCTACTCACAGTTAACTTGATGTGATAAATGATCATAGACTGTATATAGTCAAAATCTTATCACGTATTCACTAGAAAGTAAATACTTGCAAAAGTGTATTTTAGATTTGTTTGCATTTTAAATTATTCTCCATTATTTACTGCATGCCTTTTTTTTTTGGACATAACTACGCCACAAAATCCTGCAATAGTTTGTTGCTTAAGACATTTTTATCCACTTATTGATGCGCTTTGTGACTAAAGTACCATTTCTGGCTGTATATTTCTGCAAATGGCACATTTATTTCTTATTATGAAGTGAGAAACTTAACATCCACAAATCATACTCTCCTTCTAATCCCATTTTCACCTAATTAGAAACTGCAAAATCTATTTCAGATCAACATCTTTAATCTTTCAAAATGCAAACCAGACAATTTCACTTCCAACGACCGATTCCACAGCTCATCCTTTCAACTTTACAGCTCCAAGACAAAAGTTGAGTGTATAATTACAGTGAGTCATAAGTATGTATCAGGCTGCAGTGTGGCCCAGGTTTGGCCAAATTCTGACTAAGAGGAACAATGTTTTAATGTCTTTTTTACAGGTTCATTTGGCTGCGGCGACGTCATCGAAAAGGCAGACAAACGCTTCAACATGGGACCAAGGCAAGCACAGCACAAAACTCTGCAGCTGTCAATAGATCATTATACTGTAGTCACATTATTTAGGGAGGAAACTTGTATTCAGTGACAGTAATGTATGAGCGTTGACAAAGGAGCAATTAGTGATCATTTTTTGTAATTACAGTGATTTTGTCAGATGATACGTCGCCTATTGTGTCAATTTCCATATAATAATGTTCAAATAAATGCAGCAACACTTTGAGGGAATTTGAGTGCAAGCTATAGTCAATTAATAACCTTTCTTTGCCTTATAGGATGAGTCAAGTCAATTCTTTTATGTATATCTGGAAATGTGTCACATTACCTTAGCTGTGCATAATAAAAAGCAGTCTCCAGTATTTCCACTCAGACAATGTACAACAAGAACTTTTGTGTTGTTGCTTCCAGCTTGTTTTTGATCCAGTGTGGTGATAAATGTTTATGACGCCTACATAACAAAACAACTATTATTTTTAATGTTTTTTGCTTTATTTACTTGCCTGGATGAGTTCCTAAACACTCACATAATATTTTAGAGTTTGACTTGCTTCTACATCTGTGAAAAATGTAAAGCAGTTCAATTATTTGAAGAAAGTGTTTTCAAGGTGGGCCAAGACCAAATACCTTCACAAAATGATAATACAATTGGCTCTAAAATCCTATTGTCCCTGATTCCCAACATACATTATTTGTAAACTTGATCATAAAGATTCATAAAGTTACATAGCACCTATTTCTTCATTTATTTATAGTTTACTTGTTTAAAGTAAAAGAACATAACAAAGTAAGCAACTCTAACCTGGCTCTGTCAGATGAATTCTCTCAATATCTATGATTTCACAAACTTTTTAGAATGGAGCATCTGCATCGACCCCTGGCATATGTTTGCTATTCGTGGACCAATCACAGCACAGCACTGTGGTTTGGACAGAAGTCAGAAGTGCAGTGCTCAAACAAATCAAAACTGGTGCCATATATCTAGTGTCTATCCAGACTGAACTAAAATCAGAGTGTGCCACTTATCAGTCTGTGAGGCAGGTTAAAGTAACTCACAACGCAACATAATATTGCTGATAAGTGATAAATCAGAATGAATGGGGCAATGAATGAGAAACTGCTGGAAAGTGCCACAGTGGGACAACACAGTTGTTGTGTCCTTAGGCAAGTAAAAACGATGTGGTGGTCAGAAGGGCCAGTGGCACAGGTGGCAGTCACACTTCTGCCAGTCTGTCCCAGGACAACTGTGCCTGGCACCACCACATGTGGATTATAATCACAGTTTAGCACTTTTGGAACTTCAGCAACTGTAAAGCACATTACAAATGTATTACAAAACAGTATATTATGTTTTTCAACATTTTTTTTAAGCTGAACAAAGACTAGAGGTTTAGAACTTCTGTAAAAGGTTTAAACTATTTTCCTTGCGTGTCATTGGGTTTCAGTCTGTGAATGTGATTTTAATCTGCAGCAGATAAAAGAGAAAACATGACAGGTGGTTCTGAAGTCTGAGAGTGAGAGAGAAAAATATAGCATTACATAACTTCAGCTGTGTGTTCAGGAATTCTTCAGTTTCCACGTGGACAAGTGCAAAGGGTTACAACCAAGACCTACTTAATCACTCAACTTTATGTCAAACAAAGTGGTTATGATTAATTGTACATGATAGCATAGTTCATAGTCAGAAAACAAGATTGAAACAGTATTGCTATGTCATCTTGCAAAGTGGTAAAATAAATGAATAAATCAGGTAAAGTCAAACATGAATCAATATTTGGAGAACAGTGCTGCCTCAATGTTCAACTAGGCAGACAACAAAAAGACAAATTTCCCTGACAGTTTGTTCACACAACGTCCGATCCCATGTGTCTGTGTTTATTGTGATTCTGAGTAAGAAAACAGACTGGCTGATTACTCCTGGAGATGTTTTGCTTTTCTCGACTGCAGTGATGAACGCAGCTGTAGCCTCTGTCAATGCATTTCCACTGAGACACAGAACGAGGGAAGTGAATGCAGGCAGTTCATTCATCAGTCACAAAACAAGTTCAGAATATCAGATGTCGTTTGGTCCGGGTGATATGGTGTTTCCTAATGTGGTGTTTCTAGCAGCACAGAGCAGTTTTGCAGTCAGTTGTTTCACGTGAACGTTTTACAATTGTTGCTTAATATATAGAATTGCAACTTAATTCACTTTGTAGCTTTTCTACCAGTCCTGCTCACACAGAAATGAAAACAAAGAATAGACTTTACTGTACTTTAAACATCTCTGCTCGTGTTTAGGTACATCTCTGACATGTTAGTGCTGCATGAACCATCTCAGACTCTGAGGACTCAGGGAACGGCCTCCTGCTGGTGACCAGAGTCAGGACTAAACATGGACCAGATCAGACAAACATGGACCAGAGTCAGAGCAAAAATGGACCAGAGTCAGGACTAAACAGACAAAGACAAAATGGACCAGAGTCAGACAAACATGGACCAGAGTCAGGACTAAACATGGACCAGAGTCAGAGCAAACAGGACCAGATCAGGACTAAACATGGACCAGATCAGACAAAACATGACCAGAGTCAGGACTAAACATGGACCAGAGTCAGGCTAAACATGGACCAGAGTCAGGACTAAACATGGACCACAATCAGGACTAAACATGGACCAGATCAGGACTAAACATGGACCAGAGTCAGGACTAAACATGGACCACAATCAGGACTAAACGTGGACCAGAGTCAGGACTAAACATGGACCAGATCAGGACTAAACATGGACCAGAGTCAGGACTAAACATGGACCAGAGTCAGGAATAAACATGGTATTTATTTATTTATTTTTTTTTTTATGTTGTAAAGCACTTGGGTTGCAGTGTGTATGAAAAGGCAATATAAAACATTTATTAATATTATTATTACACGAAAATGACAGGTATAGGACAATGGGCAAAAAGACAAGACGTGTGACTGGAAATTTATGTAAAAACTAACAGAACAAACTGCTTGGGACTGGGTGTTCCTCTGACATGTGGTCTGGAAAATGAGAACTTTGTTTAGATAATCCTGAGTCTTATGTGTCAACAGTTAATTGTAAAATGTACCAAAGGTCTATACCAAAAAACAATACATTTGTGACACAAAAAACACCTGAGAAATGCAACTTCACTGTTCAAAAAATCTGAAAAATGTTGAAAAGTTTGCATGCTTAACATCTCATTTTGCTTTTTATAGAAATTTAGCCTTTCATTCAGAGCACAAGAGTCATTTCATTCTTTGCTTGGGAAATGTGGCATCATAATCGCTCTTGTTGAAATAAAAAGAGAAAAAAGTCAGTGACAGTCTGTGGTGCCCAGCTGGACGTGTGAAAAAAAAAGACTTTCCAGGACAAACTGGGGGATTCCCATAAAGCACTTGGCAGTAATCTCCATTAGAAAACACACAAAGAGGCATTGAGTATGTAGAGATGACTTTTCCAGAGCTCGTGTGCTGAAGTCACTAAAGTTTAAACTCGAATGTGATGCAATGCACTGACCACAGCAGCATTATGACCTGTGAATGGTGAAACAGATTCTACCTACATATATTTATTCTAATCAGGGAATAAAAATGAATTAAGCTGTACAGTAAGTGATTGGATCTGTCAGTGGGTTGAGTTACCAAAGAATCTGAGCCAAGATTCTTTAGAAAATGTGAATATCGATGTGACTTTGCAGCGTGGAAAGGGTTGCTAAATAAGAATAATAAAATACTCAGAACTAAACTAATTGAACAGGTGACAATAGAACAAAGTTGGAAGTTTTCAGACCCTTTCGCTTAGACTCTAAATCAAGTTTGAACTTTAGTCTGTGTAACAGTTGGAGAGTGACTTGCATGCTTACCACACAGCAAGAAGACTTCCTGGACCTTTCTGATGAACTTATGCAGTGTGGGTTGCTTCAGGTCAAATCCTACAGCTTTTCTGTCCTGATTAAGTCCAGCAGAAGATGTAGAGATATGCTTTAAGTGTATTGAATGGTGGGTCCGTAAAATTGGTTTACTTGTCTCTGGATAAAGCAAATTATCCAAGGTCAAAGTTTCAGACGACACGGCTCTTTTGTCTCTTCTCTGTGGAAATGAGAGTAGTCATGGGGATGCACTTACTGAATTTATTGTATGGTGTGTTAGCGTTTGGGTTGTTTTTTTTAGATTTGAATGTTGCAAAAACAAAAGAACTTATAATTGATTTTTGTCGAAACAAATGCCCTGCTCCCGTGAGTGTGTAGTCCATAAGGAAGAAATGGAAGTAGTTTCCCAATATATACAGTATACTATATCTTGGCACTTTTTTGGACAATCAGCTGAAATTTGATGTAAACACTGCAGCTTGGATAAAACGCTGTCAGCAAAGAATTACCTTTTGCATTAGTTCAATTCTTTCTCTGTCAGTGCTATGATACTTTCTCGGTTTTATGAGGCCTTCATTACGAGCCTTCTGTGTTTTCGTTTATTTGCTGATTCCCCAATCTTTCACTTAAAGATAAGAACAGCATTGATCGCATTGTAAAACACTGTTCAAAGATCATCCAGCAGAGAGATTTGTCTGTCTTTGCAACCAGCAAATCTGAAGGAAGGCTAGTGTCATTTAGCGTCACCGTGGCAAGTGCTGAGAGATGAGTTTTCTTGTTATCGTGAGGCAGATGTTATGCGTTACCAAGCTGTAAAACTAATCGCCACCTAAAATCTTTTTTCCCAGCAGCTATTAGGCTATTAAACTCTCTGTAGACTTGGCAAGACTATGGTTGGGTTTTTAATATTGTTATCAGTATGAAATTATGTATGTAAAAGCTCCACTGTGTCTGTTGTATGTTTGTTGTTATGAATGGATTTCTGTTACTGATTCTTATTTAAATTTTATTGTCTGAAGCTGCTCAAAAGAATTGCCCCTCAGGGATTAATAAAGTTATCTGAATCTGAAGCAGACGAAATGGATGAATGGACAAATAAAAACTTCTACTTTAAGTTAAATATTAATTTTGCTGTCTTAAAAAATCAAATAGAAATAATCATTTAAACTTCAGTCTACATGTTTTGCTCACTAACCTAATGCATTCAGAGCCTCCAAATGTTCCCCACGCAATGTTTTAAGCTTTTTTACAGCTGTATGGAGCGAGGCGTCTCAGTATGCTGATGGAAGTTTTCCACAAAGCTAACAACAGATAAACTTGGGGACTGATGAACAAGCAGGACATAGTCAAGACATAGAATATGCATTAGTAAACACCACGTGGATTGAAACGCGTCGCCATGTCCCTTCTGCCACAAAAAAGGGCTTTTAATAAGTCAGTAAGTCATGTGCTTGGATTGTTCTGTTTTTATTGTTATTTTTCGGCTTTGATCTGGCAGAGCACCTGACTTCACATATATTATTTTTCCAGAAATTTATTTTATCTTACTTTATTGTAAAAAAAAATTGGCATAGTCTCTTTAAGGCAGGGGTCTCCAACCTTTTTTTTTGTTAGGAAAGATACTTTTGCAAAAGAAAACTGACAGCGAGCTACTACTGTCGTGAAACATTGAAGTTAACTGTGGCATAGTGAAGAGGCCTATATGAACATTTGTATCTATTCAGAAGTGGACAAAATTATCTAAAGATACAATAGGAATGTAATAAATATAATTTGAGCAATAAATCATAATTTGCATGATTCTAAAATCTTTTGGCAAGCTACCTGGAAGGAAAGTTTTGCAAGTTTTTACCTTATTTATGATTTACTCATTTTAATCTTGCTGTAATGTATTTTTTAACCATTATTAGATCTACATACGTGCTCATGAAGTCCAAATTTAGATCTAATGGTACTTCGACAGCCAGAAAGTATCTTGAGTGGTACTGGGTGTGAAAAGTTTAAAAATCAGAGCAATGATCGCCACAAGGCAGCATTCTGAAATCTTACAGGCCCGTTTGTTTTCAGTCTGTATAGTGTTTTCAGGCATTACTCCCATGCTTTTTTGCCACTCACTGACTTTAAGAATGCTGTGTTCTGTTGCTGCATAACCTCTATTGTTTGGTTGCAATATGTGAGATTACCAGCTCGATTAAGACCAGAATAAAAGTTGTATTTTATTTTGAGAACAGTGGCTATAAGCTTAAGAGGCATTACGACTTTCTAACTTACAAAACGTTGAGCTTGAGTAAAGTTTATTCGACTTTCCTCACAGTAAAACACGGCCTCTCCCGCTCGAGTTTATTGCCTCGTGAACTGCGTTTGTTTGCAAGCGTTTCCGCAGCAACAGAAATGACCCAAAGTGAGAGGCAGCTGCAGCCTGATTATTTCCCGGCCTCAAGTTTTCCGCCTAAAAGCGATGTTCACATGTCCACGTCTATAACAGAGACAGCAAAGGCACAACGACCTAAGCGTGCTCTGACTCATCTGTGAAAATATTGTTTGAGTTTAATGTTTGTAGTATGTTTACATTGCTTGTTCTGCACAGCTCAATGCTTGGCAAAAAATCTTCCTCCCACACTCCCACATGTTTTTCCAAAATCAAAACTGGAAAAAGAGAGAGAGACAGAGACAGGTGAAAGAGAAGACAGAGAAAGGGACAGAAAAGACATTGTGAAATTAGTTTTAGAAATTTCTTTTTTAAGAACACTTATCTCAGCATGAACCCTCCAAATGGGAACAAGCGGTAATTAATGAATTTGTAATATTAGACTCATCCTGATGGATAAATGTGAAATATGGATGGCAAAGAAGCCAATAAACATGTGAACCTAAGCTTATTTATTATACAAAGGGATCAGAGCATGTTTAAGAAGGCCAGTGACATATTTTCAAAAAGTCATTACCAGCAGTAATGAGCAGTAATTCGTTAATCAGTGTTTCCCTTGGTTTACTGGCACTGATTAACACAATTACTGGAAAAATAAAGGCTTGTATATTGCAAAATTATGATTATTCTTAGTAATGAAAGACTTTAAACTGGACTTCTATAAATAAAGAAATAATTAAGTAATTTTTTTTTTTATTTTTTTTTTATTTCTTAAATGTATTAGATTTTTTTATGTTTTTATTACTTGAAAAGTACTTGTTACTTCACGAGGACTACAGATGAAAATTAGCTTTATGCTAAATCTGGCATATTTACACAATTTTGTTGGTTCATTAATATGCACTGTCCTCTTCAAATAAATAAATAAATAAATAAAATAAATTATAGCATACTACATTTCTCAAATAACGGTGCACTTTCACATTTTCCAAACTGGAATGTAGGTGAATAGATAAAACATTTATATGCGTCTCCATTAACCTGACCAGATATTTGTGAATGGATCTCAACAAAAGAAGATCGCCCTGGTTCCAGAAGTAAATTGCTCCATTGTAAAGTGCAATAAGGGCTTTGAAAAATTCAAATATTAAAGTTGAAAGACGGAAAAACGTCTTAATAACTTTGTAGTTTATAAAGCTGCAGCAATGAATTTCAAACAGAAATGTAGAGCTTATGCCTAACCTTGCGGAAGAACTTAAACCAGAGTTTAACACATACCCATCTTATACATTGCTATGGGAGCAGCAAAGTTACTTAGTTCACATAGAAATTCTCAGTGTCTTTATGTTCAAATTCTATATACTCAATAAGACCACATGTGGACCACTGTGTTTCAGGACTTTTCTTTTATCATGGCGTATAGTAGGAGTCCTGGCAGAGAAATCCGGACAGACTGAGTCACTCCAACACGTGATCCATGGACCAGATCCCATCCAGGACTTACACACAGTTCTGTTTACTTTGGGAGAGCTCCAGGACAAAATGGAAGGAAGGTGAAGTGAACATGCATTGCCCAGATAACAGCAGAACCAGCAGCACTGCAGGAGAAAGGCTTTTATGTTCTTTCTCAGCTTTAATTCAAGTCTGTGTTCAGTGTCTCTTGTTGGATGTTTTAGTATTTGAATTCACAAGTGTGCACAATGTCAAAGAAACAGCAGCAAATGTGGAGTTATGTCAGGTTATGTGCCAAAGTTATCACTATACCTCCTGCATTGTCAGCTTCTTTTATGATTGCTCAATTTGTATGTATTTTTTAATACTTAGACGGATTCTGTTTAATACTTAAAAAGGTTAGTCATTCAGCTATACAAGACATGAGGTAATAGGTAATGTAGCCATTGATTTGAAATGTTTCGACCAGAGGTGTGACTGAATTGAGTTTTACTTGAGAATTACTTGAGACTTGACTTGATACATTTTACACAGACTTGAGACTTGACATGGACTTAGTATAAAGACGCATCATTTATAAAAAAAAAAATAATAATAGAAATACAAGATCTATCTGGTAATTTGAAGGACTTGGACTTGACTTGGTCTCTCTTTGAATTGGGACTTGACTTTGACTTGAGGCCAAAGACTTGAGACTTGAAAACAGTGACTTGGTACTTATAGGTGAAAAGTCAGCTACACAATTCGTAAAATTAGAAAGTTAGCTAAGGGATCTGAAGAATGTCACGTTAACACAATTCTGAAAAAAGTTATTTAGTCTACAAACTTATGAGACTTTAGCAGCTGTATGAAATGTAGAACACCAAGTTTTATTTTTTCATAATGTATAAAATATAAAATAGAATGTCCCAAAATCTGGCATTTTCTAATTCTAGCATGTGCAATACTAAAAGAACCTGCACTTTAAACAAGGTCTCTTTGAAAAAATACTAGTCCATTTTGGTGCAATACAACCACTAAAGAAAAACACAGATCTTTCTGATTTATTTAGTATAACAAAGACATATACATGACAAAAACATGCACTTATTCAAGTTTATTTTTGGCCAAAAGTTGCTCAGTGCACCATTAGAGCTGGAGTACCTGATTTTTTTTGCACAAAATAAAAAATATGTATTTAAATCAGTCCAAATAGTTCCTAGCTTTCACTAAACCTTTGGCACATGATTATTAATACCCACGTTACGTGTTGTCTTCAACCTGTGCTTAGAACATCACCCAAGCACAGCCAATCTGAGAAATAAAATAGTTAATCAATGGATTTATACAGTCCACAGCTGTCTGATTTTTTTTTGTCGCAAAATTTTACTTTTGCAGTAGCTACAGTCTTTTGTGTTTTATTATTTACATACAAGATACAAAACATGTTTTAGATGTTTCTTTGTAATAAATAAATAAATAAACACTTTCCTACCTGTTTGTTATAGATGAAATATTAAGACAGATTCATTGTCAGATTATGTAATTTTTGTGCTTTTCATTCTGTTGTTATTTTTGCAAAAAGAGGTCTTTTTGAGTCTTGAGTTTGTGCAGTAATCAGTTTTGGACACAGAGGTCGCTGTTTTTTTCTTGTGACAGTGAAAAACAAACAACAAACGTCGTTGCTGCTGCTGCACGAATAAATATCACCAGTTTCTTAAAAAAATAAAAAAACAAAGATGAGATATGTTGGTGTTACTGTCAAAAGGCTTCATCAGATGTGGGTGAGCATAGCATTCCTTTACATTTCATTGAATATTGATTTAGTTAGCATGATTACAGCTAGCCTGCACGTGCTACAGCTAAAACGTTTTAGCTTATGTAAATGCAAATGTAAATGTTTTTTGATGTAATACAAGAAATTATTCGATCTAATCACCTTCAAAATGACCAGACTCTAATTAATGAAATATAATTTAATGGCATACAAGTAGAATAAAAAAATTAGAAGTATTTGGGAAAGTAGGCTACTGTGTGTCAAGCTACAATTAATTTCTGAATGTAATATAACATTTTTATTTGAAGTTTATTTCATTGGAAGCACACAAAAAAAAAAATACAAAATGGGAATGTCACTTAGGGCAGCACAATTTTGGCAAAATATCTAATTGGAATATTTCCGACTAGTAATGCAATCGTGATCGTGACAAAACTCTGAGTCACGAGTTTGTAACTTTCTAATTGCCTTTACGAGAACTGATCAAATGAAATATGCTAATGTGAGCTGATAAATTAATAAAATAATTGTATTTATGCAGTTTTAAACCAACATTAGTCTACAAGATTACTATTTTTAATGCAAAAAATCATATATTTTGTTGTTTGTGAAGGAAATAATGTGTGTCACAAAATGCAGTCTACAGGTAATGTATCTATCACTCTGTAGTGTCAGAATATGCTTAATTGACGCTATTTTCAGTATTTATTTCAGTATTTTAAATCTCCTTTGGCTTAACATTAGACCAATTAGACCGATGTCTAATGTGCTTTTGTGATGTCACAATCTCAAGACCTTATTGATATAAAAAAAAAAAAAAAAAAAAAAAAAAAAAAAAAAAAAAAAAAAAAAAAAAAATAAATTAAATCTTCTTGTCAACATATTTTAGTCTCATTAAAAGCAACAAAAACTTTGACTTATAAGTGCTAATACTTCAAACTAAATGTTCCTATTAGTATGGCTGTGACTGTAAGCATTGAGTTTCAAGAATATCCACTGAAAATTACTGCTAAAAAGTACAATTTCTTCAGAAGCAAAAGTAAATGTAACTGAGAACTACCCATCTCTGCGAATAACTACATGTTTACATTTATTAAAGATTGAAACCCACCCATGTACAGTATTTCCAGTGTCTTCCCAGTGTTTGTAGTGACTAAGCTGGTCCAAAGCTGGTCTCGTGTTTATTTATTTCAGCGGAGGATGACAGAGCACAGAGGCAGCGGTTCGGCTAATGAGAAAATGACTGGACGGGTCACATGGTTTAAATCAACCTCCCGAAAAACGCAAGCCACCAAAGGACTGCAGGAGGAGACAGACACTGGTAAACAATGAGAATAACATGGCACTGCAGAGTAAACAAGAGACTGATTATAGGAATATTAAGGGATTTACAATTGCATAGGCTAGATTAATGTACCGTAATGTATATTTGATGTGTTGTTGTTTATCATAGTTGCTTTGTTCTATTTTCCATTGTTCTGTTCTCAATGTCTAAGTTGTAGGATCTTTCAAACACATTACATTCAAAGTAAATACATTATTGGCAACATTAGAAATAATTGTCGACTATTTAGTAATCGAATAATTGTTAACTAGCCTTCACATAGGATCCAAAATAATCTATGAGCTGAGAAATTAAGCTTCATTACTGAGACTAAGTGGTAGTGACGTGGAAAGTGTGAATTTTGTATTTTTGATGGTAAAACTACTGTGTCTGTATCCATACTAGGATGTTGCATTTACAATTTAGCGATTATTCACAAAAAACGACCAAATTTCATTATCATTGTCAAACATGTCACTTTTCTTCAAGTTTGTGACCAGTTTTATGAAATTACATTTTCCTAATGAAATTAAAATGCTAATGTGACAAAAACATTAGTTCTATTTTAGATTGAATGAAATAACTTAGTATTGTCTGCCTATAAATTGATTGAAAGACATAATTTTGCTTCAAAATTATGATTTTTACTATTATTTTTTGGCATTTTTTTTATTTGACCTGCTGTTTGTTGATAGCAATATTTGCATTTTTAAATGACAAATTTACTTTTCAGTACAAAATACAAACATAGCAACATATGTGCCAAATATTGGTGTGTTTTTGTTTTTGTTTTTTTTTAATAAACCTAGCTGCTGCCAAAATTGTAGCAGATATTTTGTCCATCCCTATTGAGTAAACTACTAGAGAAATGTAATTTTACTTTTAAAATCGCCACAGTCATTATTTTTTTTGTTCTTACAATTATTGTGACTTGAATAATCACGATTATCGATTAACCTTACAATCTGGACATCCCTAATCCATACACTTCAAGAACTTCATATTTTGTCTTGGGCCAAATTGATGTAAAAAAAAAAAAAAATCTTGTTCTTGAGACTTTTGCATTCTAAACAGCTAATATCAAAAGAATAATCATCCAACTAATCAATTTACTAAAATGATCGTTAGCTGTAGCCCTAGTAAACAAAATGATAATTGGAATCATTAGCTAAACTAAACTGACTCAAAAAAAAAAAAAAAAAAAAAAACACACAAAAAGAGCAAAAGCCTGCTGTATTATTAAATAAAAATGTCAGAAAACAAACTATTTTTGATTCCTAACAACAGTACATTTTATTTTTAATATTCTCCGTCTCCAACTCCTACTGTCACCTTAATTTAACCTTTATTTTGGGTAAAAACGCATTTAAACTTGACTGATCGATTATTAAAATTAGCATTAATGACAGTCCAAAAGTCAACAAAGTCAACTCCAGCAAATAAAAAAAAAACAAAACAAAACATTTTTTAAGCATATAAATTGTGGGTTGAATATTGTATTAATGTATTTAAAATGTATCCCAGAAAGAACAGAAAAATCAACTTTTTGCCCATATTTGAAAGTATACTGTACAATATAACAATTTAGATAAAAAAAAAAATAAAACTTGACTATACTTGATGTTTCATTTTTGCACATCCTCAAAACAACTTTCATTTATTGTGAAAGTCAATATAGTGCCCCCTCTACTTGGACTCAAAGCAGATACTTTTAAACATTGACATAAACATTGGCTTCACTTTACTGTAGTAATTATCCAGACACTTATCTTCCCTGTTTGACTGTGTGACATTGATTGAGTGATGTCTTCACACATGTCACAGGCTGAACAGTAAATCAATGTGATGTATTTGAGTGTATGTCAACAATGTTTGTATGTAGTTTAATAACAGTCAACTGTAATGACAAGTTAAACATTGTGGGTGCAGATAACATATTCACCACCTTGTACAAACGACCATATAAGTGATACAATATGCAGCAGAGCTAAAACTCAGTTGTGCATGCATTTCTATATATTGGCATGTATATTGTTGTTAATATTTGGCGCCTCTGTGGTGCAGCGTTTTGCATTTTGGCCTCATCGGTCCCCAGCTCAATGGTTTTGTATGTTGAGTTGTCTCTCGCATCTGTATCTGCACACTAGATACGTCGTAGTTATAATGTATAATGAAATGTCAAAAAACGTACAATAAGTAGTTTTTTTTTGCTTTGGTAAGTTGCGAAAAGCCAAAATGTAAATTAATCACAAGTTTTGGTTGAAGCCGTTTTCTTTGAGTTTAACAGTTAAATCTTATCCTACCCTAAGCCCAAGTCCTAAACATACCCATTTTAATATGCTTGAAGTCTAAACTTACTCATAAACTCAAAGCAAATGTTGCCATGAGGCTTTAGCCAAAATATGTGATTATTTTATGTTATTTATTATTTTTATGTTTACGTATGTTATTTATATTTACGTAAAAAAAGGCAAGAAAATTTGCCTATTGTACAATTTTGACATTTTGTTGTACATCAGCAATTTTTTCGGAGACTGTTTCTTGTGCTGCGGTTTCCATATCACTTCAAAACATGTACAGTAGGCTTCACCTCTTTTCCCCTTCCCCAGGACTCTCCAAAAAAAGAGATTTTAATCTCAGTGGACTTCCTGCTTAAATAAAGGTAAAGAAATAAATAAGTCTAGCTGTATAACCCATTTGCTAGGCACTGTAACATATTTTTGTTATTTTGGTTTTATCAGTTTCTTCAAATTGCATACTTATTGCAAGTAATCATCTTGCTAGAAAGGAAATAAGTCAAAGTTAAGTAAATAATGTCAGGTGCTGCAACGTATTCTAGATGAGCTAAAACGTATACGTAAGGATATTTATATTAATTCTAGTCAATTTTCCCAAGATTCAAGTAAATTTTCACATGATTTGATGTTTTTTTGGCTAGTTTCAACAAATTTGTTCTTGTTTTAAGCCAAAATATTTGCCAATTGAGTAAGACGTTTTACTTATTTCCATGCTATTATGCAATCACCCATGGCCTCAAATTATTTTCAAGCTAAAATCTCTTGTAAACAGTCAGAAATGTCTAAAAAACATGCTGTATCCCTTAGCATTCTTTCTTTTCTGGTCAAAACTACTAAAAAAATAACAAATATTCAGAATTACAGTCATTAAAGCCAAAGCTAGAAATTGTATTTTTGCAGTGAAAAAGAACAAAATAAGCTACATCATGCTAAATGTTTTTATCATTTATATATCCCAGATGTACACTGACAATACACTGACTTGTGTGGACATTCTAAATGCAAATATTTGTTATTGGCTTCAGCAGGAATAGCTAACAAATCCACATTGGTTCATCCCGACTGAAAACTTCTCAAAGACGTATAAAAGCTTAAAAAATACATGTATTGTAACTTGTGTTAAAAAAAAAAAAAATCTTGTATTCCAGGGTTTTTCACACACATTTTAAGGTTTTAACCTGGTCTGACCTCCACATAACCTTCTCATCTCACGCTTTCACAGCTTGGTCCCGTTCCAGACTGCATGGATGCCTCTCAGCTGATCAATATTTCACAAATCAAGTCTGTTCTGAACTAAGGGTGAGTCCACTTTTGCTCTCTTTGAACTTGAAGGACAGAAAGAAAGAAGGAGGAGAGAAAGAGAGAGAGAGCAAGAGGAGTTTTTTTTTTTCCCAGCTGCTTGTTAGCCGGACATGTGATTAGCATTTGTGTCTGCTACTTTAGGTTTTGCCCTGCAGTCAGTCATTTGGTTTGACTCCAGAAACACTGCCCTGAGGATATAAGCCAACATCAAACTACAGAGGTAAGTAAAACACATGCCTATGTATCTATATTTTTATTATAGACATTATCTCTGCAGGTTTATAATTGTTTGTCTTGCAAAGATGTCTTAAAGTTTGTTTGTTTATACGTCTGGTTTAGTGAATTTGATCTTTAGTTATAGTTTATAAAAGCTAATATAAGTAGTAAATAAACACATTATTGCTGAGTTTGCTTGTTAAACCTTCTCTCTAACTTTTAATTTGTTTTTTGCAAGACTTTAAACGTACTTGTATTGTCACTTTTTTTTTCGACTATGCAGACTATAAAGCACAAAGACGTTTATCGTTCATAACAAAAATAGTCAAATTATGTAATTAAGTTTACAAAATTGTCTTGAGATTTTTAGATTCATGAAAATTTCATAAAAACTACACGTTATTCATTAAAAAGTACTAGTAACTAGGTGCCAAGATTCAACCTGTATTGAAATAGTTTAGCTTGACTCCAAAAAACAGCTCTATTTATCTGAATAACAATTGCTAAACTAGATACAAACCCTTTTCATTGTATAATCTTAAATATTTTCTATAGCGTGCATATTATCCTGTCTAAGAAAGAGCTGCACCTTTGTTTGCCGTCACACCTGTTTCAAACAGACTTCCCTTGGCAAACACCAGGATTCTTTCTTATAATTACTTAATCATAACACATACAGAAATGTTACTATTTTAACGCTGGTATAGCTTTCATGCACAACTTGCACAACACATCCAACAGAAGTGGATCCGTATTTGTATTTTTAAGCTGCAAAATAAGTTGTTTTTTGCAAGTTGACTTTTTAAAACACTCGCACCCATAAAGCAAACAACTTAAGAACACAATGTTTTTGTGCGGTTTACTCAAGTGAAGTTTATCCATGAGAAACTTACACTTTATCTTGCTTCATGGTCCACAGACTCACTTCCACTGAGCTTGTTTTAGAATTTACTGCTACAGAGAATGAAATTGGATTAGGTGACTGGATGCTTGATGATGTTCTGACGTAGTTCAGCGAGAAAAACAAGAAAATTATGTGAAGGACAATGGCATTCCTGCTCCAAGCAAAAACACAAATGGAGACTTATTTTTCTAAAGGTGTATTTCTGCTGGACACATTGAATTGAACCACAGGAATCACTCAGATAGGCTTAAGTCATCCATACAACAGACCTTTGGGGCAATAAGTACAGTTTATAATCCTTTCACGTGATGTTTTATCCAAAGATGCATTCATACTAATAGTTTTGCTGTGCTTTATATGAAGTTTTTATGCATATATTTGAAATCATTATGTACCTTTTTTATGGAACAAAACTTGCCATCAGTTGCATATTTTGTAATTTAAAAGTAGGGCTTTCAGTGCAATTCGCAAATTGCAAAGGCTGCAAATTTGAAGAATCGTAATTCCCTTCACAGAAATCAAAATATTGGATATGTGCAAACTGCTAATTCTGTAGATTAGTTCTAAGCAAACTTATTTTTAAATAACTTACATTATTATTTTGCTAGTTCATTAACATATTCCACCTGGTCAAAGGTAAGTCAAAAAAGTCAGTAAAGCCCCAGATAATTCATGTCCACTACTTACAATTTTAGCAAGAAAAACAAAAATACCCAAAAACACAGTGACAGACTAACACCACAGTCTTCACAGCAGCTTGTCACGTGATTCTGCCCTGAACTGAAGTGACTTCATTTACAAACTCTTTTCTCTCACTCGTGTCGGCTTCAGCTCTAAATTGAAGACATGACAGCTTGATGACTGACTAGCCTAGTTGTATGACCTACTTGCTTTATTCATTTTGTCTCCAATTTTTAAGATAAGACATCCTTAATGTCCCACAATGGGGAAATTCTAGTGTTGCAACACACAGTTCAAAAACAGCAGGGAATAGAAGCATGCAATCAAATACGATAATTTAAAATAAACAAGCAAAAAATCCAAAAATATAGAGAGAGTATTTATGGCTGACCACAGTGCCGAATGACAGATAATAGAGAAAGTGGTATGAGTAACAGTATTATAGTATTATGTATGTACATATGATTATGAACACTGCAGCATATGAACAGAATAAATAACCAGTGATAAATATGAGTAACATATTTGGTATGACTATGCTTATGTACAGAGCATTTCCACCTTTAACTTCAGTTGCAGATGCCTTTTCTCATTGATGGATTGTTTTGGCTAATAATGCACTTATTTAAAACCATGAATTATATATATATATATATATTGAAAATGGTATCTACAATTTTACTTTTACATTTTACTTCCTGTGTGTGATTAGTGTGCACTGTCCAAAATGACTCAAATGTACATAATCTTTAATATTAGCTGCTT
Source organism: Mugilogobius chulae (assembly GCA_038363315.1). NCBI lineage: Eukaryota > Metazoa > Chordata > Actinopteri > Gobiiformes > Gobiidae > Mugilogobius > Mugilogobius chulae. The sequence goes on from CM076396.1 coordinate 28,318,163, forward strand.
TTGTTTTTGCTATATTCCTGTGGAACAAAAGGATCAGGCTTTTAGAGTTTTTAGGCATGAATGGAATGATTTGTTTTCCAATAACAGAAGCCACTCTGATGTTTTCAAATTTTTAGTGCATCATCTTGTCATTTTGTTTAAAACAAATTCAAATTGTTTGTCTAGACCAGCACTTGTCTCAGCTGACACTGACTAAGCCTTATGTGTATGGCTCACTGCACTAATGTAATGCTTTTGCTCCACAGCCCAGCAGCAGGACTGCACAGCTCTCAGGTTGAGAGTTCAAGATGCCTGGCTCAATGGCCACAGGGAAGAAGCTGGACCTGTCGAAGCTGACAGACGAAGAGGCCAAACATGTGTGGGAGGTGATCCAGAGGGACTTTGACCTGCGCAAGAAAGAAGAGGACAGGCTTGGGTCAGTTTAAAGACCACAGTCATGAGCACTAGGAATGGGACGATATCGAAAATAGGATGGAATTGTTTAATAGTGGTGTTTAAATTCTGGTGTTGGGTTTGATCCTCATGTGTCCTTCATAACTCTGTTCAATACTTTTCATGCTGTTGGGGAAAGCTTTGATTTCATTGTCATTTCTCAGTCAGAGGAAGCAAACAGCAGCTTATTGTTGTTATATTCTTATGAGGTGAGTTTAGACAGTTTAGACAGGTCTGTCACGTCTTTTTCATGAAATCTGACCCAGACAGTATCTAAATAAAGTTCTGATTTAATCCTAAAAGTACATTAAATCAGTAAAAAGCTACGTGTTTTATTTCGGAATTCACAGAAAAGAATTTTTCCATGAGCCAAAAAATATACTGCAACTAAATCGCGACCCTTGTATCGAAAAACAGAAACAGAATCATTCCTTTCATCCAACTGGCAACTCATGGATTTCACTTCCTGTTTATCGGTGACATTTTGAGAACTTAAATATAGATAGGTAAATGTTTCCTAAGTCAGCTTAACAAATCAAATCTTTCATTTAGCGTGGGAAAATCCCTAAATACTGTAAGTCCTATGTCTCTGCCTCTGTGAGAACTGAAGTCAGAGCAAAGAACTTTTTCTTGTTTTTTTCATTTGCAGCATTTACGTTCTCATGTGGTTCATATCAGCTGTACCACATGAGGGCTGAATTCAAGATTATGTTATTCTGCTGATACATACGCAGACAGTGACTAGCTCTTTTTTGTTTGATTTTAATCTGAAGCACATAAACGAAATGATTGCAAAGCTTTATAAACTGGGGCAGAATTTCATCAAAAGCAGTGTTGATAACAAGATAACCTTTTTATACAAAAGTTTCATTAGAGCAGCCACTGATACTGAAAACATAAAAAGGACAAAAGGTGACAAGGGCTGGATCTAAGTATCTAAAAATAAATATACTGTCTACCAGACAATTTCAAATATTTCTGCAATGTATTTGATCTACAGTATGTACAGTATAAGACCACTGCTAATATATTTTGCTGCAATACATAAAAAAATGGAAAGACAATGCAAAGCGATTTTACAAAATGAGACATAGCACTTGATAAAAGAATCCGTGTCTTTCATCCATGTTTGAATGTCCTTGAAATCTTTTAAAAAGTACTTAAAAGTCTTACATTTTACTTAAATATATTGTATGGCGACAGGGCAACGCGGTGGCGCAGCGGTTAGCGCTCTGCCTCATAGCAAGGGTTGGTTTAACTCCCAGTCAACCCGGGGTCTTTCTATGTGGAGTTTGCATGTTTTGCTCGTGTCTGCGTAGGTTTCCTCCGGGTACTCCGGTTTCCTCCACCACTAAAAAAATGTCCATTAATGCCTCCCCTGACCCTTCCCCCTCGGCTCCCCTGCAAAAGATATTCTGAATCTCAGTGGGACTTCCCTGGTTAAATAAAGGTAAATAAAAAAAAAAATAAATATGTGCAGGAACTGGTTGATTATGTTGTTTACATACTGATTAGGCCTAGTTTATACCACTAAATTATCACAAATGATTGTTTTGCTTGTAATTTTGAATCAGAAGTTTGCTCTGGACGCTGAAAATGATAAATTGTTCGATTCATTTATATCTATTAGGCTCGGGAAACATCTGTGGTTCCCATGGAAACAATGGCAAATCGCCATGTTTGTTGTCAGTTTAGCAGAACTTCCATAGGAATACATTAGACAAAACGATTTTAACTAAATTTAACGAATTTAGCTATCACTCTGTAGTGTCAGAATATAATTTAATTAACACTATTTTCAGTATTTAACAATTTAAAATCTCCATTGGTTTAACATGGGACCAACTGAACATTCTAATGTTGTATGATGTCACGTTACGAGTCTAAATGTCAATTTTTCTAAGTTTACTCTTCAAGGCACACCTGGCAATACTTCAAAATGCGACAGTCAAAAGACCTTTAAACATCTAAATCCTTTTTGCTTTGTCATCCACATTCTTCACCGAGCTGTAATAGACCTCACAAGGTAAAACTGGCTTCACTGCAGATCCAATATAAAACTTTCTATATTTGAATCCATTAGGTTCTTGATAAATTCAGTATCAGAAATAATGAGATCTATTAATTTGCTTTGAGTGACCAGACCTAACATTTAAACCAACAATGTCCTCATGCTGCTCTGGTTTGTAAACACTGATGATTTGCATCAGCTTGTTGCAAAGTACTTTTTTACAGACAGGATACAGCAGTAATTAATTGTCCTCACATGCCCACAGTTACGGGAAAATCTGCAAATTAATTGAAGCCATCCAGACCGTTCTTCTGATTCTCACATAAAAGCTTGAACAAATTGACCTTGTTTGACTTTTCATTTCGTAGCTGATGAAGCAGAAGACATTCATTCTCTTATTCCTTCAAAATAAAAGTCCATTGAAGTCTGTAAACATGAATCCAAAGCAGATGTTGTGTTTTATTTTGAAAGCACAGTCCTGCCTCTTGTTTTGATCTCTTTGTAGAGTATAAATAGGTGCAGATTGTCATGTGGGTTACTTATAAAACTGTCATGTCTAAATCTTTTCAAACCTCAGGACAAAAACATTTGTTTGGTTGAACTTCTGTCTCAACCTTTGTTTTTAATCTTATCTCTTTGTAAGAACTTTTTTTGTTAATTTAATGCCTAAGTCAAATGTCAATGTGCAGTGATTGTTTATGTGCTGCAGTAGTTTCTGCGCCTTAATATTGACTTGTTAACATAGTACAATGTTTAACCATTTAACTTAACTCAACCAGATGAATTCTTGCAATATTTGTGACCTTTACAAAATCTAGAACGGTGAGCTGGGCCAATCACAGAACACCCGTGTGGTTTTGGTGGACGCTCATGTTCGAACCAAAGCAAGCCGGACATGCTTCATCGTATTTTAGCAGAACTACACGCACACAGAGTTAATTTGTGCATTTTTAGACAGGAAAGATCTCTTTTTCTTTCTACTGGATTTAACAAAAAACTTCTGGCTATTCTGACTGAGATGCTTTGACGAATCAGGCAAATTTTTCCGTGACGTTTAATTTTCCCCGATGGCTATCAGCAGCAGCCTACCCTGACTGATAATGTGTAAAACTCAACCCAGGTTATTAACCATTGTCATTTAACACAAAAATAGTCAAATGTCTTCCTCCAAATACTACATATTGTCTCAAATGACGAGGTTGACATTTGTAGCATTACCTCAGTGTTTTAGCAGCAGCTACGGCACAGACAGAGCAGAGGAATCCACATTTGGCCTGCAGGTTCACACAGACGGCAGACTGCTCCCAAACAAGGACAAGAGCCCCTCAACACTCCATAAATCACATTTCCTCTCTCTCTCTCTCTCTCTCTCTCTCTCTCTCTCTCTCTCTCTCTCTCTTTCTTTCTTTTCTTCTCTGTCTCTTCTCTCTTTCTTTTCTCTCTCTGTCTTTGTCTTTTCTCTCTCTCTCTCCTGTCTCTCTGTCTGTCTCTGTCTCTCTCTTTCCTCTCTCTAGTCTCTCTTCTCTATTCTCTCTTCCTCTCTCTGTCTTTTCTCTCTCTCTCCTCTGTCTTTTTTTTTTCTCTTCTCTCTCTCTCTTCTTCTCTCTCTCTCTTCTCTCTCTTCTCTCTCTCTCTCTCTCTCTCTCTCCAGCACTTTTGTTTATGTTGAATTTGACAAAGAGGCTGTGGGAACACTGAGCTTGATAAAGGGCTGATCTGGTGTCTGTCTCTCTGTCTTGTCTCTTTCTCTCTCTCTTTCCCTCTAACTAGTCTTCTCTCTGTCTCTCTCTCTCTCTTTGTCTTTTCTCTCTTTCCTCTCTGTCTTTACTCTTTTTGTCTCCGTCTTCTCTCTCTCTCTCTCTCTCTCGCCCTGTCTCGCCCTGTCTCTTTTTCTTTTCGTTCTCTCTATTTCTCTGTACTGAGCTTGATAAAGGGCTGATCTGGTGTCTTCAGACCATTTTTCCTTCATCAAAGCATTCTGCATTGCAGTGTTTCTTACAAGTTTATACATAGACTACGATGTACGAGTGATCCAACTTAATATATTTATTCAACAACATTTTCGAGATGTGAAAGTCACAAAGTTACAATGCTACAATCATGAAGTATAATAAATAAACATGAAGTAAAGGTTTGATGTCACACAAGGTCATCATGGCAGATTTTTTTTTTCTTTTTTCTGCCCAATCTCAATGAGAAAAACTAAATTGAAAAGACTTGACAATTAAAAATTCACAAAAAATGACTGAATATTGACCTTATGTCATCGCACTGCCCTACTTACTTTTGTTCTTGAATCTTTATCACTATCTGCACCAAATAATCCAATTATCTTGTTTTTATAGCCAGCCATCTCTTTGCACTTTGTAAATTGCCTGAAGCTTTTCATTTGAAACACTAAGCAGCCATTTGTGGTTTTTTTGGAGTTTTGAACAGATATTACTTTGAAATCACTTTGCAAATGACCCACAGCTGTTTCTGCGAGAGGTTAAAGAGACTTATTTGTTCTTTTAAATGTGTCTGCAATTTGCAATTTACAAAAGTGGTTCAGAATGCATTGTAGTGCCTCAGCGTCTCCACCCACACCAGCTCTCACACATTTGGGATTTGTTATTTGAAATTTTCCCCTGCTGCCGTCAGCGTGTCGTAGTGCTGAATGAGATGTTCAGATTTACAACTTCAGCAGGAGGTGGCTAAGAAGGCACTGTTTGAAATGAAAGTTTGATGTATATTATGATAAACTACATAATCAAGTCTGCTTTTGCTAAAACTTTGATCCTGTAAACTTGAATACAAAACATGTTTAGTGCTTAATAGAGTAGCGTGATATGGTAAATTTTTTATAACACAAAGAAGCATTTGTTATAACGATATTGACAGGTTATCCAAGCTGTTTTAACATTCATTTGAACTGTTCAAGATATTTGTAAGTTTTATTTTTGTCATGTGGTATTTTAGAGTGAGCTTTAGCTTCAAAATAAGGAGATTGTAGGTTTGTCAATAATGATGTAACAGGCACAATGTTATCGTGATATTGCGATACCAACATGGTCACAATAGATTGTCGTCATCACCTGACAGTATTAAACAGCATGACTTGCTTCAAAAATAGTTCTGAGTTCAGAACAGTAACACACATTTTATGCAAAAAACATAACATTTGAAATGTTTTAATAACAAACAAGACCTTATAGCCAGTATGAGAGAGTTATTTTGTTGAAGCTATGAATTTGCACCAAGAAAAGCTATCACTGAATGATGAAAAAAAAAGAAACTGGAAGATGTGGTTTTAATGTGTGTTATTGTTAGCATAATGTGAATATCATCAGCTTCCCTGTAATATCAAAATATCTTGATACATATATTGTGGGCTTCAAATAAAAAATATGATATTGTAAGATTTGCATATCATTACATCCCTATTCGTTGGTTGGACCAAATCATGATCTCATGATCTCTCTGGGTGGAGCTTGCATGTTGTTAGTTTTTTTTCTAGTAAAAGCAGTACATTTACTCATCTTCTATGTCATTGCGACCCAGTTGCCCAACTTCTTTTTTCAGTTCTTGCAAGTTCGGTAACCTACATAGACCAGTTAACGATTACTAGATTACTAAATTAGTTGACAAATAATTCAATAATCAAGTAGTTGTGTGATTAATCAATAGCTTGTTGCAGCCCTAGTTTCAACTTTTTTTCATGTTTATCACAATATACTATGTTGTCAGATTTGTTGTATGTTGGTTGTGAAGCTTTACTAATAAAGTTGATAGATTAAAAAAAAAGCATTCTTACTGTGACCAGAGTCTCCTCTTTACTGATCTGATTTGTTACTTGGCTATCAATTTTTTTAGGTAAAGGTAATATCAGTAACACTCTGAAAGGCTGACAAAGGCCGTCAATGGGTAGTCGAAATGTTCAGACAAACAAACTGGTCTGTTAAAAGAACCTCCGAAAAGCAAAAGAACCGAATTGAACTAAAATCATTACCCTGTAGAACAATTACATACAAGTAGGTGGTGTAAATTTACAAATAATCAAAATTCAACATCATATCTTTGTCTGTTAGCATGGAGAAAGAACGAATAAATATGATCTTTTGTCTCTAATCTCATATGTTCTTTTCATCACAGAGATCTGAAGACAAAGATTGAAAAGGAGGACACAAAGAGAGAACTGCTGCACCAGACCAGCCTGGCTGAGTCCTACTGCATCCGCTGCCTCAAGCCTTTCACGTTCCTGGTCACAACAAAGTGCAGTGTTTGGACTGTAACCTGCCTGTTTGTAAGAGCTGCAGCCACTACAGCAAGAAGGAGCAGAACTGGGTGTGCCATCCCTGTCACATGGCCAGGTAAACACACAAATACTAATGCTATACATGTGAGAAGAAGAAATGTGACAATAAAAATGTGCACAGTGTATTGTTAATAGAGAAGTTTTTTTTTAATTCACTACTGATTTTTCATATTTGGCCTATGTTTAAGTTTTAAGGTCACATAGGTGAAAATAACGCTCTCGTCTGACAGCAAGAAGTTTATGGATTCAACTTCTGTAAGGTCCTGTGTGGAGTTAACATATTTCTCGTTGTGTCTGGGTGGGTTTCCTCCGACAATCTGGTATCCCCCACCAATCAAAACACGAAGGTTAGAAATATCCTCCAGCTACGTTAGTCCTGACCAAGCATAGCAAGAAGATTGGAAATGTATCCCCAAGTTCTGCAGATACTCCAGAAGCATTGGTCCAATGCAGAGAACAAATTACCAATCTTTACAGCAACGTTGGTTTGACTTTGGAAACTTGTGGTTTTTGGGCTGAACTTTCATAACAAAAAAAGTAATAAAAAATGAAATATATCCATTTATGACTGAAACATGGTATTTTAGCTCATGTTCGTGTCTAAAAGTCGTTATTAATGTTAGAAATTGTTAGAAACTTGTTTTTTCTGAGACACATTTCCAGATCTTCTTGCTAGGCTTGGTCAGGACTAATGAAGCTGAATGATATTCCCTTACTTACATGTTTTGGTTGGTGGGGAAAATCAGAGTGCCCAGAGAAAACTTTTTTTTAATAATAATTTTCTAATCTTTTTTGTTTTGTTTTAATTTTCATGAAATTATCACAAGCATTTAAGATGAAAGGTGGTCATAGTAATACCAAGTACAATAATGATATATTTCCCCAGCAGATATAAATTAGAACACAAATCTAATTTATATTATATATTACTTTTTGATATTGCTTTATCCCATTTCTTGTCCTTAAAAACTTATTGTTCATTGTTTTGTTTTTTTTTACCAATGCACTTGCAGAGATCGATGCATTTCTTTCAGAGCTTTCATTCAACGGCTCTTTAAAGTAATAATTCCTCATGTGCTTTCAATTATCATCTTTAAGTTACCAATTATCTACACTTCTAAAGGGGTAAAAGATAATTTTATGAACGAGTAATCTTGCCTCTCCATGTAACTTAAGCCTTACACTCCTGAAATCTCTTGTAAAATTCTCTCCCAGTTTCAGTAAGTCTAAACTTTGTGGGCCAATAAAACCTAATACATGTGCCCTGCTATGGCTCCATTATGGTATTGTTTGAGACAGAGCTCTTACTTTGGCCCCTCACTGACCCGCGTCTGGAGAACGTCAGGGTCCGTCTCTAATTCTAAACATGCATATATCACATCAGATGAACAAAACACGGGCTTGCAAAAATGTCTGTTAGATGGCTCTTTTTGACTCATAAATGTGTACTTTAACTGTAATTACTGTGATTAATGCAAAGCTAATATTCAGAGCCTGCTGAAAAATTATTTTAGCAGGACTATACTGTAGTATGAAAATTTAGGCAGGCAAAAAAATGCTCAGGTCGATGCACTGGCTTCCCCTAGAATATACTTAGTATAAAGTAGCTTTACTTGTCCTTAAGTCTCTCCCATAGATTGTATAATAAATGGCTAGAGTTTATTTAAATCAAATCAGTTCTGTAGAGCTCAAAGTTACAACAACAGTTGTCTGAAGTGTTTCCAAGATTGTTGATTTAGCAAACAGAAATGAACATTCATTGGTCAAAAGAGTAAAAATCTGAACGTCATTGATCAAGCATGTCGAAGCAGATTATTCAACAATAAACAAACAAATGGATAATTGTCCCAGAAGACCGTCACTCTTTGCCAGGAAAAAAAGGAACCTTGATGAGAACCACAGTAAAGGAGAGATCCGCTTCCGTGGCTATAGATGTGACCAGGACCAATGCACATCCAATTTCAGCTATAGATTTTAGATCTGTAGCATCAGAGTCCATGAGCAGAGGGAAACGACTCGTCTGGTAGGACCAAGACATGCTAATCCTGGAAAGGAAAGTTGTACAGATGTCCTGTAGGTGGGATGAGTCAAGGTCCTTAACATTAAGAGGCATTCTGTCTATGGTTTCCTCAAGATACTACAGGTCTTTATCAACCATCTCAGACTCAGGGACTAGACTGCTGCTGGTGCCAAGAGGCAAGACTATAAATGTGGAAGCAGTGTTTCAGTTTTATAGTGTAAACATCTGAAACAATCTCCCAGAGGTTGTAGGATAGACCACTACCTATACTTTGTTTAAATGTTGACTTAAAACAGCTCTGTTTGGTTGTGCATATGACTGAAATGATTTTCTATTTTTCTTTTTTAAATCCGTTTATATTTTTATTGTACTGTATTGTAGGGCTGTGCAGTTAATCAAATTTCAATTTCAATTACGATTATTATTTTCATCATAATTGAGCAGCACTACTGTATTGTGGTGAATTAAATCTCAACAATAGTAAATGTTGATTGATTGAGTTGATAAGCAGGTAGGTAAATATTGCAGATGGATAGATTCAGACAAGATGTACCTTAAAATATATCTTAATTTTCAGGGTGCTGAAGATCGGTACTTTGGAGTGGTACCATGAAAACGTGCGCTCTCGTTTCAAGCGCTTCGGGAGTGCAAAGGTCATGAGGTCGCTGTTCAAAAGGCTGAACGGAGAACCCAGCGGATCAGAGAGCGAACTGAGAGGTGAGTGATCAGCAGTGAGGAGGAAGTGTCTGTTTGGTGTCTAAAAATGTGTCTGTGGACGTTCCAAACATGGTAACAGCGCTCAGGTATGCGCAGGTTAATCTTTAGTTCAGTGTGAGGGATGGAGATAACGAAAAGCAATTGTCAAGTGTGATGTGACATTGAACAGTTGCTTTAGAGCTCAACATTTGTGTATTTCTGCAAGGATTGTCAAACATAGACTGTTGTGTTATGATGTTAAAATGCCATAACATAATTGTAGCTGCTCAGAAAAAAGAAAAAAAATGTTTATTTTGCACTAAATCCAAACTTGTGTCCTTACCATGAGTGGACTTGCATGTCCAAAAATTACTCATACTGCCCTTCTATTATCTATTCTTTACAGTATGGCACAAAACCTAATCATCTAGCTAATTTATTCTTGTATGCTCTATAATTTTGTAGGTGATTTTTCTCCACAAGAAAGTTACAAATATGTTAGATATTGGCTGTAGTGTGTAAAGAATGGACTTTTACAAACTGGTAAGGCCATAAATATAAAGGAAGAATGTTGCACAAACATTCTCGACAGGTGGCAGAGGGCAGGCCACAGTCAATAGTGTAACAAATTCTCATTATTGAAAACCAATTTTTGTAAAACGTAGAAGTTTTAATCTATTACTTTATCTATTTATTGTGATTCTAATTTAGAATGCAAGCAGAGACACATGGATCCAATCAAAAAAGAAATATAGCAAGAATATAGCTATAGACCAGGGTTCTTAACCTTTTTGACCTCGAGGCCGAATATTCATGTGCAAAGTAACCTGGAGCCCAATCTCATATTAAATGTATTGTATTTTACTGATTGTGTGGAACTCAAGGAGGTGCTCACAGCCCAACTTTGGGCCCCGGCCCTATGGTTAAGAATCACTGCTATAGACAATTGTAAAGTATAATTAATATATGGAGAAGAATGTTCTTCAGTGAGCTATTATTAACTTATATTAACGTTTGGACACTTTTTGAACTTTATCATGTAACGCTGAATATTATTAGCATTTAAGATAACCATCTACTGAAGGCAATTTCTTCAATATTTTATCATTGGTAATAATACTGCAGATGCTAAAAACTGTAATCATGAACACAGGAAGATGTGAGGAGTAAGTGCAGCTTAAACTCAACTAATACAAATATTGAAAAACATTTTATAAATGCTATGTTTTGGTAACTTTGGATACATTGTCAATTACATTCTTTATTGCAAAAGTTCTCTTTTATATTGTGATAAAAAAAATGTCATGCCAAATTGCCCTTCCCTGCCAACCAATCATCCTTGTTTAAATAGTATTTTTTACAAAACAACCATGGTTCACCAAAGTGCTTCACAACAAAGATAAAAATAATAACTAAAATTCTATTGAAATCACTAAAAATAATATTTGAGTAAAGGCAATCATCTGTCATTGAGGAACTCCATATTGTGACGTCGCATCTTATATAAGAATAGTCTAAAGTGGAAGTCATTCTCATTGACCTTTGAAGGAATTTTCAGGATTATGCAGAAATTCGACTTACAAACACCTTTTCAACAAAGAGGGGAAACACATGGACTGACTAAAGCCTATAAGCCCTGTATTTATTCCAGTCTGCTGCCAAACAATTATGTCCAACCTACCACAGTCAGAATCAAGTTTAAAGCCTGCACACGGTGAGAAAAACATAATGTTGGATAACTGTACAAAAAATATTTAAAATAATAAAACCAAACATTTTATTATTTTTTTAATACAACTATGCACTGTGTCAGATTTTTGGTGGAGATTCTGCACCTCTACAACCTTTTCTCCTTTTTTTTTTATGAAGATGATGGACTTATACACAGTGTGGCTTTAAACTTGCCGGTACACATTTCCATGGAGACGAGCATGTAATGATTCATGATCCATGAAATTTTACCTTAAGTATCGGCCCCGTAATATCAGTTAATCTGAAAATATGTTTGTGCTCTTATTTGGACTTTTTAATGTTGACCCAGAAAGTCTCAAAGAAGTAGAAAAAGAAGAAAAAAGACATCTGAGTTCCTACTTTCTCAGACGACTTCGGTTATCGGCAGATCCTTACAACCACAGTATCAAAAATCAGTATCGTATTTGAAAAGACTGGATTGTTGCATCTCTAGACGCTTCCAGGCTAAGTTAAAAGTCATATCTGTGTAATGAAGTGAGTTACTGAGCAAATAATTGAGCCAATCTGCCTTTGTGCAATACACACACCTATTCCTTGTTTGTTTTTTGTATAAATAGTTTTTTGGTATAAACTGCATTGCATGTTTAGTTCTTTTGCGAACACTTTGCATCATTGGCTCTCAAACTTTTTATACCAAGTACTTCTTAAAGGTGCACCAGGTAACTTTCTGGAGGTGAAAAGTCGCCTTCATAATTCACCATCATTAGAATGTTAAAACCACGCTTTAGGACATTCTGAATGGGTCTGAATACATTTTATGCCATACTGTGAAGAAATACAGCTACAGCAACCTCTTTTCTATAGACATAAACCTCCTCCAGTCCTTATTGTGGCCATGCAAGCTCACTCAAAGTAAAGACGCAGAGTTTATTTATTATTTAGTGCAACAAAGAAATCTAAATGTCAAAAACATGCTTTTATTCAAGTCTAATTCAAACTCATTTTTTGACAACACACGTGGAAAGATTCTGTTTTAGAACTCAGATTACTTCCTGTAATTTTCAACATGTATTTGTCATTTTTTTCATAATTTGCAACTGAACTGCTGTAAAACTATAATAAATATTAACCACAAAGACTGTCACACCAAATATGCCAAATTAGAAAAATTCTGTCATATGGGTTTTAAGCCAAACGAGAACAAAAGAACATATAGATTTGTCTCTGAAATACAGTACAGAAAACTTATTATACGGCTCATCACTCAACAGGGCTTTAATCTTTCTTTCGACAAGAATTTATTCAGACTTATACTGTTTTAATCTGCTGTTTTCTTCAAAATATTTATGTAGGGATCATAACACCAGTCTTGAGATGTCTACATGTTGCGTTCCAGCTGTCTCTCTCTTTGTACCTTCACTTATGTCCATCTGTTTTGCTCCTGTCTTTTACAAGCCTGGCGGAGACGCTGCAGGTCAGTGTAGTCTGCCAAACTCACACAGCTCTGAGCTATAAGGCTGTCAAGATCACCACAAGAAATCCTCAGAAATGAAAGACTTTGAACTCAACAGATTGTACTTTAGTGGATTCTGAACTTCCATAAATGTGACCTAACCATAAGAGACATGTATAGCTCACATATAGCATTTCATAAACAGTGATGAGTTGATAAATCTACCATATGTCAGACTAGATAATTGTCACTTTTATTATAGTTCTTATCTTACTTTATTTTAAGTAATTTAGCTGTAAAGGCACATGTAAGAAAAAAAAACAAACGACATTAAACTAGAACTTCATATGCATTTTGCCTATCACCATGACGTCTAGCGTCAATGATCATATCGCCGTAAAACATTTCATACGATATGTATCAAATGATGTATGGCTACAGTTCTCTTAAGTATTCATGTTAAAGAATAAATATATAATGTTTGGACATAAGTATATTAAATTTCTCATCTACACAGTGCCTTTAAGGATTACAGTAGAGGGGTATATTAGCAGAGTGGTTAGAATCTGTCATCCCAATAAGGAGATTGTTAGTTTAATCCCAGGTCAAGCCAAATCAACATCTACAATCTATCTATGTTAAGTTTGCATGTTCTGCCTGTGTTACCCACCTTTAAAAACATGCATTTATAATTAAATTGGCGTCACTGTAAAAATCCCTCAGTGAATGATTGAGAGAGTGAATCTATCTTTATGTGTAAACTATGGGATGAGTTGAGCATGTTCAGGGGTGTTCCCCCGCCTAAGGCCCAAAGTCACCGGGATTGGCTCCATCGGGAATCAGTGGTAGAAAGTTACTGAATTAATAAGGATTTAGATATGACAGTTTATATTCTGTTGAAATTAGGGGTGTCAAATTAGTGCATTAATTGAGATTAATTACTTGCAGACATTTTAATCAATTATTTTTTTAATCGCATTAATCTATTTGAAATCTTTAACTTCATTGCTTCTATGCGAGTTGCAAAGTGACATAAGGGTTGTTCGACTTGACTAGAGGAAAGTCTGCACATGCCAGTTGACCTGACGGACGGGTCAACTGGCACAGTTATTGGAATAATGGATGGGAATTTTATGTTCAAAAAACTTCCTAAAGTATTCATTTTTTGCAATAATTAATATTTCCATCTGCAACAATAATGTAATTATAAATTGGATAACAAACAAAACACTGAGTTGAGTGTTTTTCTCAGCAATTTTTAGGTGAGATTAAAAATAGACAATAATTATAGATCATAATTAATTCATCTCTCATTTTTTTTAATCGCTTGACAGCACTTGTTGAAATATCATTTTTTGTCAGTAAAAAAGTGAAAATTATATTTTCACACTAGCTCAGAAAGTGGTAACATTTTTCAACCCCAAGACAGGCTTATTGGCAATTAAATAACTGTCGTGTAGATGAATATATTTAGCAAACTTATCAAGCAAATAGTCCAAAATGTTTAACAATCATTCGAACTATTATTTTTAAAAAAATGTGATGAGCTAAGCCCTTATTTTGTAAGCCCTTATTCTACACTTAAACACAAAATAAAGAAAAATATTTAGGTTTTTTTTCATGCATCAAAATAGAACAAGGGCTTGGTGAAAAGACAAAAATCTATATCTTGATAAATTCAGTTAGAAATATGTTTTTAAAGCTCATTAAACCGATTAATTCTTTTGCTTTGAGTTTGGTGTGACAGTCTTTGTAGTAAATATTTATTCTAGTTTTGCAGCATTTAAAATGTGAATTATGAAGAAACTGACAAATGAAAGTTGAAAATGACAGAAATAATCATTTGAATTCCTACATGTGTATTCAAAATTGACAAAATGCAAAGACAATTTACCCAAAACTAACACTGTTTCCTGGGAGTTTAAGCAATCATTTAGCAAAATGAAAGTGTTAGAAGATATTACAATATATGTCAAATCCTTTGTGTAATTAGGGATTTGGCCCATGATATTTACAATGTGGTTGCTAGGTAACAGTTAAAGAATTACCTCTACATATTGACCCTATTTTGTCCCGCCCACTTGGCTTGGAAATGCACCTGTTTAGCTCTGTTAAGGTAGCTAACGTGTTTGTTTGTCTGTCTTGTGGGGCAATTTTAATTAAATATAATAACAGATAAAATAAACCCATCGACTGAAATCTACAGGCTAAATGCAGCTAAACAGGAAGTGCACGTCCAAGAAAAGTAGGCGGGACAAAATAGGGTCAATACTGTACATTCATATTTACTGGAGAAGACAATTATACAAGTATAAATCTCAACAAAGCAGACAATAGTGTGAAAACAGGCAAATGTTTAGTGAATCATGTTCACTGTGTTATTCTGGTAAATCTAAAACTTGTCAGATGCAAAGATTGAGTTGAGAGAAATGTGAAACGTCATTTTTGCTCTAAACGTTATACTTGCATTGCAGAACAACATTTATGATATTGTATAATTCATCTTATTAAACTGTCCATTATTTTTAACAAAATTCTTCAGAAACTTTTAGTAAGATTATTTTTTTTATTCCGTCTCAATTGACTGAATTATCTCATTAGTTTGCATTTGTCCGAGGAACCGTGTGTTCTCGTGAGTCAAAGTCACAAGATTAAAATGTCCTCCTGTTCTCTGACGCTGAGCCATCCACAGACTCGTGCCAAGTCTGTCAGAAAGATCTAATCTGTCTTTTTTCCTGTTTTGTGGAGTTTTTTGTCCTCAAACAGCTGTTGCTCCATGTCCGAGGTTTTGTCCTGAATTGACCATTGGATTAGGCAACACTTGGCCTTTTGGGAGTTGAATTCGTGCATTAGTTTATGAGGTATTTTCCACAGTTAGAAAAGTGCTGAAATGGTGTTTGTGTTTGATGCTTGTGCTGAAGTAGTGAACGGAAAAGCTTTGGCAATAAAACAATTCAGTTGCATTCTGGCTCCTCCTGTTAGTGCCTGTCACATTGTAAGCTTGTTTTTGCCAAAAAGTAATCGTTAGCTGTGCCAAGAGGCGTCTTTGAACTTTGAATCGGTTGGAATGAAGTTAGCAGCGTCAAGAACTCAAATATGTCAAAATCCAGCATATTTCAGGCTACCTAGTGATTACTACTGTTAAATTATCGACCGCTGTACACAGTGTAACCAAATTACAAATGTGCTTACTTTTCTAATTATTTAGTTTGTTGAAAAGGTCATATCTGTGACAAAGCCATTACCAAAATCTCTTGTAAGAATACTTGTTTTCAGGGTGTTCTGATTAATAAATTATAAGTAAAATCAATTCCATACTGTGGAACTGTCCAGATAACGCAATAACATCTCCATGGAGACAAGGGGTGGTTCATAGTGCATGAAAATTTGGAAATATCTTTCTTTAATTAGATTGCAATTTCAATTTGATTTTGATCATTTGTGCTCCCAATTGGATTATAAATGTTGACATATTTAAACATAAATGATTGTCATTTTATATTAAAATTGTTTAATTTATTGCCTTTATGTCCTTAAAACTCATTTTAGTTGAAAGTACTTTTTTTTTAGGTTGTAGATTAGTAAAACTTTGTCTTCTATTAAAAAGTATATCCTAAATGCAGTACTATGTGGGAAAAAAATGAACCCACTGTGCATTGTCTGAATTGACAAATAAAGAATTTTAGTTCTCATCAGTAGTTGAAAGCAGCATTCTGATTGGTTGTGCTTGGGTGTCTCACTCCAGTTTCTCTTCGCTGGGGTTTTTAAAGTGTCTTTCACACCAACACAACTCCCAGTCGCTGTCGGTAGGGAAGAGCACGCACCGTCTGTTCTGGTCTCTTTGGGGTGCATCAATGTAAAAAAGCATTCACACAAACACGATCTAAGCAGCCAACAGTCGGCAAACAAATGCAGAGTGAGCATGCGCGTGATGTAACGTCTGATGAAAAAGACAAAACATAAGCTGTGCGCGAGTAGTCAAACTGTGGCGAACAAATTTCTATCTTACCTCACGGATTAGGCTCAACTTCTATTTCCCGCTACAGTCCAGCCTTTCCAGCTTTTCTTCTCCATACTTACGTTCCGTTTCAACCCGGCAATAACAACAATCCATGCTCGGGAAATACTGTTTTTCCGTAAGCGTCGTTTTCGGTTTCCGCACTATTTTCTTGCGTACTGATTTGCTGACCACGTGCCAATCAAACTGCTGCATGTGCGGCAACTAGCGACCGCTGGCGATGCTGACTCTAAGCAAGTCTGCCAAACCGGTTCAGACAGGCAACCCTCGGCTTGGTGTGAAAGACCTTAAGCCGTCATTGCACCAAAAAAAATAATACTTGTCAATATAATAATCATTTGTCAAAGATGTTATGAGACAGATTTAAAACCTAAATCTTGTTTGGATAGTGAAAATCAGATCTTTAAATAACTTCCAGCTTTTGCAGAGATATTTTCATAAACCAAAATATGTCCAAAGTAGTGTCCATCATCCTCTAACCGCAAACACCAGCTTGGGAAATTCTATTTTTTATTTACTTATTTATTTTTCTTTTTTTGTGTGTGCAGAGTTTGTTCATTCAGTCATTAGAGGCTAAAAGAACCTCAGTCCGGTCATTAGTTTGTGCTCAAAAAGGTAGGGCTAAAAGACTTAAAGAACACGGTTTACAGCACACCTACAGGCCAAACAGTCCCACTACAGTCTGTCTGCTCATGATTCTTTGCATGTAAACACAGATGTGTTGGACCTCGAGAACAGGTCACAGAGCGTGTTTTGGTGGCGTGTGAGGGTGAAGTGGTTATAATCCAGTTTATGATGTGTCGGGTCAGCCGCGTTCACCGTGGACCGTATCAAACATGTGAGTTCAACAAATGAGATCATGGCATCCGCAGATCAATGGGCTCTGAGGTGTTTATGCTGTGTCACCCTGAGGATTCTGGGATACGGAGTCAGAGAGCAGAGGCTAGGGAGCGTGTGATCTCTGAGTCACATGTCCAAAATGAAAAAGCATAAGACACAGTTTAAAGATTTTTTTTATTAGTTGAATAATCTTTATTAAGTAAACTTTAGGTGACGATGTAGAAGATATAAAGATAACCACTTTAACAAACCTGGATTGTGTTTTCAGTTTTAGCACAATTACTGTTTTTTGGTTATTTTCACTGGTTAAGATAGTTTATTTGATGTAACAGACTTGTTTGACTTGTTTCAATGTCTTTCTGCTTTGTTTTAATAAATGTGTTCTTTTCTAAGCCAAAATGTCCCAATGGAGTGAGATGTCTACTCACATCGTCAGCTAATTTAATTCAAGTTGAAATCTATTGCAAACTGCCAGATTTTCTAATCTGGTCAAAGCTACTATAATTAAGACAAATGTTAAGAATTTTATTAGTTTTAGCCAAGAGTAGATAATGAATGAATTAATAATAATTCTTTATTGTCATTGCAAAACTGAGCTTTCACTCACTTATCACCTGCTTTTTTCATCAGTTAAAAACAGTGCATAATAATTAATAAATAGTATAAATCGCCTAAAAATACATATTTGCTGGCAAACAAACACTTAGCACATCCACACGACATCAGAACCATACAGTTCATAGCCCCAGCTCAGAGTTCTATGAGTTACTTTGCTTGAGTCGGCTCCGGAGGACATCACTTATTTAAAAGCCTCACAGTTTGTGGATAAAAACTGTTGAGCATCCTAGATGTCCTACAGCCTGATGTATCTTTTCCCAGAGGGTATAAGAGAAAACATGTGATGAGAAGAGTGATGCACATGTTTGAGAATTACCTTAGCTCTGATAATAAGATAATAACTTTGCAGAGATTTTGCTAGATAACACTGCCACAAGATTGTGCACACATTTTTATTGACAATATCAGACTTTTCAAATGCTGTTATTTGCATTATTTATCTGTTAAACATGCTCCTGACTAACTTTACCGTATCCTTTTAAGCATTAGAATAAAAAAATTAGGACTTGAGTTAGAGATGTCAAAGGTCAAATACACAGCAGAAATGTTCAGACAGATCTTGTCTGATATGCTAATGCTGCAAAAATGCTCACAGTGAGTCTGGATGATTCATGAACTTAAACAGTGCAGAAGGTCTCAGAGATCTACAGTATAGCACAGATCTGAAGATTTACAAGAGTGTTTTCTGAGGCTGAGGGGAAAAGAAGAGTACATCAGCTCTTGTATTATATGTGTAATTTAAATAGTTAATCTGTAACTGTTTGGTGGGTTCTACAACTTTACTTAAATTCTATATTTGTAGATATTTGTAAATCAAAATATTCCTTCACACTGTGAGCTGGGGCACCTTTCCACAGATCTGACCTGTACCTTGGTCTGATGAAACCACTTGCTTGTCTCGATGGCAAGACAACTTTACTGTCATTCTTATGAACATTTCCAGGCAAAATATTAACTGAAAACCGTTTCCATTTTGACAGCTTCTCACTTCTTAGTCAGAACATATTATTGTATAACTTTGTTCATTGGGGTGTTAAGAATCTTATTATTTCATCAGTCTGAAACAGGCTCTATTCCTTTCCAAAAAATCTTCATAGTGCACCAATAATACTTCTGTGTGTGGGAAGAGTTGCAGAGTTTTAAAATGAGCTCATGACTTTGCCTGGCAGTAAAGTGAGTTTGTTTTCAGCTCAGAGTCTCGATCGCTGCTCCTGCTGCATGTGATGTGTGGATTAGGCTGGACATGCATGACTTCACTCTCACATTCCTGCTCTGGTTCTGTAAAGTGGAGCAGTGGTCCGCCGGGCCCCTAAAGATCTGCTGGTGTCATCCTCAGTGTCCACGCGAAACACTGACGACTCTGCAGACAACACAGGCTTTGTGAACAGACAGGAAAAACACACTAACTCAATCAGAGGAGGAAGCTCACTGCCAGGAATCAACTCGCTTTTGCAGACTAATTATTAGACTAATTCTGGATCCGATTTGGCTGATTTTTTTCATGAATGAAGAAAAAATGGTGTATTTTAAAACATGTATTGTGTTTATGATCTAATTCCAGCTGTGCTATGTTTATGTTTAATTTTTACTGGTACTCACGTTATTTCAAGTGTTGTTTTTGGCTAAAAACTACAGGACATGATGGACATATAATGTGGATTATCCTTATTAAATATTTGTTTAAAATCATAATTTAAAAAAGCACAATAGCAAATATTTTCTATTTTGATATCTCTTGCTATAAAGCTCAACAGTGACCGCCTATTCCTTGGTTCAGGATGTACTTTTTCCCGAAAAATTAATAATAAACATTTAAAAATATCCTTGGAGGATATTAGCTTTGTGATCAATCAGCCTAATGATGTAATGATATAATGAATTAATCTGTATAAGTTTCTGCTGCTTTATAAACTATAACGTTATTAAGACGTTTTGCTGAATTTTTTGATATAGATGTTCTTTGTAGACTTAGTACATAGCTGCGACTTGCCTTTAAACTTTAATATTTGAATTTTTCAAAAACCCTATTACAGTTTATAATGGAGGATTTTACTTTCAGAACTAGGGCGATCTTGTGCATTAATGTCACACTGTGTTACTGTCTGTTACAGAAGGAAAAGGACTTTCATAATCCCACAGAAATAGAAAGTTAAAACTATACTTTGGAACATTCTTATTCTATATAAGCTTTATGCCATAGTGGGGAATAGTGGGGCTGAAGGAACAACATTTTTAAGCAGGAGACCCAAGGAATCCAAAACATCAAACTATCAATCATTACAGCATGCAATCTCAGTCAGACCTAAGACACACATTTTTACAATCTTTTAGGGCCAGAAAATTACAAAATAAGCAAAACATATTCTTTTTCAAGTCAAATATTTGGCGATCGCACACATATCAGTATTTACTTTTTCTTACAAACTGAATTAGAGTCAAAAGGACGGACCTGCCACATGTCTGATTCTGTTTTTCAGTTTTGTGGTGACAGTTGATACAATAATGTTAAAACAACAACCGTAAACTTGGCTGTTGTGGCTGAAGTTTTTGTTACAGTAATAACAAACTTAAGGTCACTATGACCTGAAATAACAGCTGTTATCTGAAGAATTTCTTAACTAATATGATTAATAAGATTCAATGGTGTTTTGTGTTCACTGTAATTAAATCTGTCCTGTTTACTCTGTGTGTCTTGTAGGACAAAGTGACTATGACGACAACAGGAGCATGCCAGATGTGCACAGTAAGTTACCAATTTTTTACAAACAAGATCAGAAATTTTTTATGTATATTTCATAATCTCAGCTTTAGGCGCTTAGAACAAGGTTGTATAATAAGAGAACTATTAGTAATGTTCTTTTTCTAATTGAACACTGTTTGTAGCTGTTTTTATATGAAAAAAACCACTTGAATCAAACACGGGAGAAAAAAATATATATTTTGAATGAATGGTTTTCTATAGAGCACTTTTACACAGACAGATGTCTTCCAAAGTGCCTTAACACCTGGAACCTCAACCTCCCGACCACCAAGTGTTTGCTAATCTGCATGTTATTACTTGCAGTTATAACACTAATTATTACACTTTATTTAGCCATTCAAAACAAGGAAAACAAGGATATTCACTAATAAATAACAAGCATAATTTAACAAATAACTGTTTATTTAAATGTATTCATATCAAAATATTAACATGTTTATTAATTATTGTATTCATAAAATATGCTGGACCTGATTTTAAATGTCTAAAAAATTACACAAACAGAACTATTTCATTGTAAATTTTCACAGCAGTCACATCTTTTGCTTGTTTACTTAATGCTTTCTAAAATTCCAAAATATTCACAATAATGAATTTAAAAGCACTCTTACAACTTTTTGAAGCCAAATGGTGTGGAGCGTGTTGGTAAAACTAGAACAGAATCCTTATATGTATTATTATTGCATATACTGCAAACGGGGTTTAATCAAATTCTATAGTTTTTTATTTGTATTGACATTATTAAAGATTTTTTTAATAAGTAATTTGAAAGCGTAAAGCATAATTGTGCATGCTTAGTGTTACTTTCCTACATTACATAAACAGTAGTTGAGTTTCAGTGGTTTTGGAGGCCCTCGCTCTCATGACTCACTCTTAATAATCGTTGCCGTGGGGACCTCCCTGCGGATAAACCCTTTGTGTGGGTGGTCCTCCATATTCACCATTTTATTAACCAGCTCTAGTTTTCATTTCACACATTCAAATCAAAAGCATCTGCGCTATAAGATTTCATTCACTAAAGCAAATATTCTAGATTGATCAGACATGTTTTAGTGTAGGCCTATTGTTTGAATGTTTGGAACATAACCAGTGTAATCAGCGTTTTGGCTTTTGGTAAACCAGCTCGAGCCAGGAGAGCTAAATACCTGGTTTAAAGTGCTTAATTAAAGACGTTTATTGGGAACGCTGTAATAACACTTTCTGGTAACGCTGAGTCTACATCTGTAAAGTCTTAGAGCTGCCGACTGGTTTAGTAATGTGGAAAAATCGTATGGGAAAGAGAGGATTTTGAGAAGGATGTCCGTTGTTTTCTGGTAATTTGTCTATTTAAATTGGCTACAGTGCTGTTTATTTACTTCTGTAGACTACAAGAAGAATAGACTTTCTAATTTTCTCTCCAATTATCATCAATTGTATCGATGTTCTTACAATCAAAATGGGTGTGTTTGAGTTTAGTTCATGCCAAATGTGTTTTTCCCCTGAACAGATATTGTCAAAGTAGTTCTTGGGTTGTGTCTGTTAACCAGACAGTGAGCAACCATGACCAATATTTTGTCTGCTCTGGTCTCTGAGATTATTATTATTTTTTATTTATTGTTTTATGGCAGCTTTTAATATAATTACTGTATATTCTGGACCAGGGGTTCTTAACCTTTTTACCTCGAGGCCGAATACTCATGTAGAAAGTAACCTGGGGCCATCTCATATTAAATGTATTGTGTTTTACTGATTTTGTAGCCTCAAGGAGGCTCACGGCCCAACTTTGGCCCTGCCCTATGGTTAGAATCACTGTATCTGGACTCGCTCAGAGCCTTCGTCATTAAAAGGGGCAGGTCCGCACAATGTCCCTGTAACTTTCTTTACAAGAACTGCAGTAAAAACACTAAACTGTTTGTAATCTCTTCAATGTCTTATAATGAGGTTCTGACCTCTTCTAATGTGTTCTTTAGGTTTGAACTAGTTGACACACTTTATAACTTGTAATTTCTGTGGGCTATTAGCTTGCCCCCAGCAGCTATTGGAACAAAAAGGGATTGCTAATGCTAACAGTTAACAAAGTAAATACAGTGGTTTGGCCACAGAGTCATGGAAGTATATCATAAGCCCGGAATCCTTCATGCAAAAACCCTTCTGTAGAAATCAGCACAAAGTAATGTCACACAGTTGCAGTTTGTTGTGAGTCTGTAGTTCTTCACTTTGTTGATAATAACACAAATTACACAAAAATCTTTTTTCAGTGTCATAGTAACTCATCTCCTGTACTTTTCTGCAATTTTTTGTGGTCATACTCATCAAGGGATTTGTAAGCTCATTGTTTTTCTCTTTTGTGCACAAGGTATTTTCATGAAATACAAGTAAATTTCAGACCACTGAATATCAGTACACCTACTAAAGTCATGCTCACATTCAGTAACTGTACTTGAATCTGGAGTCGCTTGCTGTTTGTTAACGTGATCTTTTAAAAAGATCTTTGCGATATTAGCTGACTATGCACCTGCGTAGCTTGAAAAGCCTTGAACAGCCGCACTACTCAGCGTGCTACAGCCATCTTTGTTTACTCACAGTAAATGGATCTAAGGTGCACTTTATTTCATAGTCTAGCTTAGGGTGAACTTATTTTCAGGTGCAACTTCTGTAAAAAAAAAAAAAATGTGTTTGTTGTTTCCACATTGACAGCTACGAGAGGGCACTCTAGGCTTGTGTACCAGCATCTGCCACACCTGTACCACTGACAATTTAAAACAATTTGACCAGGGGTCCCAACACCGGTCGGGGCCAAAACGGTCCGCGGCACTGCTACGGCCCAGAGAATCTTTTAAATGTATTTATTTTTTTATTTTATGTTTATCACTACTTCCTTGTGCTTTACTTTGAAAATATGTGCCACTTAATCAAAAACAGCCAATTCAAGCAAAAAGAGCTAAAAATATGCACAATAACAGTTGTATGCATTTACATTGTTGTTATTCCGCTACCCAATCTTACGGTCTGGAAAAGAAACTGTGATGTACGGTCTTAAAGAAAAAGGTTGGGGACATGATTTAGACTATAAAGACAACTGAAAAGCCAGACACAAATGCCCCCAAGAGAAATTATAAGAGCAAATAGAAAAATATGCAACCGAAACAGTAATCGAGCAGTTGGAAAAAAGTTTGGAGTGAGCGAGAAACTTGTAATGAATGAAGCTCAATACTGACATAAATAAGTCCAGAATAGTAAAGTCCAATTATATTTTGCAGATGTTTGGAAGCTAAATTAATATTGCTTAAATGTAACTAAGGTTAATAAAATGAACAAACACAAACAAAAACCTTGAACAAGTGTGTTTCTTCAGCAGGAGGCTTTGAGGACAACAGCATTGATCAGTCAAATGGACACCACTACAAAGAGGTGAGTCAGACCATTTCAAAGGTTCACTTTGTACTGGATGTGCTGCTTTCGCTTAAAACCAGACTGAGCCTAATGGCATTTAGGTGTTAAAAGCCAGGCAAGAACATTTTGGTAACATACCGCAAAAACACAAAGCAGATTGGAAGCGCAGTTGTTTAATCTTACTAGTTAATCTCAATTTAAATTTCAGTTTATTTTTGCATAGCCCAAAATACAACAACGTCGCCTCTGAGGACTTCATGAGATTGTTGATTTAGCAAAGGAATGGAAAAGTGCACTGTAGCAGAGTGGTTAGAGCTCTGACTTTGACTCCTGGATCAAGCCAAACAATATCTCATAATCTCTTGGATGGAGTTTGCATGTTCTTCCTGTGTTACTATGGGTTTTGGGTACTTTGGTTTCCTCTCACCTCCAAAAACATGCTTCGTTCAGGTCAATGGACTCCCTGTAAATTTTCTCAAGTGAATGAATGAGAAGTGAATAATTTTCTGTCTCTAATCCTGCGACGAGTTGGCCACTGTCCAGAGTGTTTCCACCTAAGGCCCAAAGTCACTGGAAAGGCTCCTGTCACCTGTGACCTAAACCAGAACAAGGAGTAGAAAATGAATAAATGTTAGAAAATCAAACAATGAAACTGTAATCGGTTAATACCAAACCAAAACATTAGGAAATCAGAAATAATCTTTGGCAGCACGGCAGGCAATAAGATTTTTACTTCACGTTTAGTTTATTCTAATCATAAGGGATCAACTTTAGTTTTGGTTGTTGTTTTTTTGCTTGAGACCCACAGCCTCAGAAGCTGTACGTGATGGAAGCTTGCCATTATTGCCACATTGGCGCTGCACTTCACATTAGGTGGCAAATATCATTGTTTAAATTTTTTTGCTTGGACAATTTATTAATTTACTAGCACTGCATACTTATGTGGGTACACGGTAGCAGAGTGGTTAGAGCTCTGACTTTTGTGGGTTCGACTCCCGGGTCAGACCATATCAACATCTCACGATCTCTCTGGGTGGAGTTTGCATGTTCTCACCGTGTCACCGTGGGTGCATGTTTAGGTTAATTGGGCAACACTGTAAATTTCCCTTAGAGAATGAATGAGAGAGTGAATGGTTGTCTGTCTAACCCTGCGACGAGGCCACTGTCCAGGTGTTCACCTGCCTAAGGCCCAAAGTCATCCCGACCCCTAACGGGAACAGGTGGTAGAAAATGAATGAATGCATACTTATGTACAGTAAAGTTAGGTTAAGGACCAAAAATTGAGTATTAAACTAAAACCGATGTGGAGCTAGTGGCTGTGGTTCTTCTTCTCCAAATTTTACTTTTATTTATTTTTTTGTCCTTATTTGCATTTGTGGTTCAAAGTATTTTTATTGCCATCTTCTGGAAACTAATATTGAACATATTTTTATTTGATTATTATGCAAATTTGATTTCACCACATGGACAAATCTATTCATAAAACACTTCTCTGAAAGTTCCAAATTTGGATGTTGGATAGATTTCTGCATTGTTTTTAAGTTCATATATCAAACTTAAATTGATTTTGGAGCGTCTTTGTGACATTAGCATATCAGGAAACATTGGTTTGATATTTCCTTTGTTATTTCCTTTAAAGCATATGAATCTCAATTTCTGACTCAAGAAACACATGTGCTATAAAATATTTTAGTTCTAATGCACAATATGCAAAACTAAATGTCGGGAGTATGTTTAAAATAGAAGAACAATGCAAACGCATTTTATTTACCTTTAAAAGAACAAATTGAATCATATTGAAAATTATTTATCAATTTATAAATCAATTTGTTATTTGCCTTAGCTCTATTAGAAACCTTTGTAAAGTTTTTAGTTCAAATATTTAGGATACAACACAAGAAATATTAGATTTTGTTCATGTAATTTAAGCAAAATTATTGTTAGAAATTGTGTTTAAAACTCTTTGTCCCTATGTAACACTTGCCTTTCGTGAAAAGTTTGATCCAGTCCAGCCTCTGCACTGACAGCTGGTTATGACTAAGGTTATGCACATTCAAACCGACTCTGACCGCAGTGCACTGTGGGTAAATTCCATTCTGTCATGCTCAATCACACAGTTAAAAGGCTCGAGTCCAAGTCTTGTAAATTGTCCATACTGTACACTGGAATCTATCATAAAGCTCAAACCACTATTGTTTAAAACCACTGTGAAATATAGCTGTAGTTCTGTTTACTTTCACTCACTGACTGTAAAAGGAAACTTGTATTTGAATTTATTTGTAATGGAGCTCTGGATTTAGATTTAATGTGCATGTTTTAGTTGTAAATCTGAAGAATGTATGTGAGAGAAAGTAATAGGCAGAGACAAAAGAGAGAAATATACATGGAAGTGTGTTACTACTTACACACAGTGCCCTCTAGTGCTACAACTCGTGCATTGTCAGTTACCAGTCTCATTAGAATAAATAATCTAGATTTTTAAAGCTTTTGATTAGAAAGAGGGAGATTGCAAAGGTATTTATAGTTCTGAATAAATTGCATACAAACTGATTTTTTACTGAAATCTTGAAATTTATAGTAAACCAAAAGTGTTTCAAGTAGTTGCTGTATTGCTAAATGTTCTCACTCCATTTGTAAAACTATCCTGTATTCTTTGTATATAATGCATTTCAAGGATACTTAAAAGGAGGCAAAGCAATATTTAGGACAATATTTCCCAACCAGGTGTTTGAGGACCACTGAGGTGAGGCAAGCACTTACAATGATGTACTTGGATGGTTTCAGACTTTAATAGAAGCTAAAATAAATGTTAAGCGAAATAAAACATTATTCTGGTACAAGATTCATAAAAAAAAAATAAACAATGGACTGGAAAATTGACAAGTATACTCAAAAACATGATGTGCGTGGTACATTTTTTGGGAAGCCAAAGTCTGAAAGGGAGGGGTACGCATGCAATTAGGAAACACAGCGTCGACATCCTGTTATATGCTTGCTATACATTACTAATAGCACTTAAGCTATGCACAATATTCCCACTACCATAAATCAGCATGGACAAACATTCCGATGGCACTTTTTATCAGGCCTGAAACATTTTGAAATAATGTAATCTTTATTTTTTTTTTATTTAGCTGTTGTTTAATTATTTAATAATACCTAAAATCATTTTTTTTTTTTTTTTTTTTTAACTTTAAAATTGACCATAATGAAATATAACCATACCACCCCCCCACTCGGACTCAAGCGCCTTGTGGAAAAAGATGCCACGCTAAATCCAAAGTAAGGGGTACTTGGAGTGTAAGTTAATCTTATTAGGGACTCGGAACAAAAAAGTGGAAACACTGATTTTGAAACATTTGAGACAACATTTTAATCATTCAATTCCACCTCATAAATATTCGATTATTCAAAGTAACCTTGAATTGGTGCTCAAGAAATATTCCTCTTATTTAGCCATTCCTTCTGAAATAGTAGTTTTAGAATTTCAAAGAACAACAGATTTCCTAAATACACAGTGGAATCAAGGACAAGACATTTTTAATAGTCCACAAAACCATAATTATCATTTCTAATAAGCATTTTGTCTTTGCATTGGCAGGATTTGAGACTTGCCTAGCTGTTTGATCCTGTAATTCTTTTTCTCTCCTCTGGGTGATGGGTTCTTCTCTTGTTTTCTGCTCTGTTAAAGATGAAAAAGCCAAAGCGGCGCCTCACTGTGGATCCTGTAGAGCTGGGCTTGGGCTTTGACTATCTGAGTGAATCCAGAGGACGATGCTATCAGGTAGTGGAACCGATCTGCACGCTTTCAAATCTCTGCATCCTATTCTTCAACACAGCAATTATTTATCTTTCAGTCTAACATTCTGGTTTCTTTGTACTGTATTGCAATTTTTCTCATTTTCACCCCTAAAACTTTTGATTACCATAAAATATACTAGATGATGAAAAGAATGGTAAACTCTTTCAAAAAGGTTATTGTAAAAGCAGATAGTGTGTGTTTCATGATTATTTAATCAATAATGAAAGAGTCACGTAAGTCACTATTTAACTCTTTGGTATGAGAGCTGAGGGTAAACCTGTGTAGCTTTTTAAAGTGCTAATGGACAAAAAATCATTCATGTCAGACTAGTAATGTGCCACAGCTAGAAAGTAAAATACATACTTCATTTTATCATTGTTTGGAGAGACGCACCTCCTTAAATATACAGCTTGGATCGTCACACACACACACACACACACAAAAATGTGAGGAAATACTTATCTTCAAAAAAAATTCTGCTAGTATATCCAAGTTTCAACTTCAGAATATTTCACTGAACAAAGGTTATCTTTGCGGTTTCTGCTTGCAGGCCCACAGCCCAAGTGACAGTGTCAGTGGTTTTGGGAAGAGATCGGACTACAATAATGGAGGTCTGGACTACAGCCAAGGTGTGGAGTCTGCCATCAGCCAGCATCAAGGTAAAAACACACAACAAAAGATTGATTTGATGGTACTCAGAAAGATATTTTCTTAAGTTGTACTTGTGTTGACTGTCTGAGGACCACTGGACTTTTTAGCAATTGTTACTCATAATAAAATTATAAATTACAATGTTATTTTCTGTAAATAATTCCACCATCATCCAATTGTAAGAAAGGCAACATCCGTTTGAGATTACCCTACCATACTCTATTTGAGCTGAATTTTGTTGCTTGAAAATGCATTGGGGGTGTAGATTTAAAGGCAAACTAGTGTTAATTTGATTTTAAAAGTAAGTTTTTTCTCAGCTAAGCTCTTCTTGAAGCCTGTAAAGACAAGTTAGTGATTATTCAGTTACTATTTCAATTATCAATTAGTTGCGTTCAGTGAACTTGTTGCAGCCCTAGATCAAAGTACTGCAGACAGAATTTCTGAATTATCACTTCTTCCATGTTCTCCTCAGATGAGTTTGTGTACTCAGAGTCTGGCCGTGGTCTGTCCCGCTCCGTGTCCCGCCTCAGTTACTCGTCCTGTGGCAGTGGGAGCGCCGGCGGTCCCAGAAGCTCCGCGTTTCTCCCCGAACAGAGGACTCTGAGGAGGATGAACACTTCCACGCTTTTCCCCTGTACCAGAGTCACCAGACCCTGTTCAGCCACACCTCCCAGGAGAGCCTGCACTCCAACAACCCACAACAGGTACACAGCATGTAGCAGTAAAAGTGGTTTAGTGAGACCTCTATTATATTTTTGCCTCACATTTCCAGAAGATTATTATCAGTATTTGCTTATTCACCTTATTCCACCCCACCCACTTTTTGGCAGTGTACTTCCTGTTTAGCCTGGAGAATACAGTCTGAACTAACATGAATTTATACTAACATTGCTTAAACATGGAGCTGTCCTAGGATTTGTGAGCGTCCACCGATTCTGTAAACCACCCTGAAGCCAGTTGTAATGCCTGTAACTGAACAGACTGTGGTGCTGTGACACTGATGCAAAAAGTCACAAAACTAGAGGAAAACTTGACATTGAGCGGCGCAGAAAAGATGTTAAATGTAAACAGAAAATTAGTGAAGAATTTTTTAAACCCAGCAAACATTCTGAATGAACAACGTGGATGTGAAACCTACTGAAGAGACAGAGAAGTGGATTATGCTTCAGATCTTTGGAATATTTTGACAAAGCTTCAAAACGATTGATTTAAAGATTTGTCTATTTTTTCGTTCTTCTGTGCTTTATGGATCAATGAGACAGCAGATTTTCACAATGAACATCATATAAAGGTCAGTACATTCTGCAGATGAGACTTGACTCTGGGAGTGAGGTCCAGTAAAAAAAAGTTGCGGAACAGCGTAACTGCAAAGACGCTAAACCAAGTTTAGAAATCTTTTCACTCTTGGATCTGGTTTCAAAAATATTCTTTCAGTGTCCTGAAACTCCTGCTTTGTGTGGAAGATGTGTAGTTTAGGTCTGGGGTTTTTAACTTTTTTAACCTCGAGGCCCGAATATTCATATAGAAAGTAACCTGGAGCCCAATCTCATTTTAAATGTATTGTATTTTACTGATTTTGTGGCCCTTGAGGAGGTGCTCGCAGCCCCGGTCCTATGGTTAAGAATTACTGGTTTAGGTCAAATATTTGTTCAGAAATGTGTGGATGGCCTTGTGTGGACATGGTCTAGAAGTCGTCACTAGGCAGCAGAGCCTGGCACTGTTTGGCTCTCTCAATAACAATTGGTCACTGAGATATTTTCTTGGCCGTAAATATTCAATTTCCTCCTTGGAATTTCACTTCCAATTTATTCTCTATATTACAAGAGTGCATGTTTCCAAGCAGGTATGGACTTTCTATTTCATTATTATTACATTTCCATTTTGTCACATATCCATGCATTACTCTGACTTTACAATCTACATAAATTCACTTCTGATTTATTTTCTGCTGCTAAGTCTTGTTCAGTGCTTTGTGGTTCAAGAAAAGTCTTTAGTGTTTACTGTTTTCTGTCAAACCGTCAAGTTCACAGCACTTATACACACCCACAATAAAACAAATGACTTACAGTTCATTACCAAACATATTCCCAGCCCTGGCAGTCTGCAATCAATCACAGCCCATATGGTGTGGAAATGGTACAGTTCAAAGCATTTTCTTTTGGCAAACTATGAAAGAATTGAGAACAGAAACTAATCTTGAACATATTGCAAGATATGAGAGAAAAAAAGTGCAATTTGGTAGATGGTTGTAGACTTTTGCACTTTAATTAACATATCAATATATCAATAAGGTTAAGGCTAAATGAAAGACTGATACATTTCTAATAAACAACAACAAAGTTCTATTCGCAGTGCATATGATTTACCTCAGGAGGTCTGTAAACTTGAAATTACCCAACAATGTCTTTGCTTTTAACTGCACAGTGATAATCAAGTGACTTTACTCTGAAAATGGCAACATATACACCGTTATTTATGACAACAAATTTTGCTTAAGTTTTGCATTTGCAACTTAGCATTTATTGTGTATTCGGTTTGTTGAATGACCAGAGCTTTAGCTGCACCGAAAGAATAATGTTAGATGTTCAACTTAATTATTATTACTTTGATTGTGTTAAATAATTGATGTCTTTAAAAAATTGTCCCTATCAATTTTTTCTTCATGTTAGTTGCATAAAGCTTGAAACAATCAGGTTGGATACATTTAATTGACAGATCTAATTTTTCTGTCAGTAAAATCTGGTGGCATGGAACAGGACTCAGACTTTTATAATTGTTGATTGATTGAACGATGCAAGATCGTTTTGCTTATTTAGTTAAGCTTCTCTGTAACAGGCCAACAAACTACATGTGAGATAATAATTAATAATGCTGTTTACCCACTGGATAGAGACAGAAATAGATTTTGTAAAGCCACAGCACAGTTGACTGCAGAATGCCATACCTTCTAAATATACACAGAGGAAGTGTGATTCAGTTGAGTGGAGAGGCTCGGTTCAAAGAGGTCGAGTCAAACTGCAAGTCACCGCACACTAAGCTGTCGAAAATCTATGTTGCCAAGTTGGGGAAGTCCAAAGTAAATAAGAACTAAATTTAAATGCACTCAAAGAGCATGTGAAAGCAATGTTGTATTTTGTGGATTTGTTGCTTAAGATTACAGTATATCTCATTACTTATGACTTAAGTACCATAAAAAGTATCAATAACTATATAAGTACTAGTAATTATCAGCATAATTAATAACACGCTGTTTGCTATCCCTTTTGTTATCACTTTTACCACTAAGTGTCACCAAAACACTTAACGTGCCTAGATTTGTACCAAAAATAGTCTTCTTTAACAACTATTACAACAAGCAAATCATCAGTTTATATACCAGTCCAGCAGGGATGTCAAACTGGTGGCCCGCAGACCAGATGGCCCTCAGGATGATTTTTGATTATTATTGACAGTGGTTCCTTGATAAAAGCACGCAATTTGAACTACAGGTCCCAGAATACACTGCAGCCCAGTGCTGATGAGAGGAGCTACACAGACCAGTATGGATAATAAGCCTATAGGGTTGAGCAATATGGACAAAAATGTATATCTCGAAACATTTTCACTGAATAAATTAATTTTATCTACACCTTTTGCTGAGTAAATTAACTAAATTCTTTGCATAGCACAAATTTATATTTTGACTATTACAACAAAAAGAAAATTGAGTTGATCTAATCTTCGTCTTTGTTATTTTTCACTGTAACAGCTTTTCATCAGTTTTAGGAGCTCTTTTTAGCCAGGAATACAATATCTCGATGTGTGTAGTTTGGCCAAATTCATATCTTGTCCAGTAATTATCTTGCTATACGATACATACGATACATCGCCCAACACTAAGCCTATAAAAATGTAAAGGCTGACAATATGTACAATGTAATATAATGCAACTGTGGTGCAGTACAAATCTGGACATACAGTATGTGTTATATTATATTTAAGTAGCCCATTTGCCATATTTGAATATAGCACAGAATGCGGCCTTCGACCAACTCAGATTTGGCAGCAGCTTCATCTGAGTTTGACACCCCTGCACAAAGTCAAAGGCGGTGGATAGAGAGATTGTTGGCAGCCACATCGCTGTTGCAGTGTCTGGGCAGTTGTGGTTTCTCTTTTGCTTTAAGCTTTTCATAGATTGTGCAGTTGTTTGATATTGGCAATGTTACCTGCAGGTTTATGCACAGACTAAAACAGCATACATGTTAAGTAAAAAAATACAAACATCTCCTATTGCCTCTATTGAACTAGCAGAACTGACAAAAGCTTGTATAAAATTATGTCTGCATTTTGGTGAATTGCAGTAGTGGTACAAACAAAAAAAATATTATTTGTATTTCAATTTATTGTTATGTCATGATCGTTTGTAGAACATAGTCTTATTTCTATGTTCACCTTATCTTTAGTCATACTATGTTGTATTTTTAGATAACTCAATTTAATAATTACTAAGGCAAGACCCAAAAGCTTCTTAAACCTTAACTTAAATTGATCAATTCAAAATGTCAACTGTAGATTACTCACATGATTATAATAAAAATGCAGTACAAGTTTTTCATCAGTTGATGTGTAAAAAATGCACAACTTTGGGACAAATAAATCTGAAGTATAAATAGAGCCAGATTTAAAAATATTGATTAAATTTGTTGACATCTTACATACAAAATAATTCACGTTGAAAACTTAAAAATTCCAAAAACTTGGTGCGTGTAAAGGCTATTTTAGGGGATAATACTGTTAACCTTTTTAAGGAAAATGCATTTTGTGAACTATTAAAACATCTTTAAATGCAGACTAGTAATTTTAACAAGTGAAGTCTGCCTAGTTTCACAGTCCCTTGACCCATTTACTGTTACAGTGCTGTACAGTATCAGAACAAATGTCTAGTTCATTAGTAACATCAGACAGGAGTTGTAATAACAAACAGTCTGAGGTGTTAACTCATCATTTTATCCCTTAAGCTCGCCCAACATCTCAATGTAAATGAATCCAGGGTTTTTCCAATTGCACGCCTTGCAATTTATATCTAAGTTTATCAGTGTGACATGTTGAGTGACGAGTGGAGGACAGCTGCCGGCGCTGGAAAGGTTAGTGACATTACATCAGCCCCTATTTATGACAGAGAAGGATCACAACAACTGTTCAAAGAGAGGATTAAAAACATACTTTGTTTACCATTAGTGAGGCTGCGTCTGCTGCTGTTAGCAAGAGAAATCCAAAGTGTGTTGTCATGTGGACTTTGGTTGAACTGAAGAAAGTGAACACGCTATGTTTAAAGTTACTGCTTTGTTGTTTTCTCAATGAGGGATCATGAAGGACTTTTGGTATTCGTTTTATATTATATGGCATTATTACCTGAGTAGGCGCCGCATATTAGTTTGTATTTAACTCTTTCACTGCCAGCCCTATTCTTGTTTTGACCTTCTTCCCTGCTTGGAAGTTTTGCTAATTTTAAACAATTTTCACAGCTCCACAAAAACTTTGTGCAACTGGAATTATGACATGTTGTACATCAAATGATACCTGAAAGTGTCTGCTTTCATTGAAAAAAAAAACACATTTATTTTACATTAATCTGTTATGTTTTTAGCCATTTGAAATTCCTTGTTTTCATTAGATTTCAGCGTTAAACGGCAACCTTTTGAGATAAGTCCTTTTTCTAAAACAAAATCCAAGGTATTTTTGTTTGTTCTACTTTTCGGGTGAAAGAATATGAGCCACTACCATGAAATAATGTCTTAGGAAAAAAAAAAAAGTTTCTGTTAAAAAGCTTCTGCTGCCGATATAATTAAAAGGCATATGACGTCATTGGCAGGCTACGGTTGGCTGCGCAATGAGTGATATTTCGTCATTGGCAGGGAAAGAGTTAAGATGATGCAAATGTTTATTTGTTGTCAGATGTTCAGAATTCATTTCACTTTTGGTTGTTGCCAAATTGCTAAATTTTGCAACAAAAACCATTGTTTACATTTGTGTTGTCACATGAAATACATTTCTATACATTATGCAACGTGATTTCTATGCCAAGGAATAGGCTTGATTCTCAAAACCAATTTGAAATATAATCATAGGTTTTGGAGGGTTTGTTCATTACACATTCACTCTTGAGAGGGGAGGACACATTGGACATGTTTTTAGTGGGAGGGGAATCTGGAGCACCTGGGGGAAACCTATGCAGAAATAGGGAGAACATGCACAACTAAACAAAAAAAGGCTGCGGGTCGCCCGGGAATTGAAGCCAGGTACTTCTTGCTATGAGTAATGGATCACTTTCTATTCTGACTGCATAGTTTTTCTACATAAATTCAGTTGTTTCCCAACACTGGATTTTTGGTCATTACAAATATAACCTGAGCATTATTCTTCGAATGGGAACAAGAATTTACACTTCTGCAATACTTGACATGGTCTGGTCAAATCTGCAATGTACTCTGTGATCAGATTGGTTCATTTGTGTGACACACATGAAACAAAAGAGCTTATTGGTCGTCAAAATCAAACTTCACTCACCTTCCATCCAAATAGTCACTTGCTTCACTTCAATCACCTCACTAAAACTTAAGAATATGTGATGACAAATGGCAGAGATAATATATCATAAGAATTGTTTTAGGCAAGCACTGTTCAATGTTTATGGGAAAAATTAAAGAACCTAAAGAAGACCGTTAATCATTAACAGGCATTTATTTGTATCTCTTCTTATTGGTTGATAGATCGGAGGTCTGACTTGTAGATTGCGACTTGGACTTGAGTCAGACTTGAGTCACTATTTTGATGATAGTTAACTTGATAAAAATGACTCAGGACCTGACTTGGACATGATTTTAAAAGGGGTAATTATAATACAAATGTTAGATGAAACATTTGAAATTGCACAAATAGAATTCAGTACTTTGATATAAGTACTTGAAAAGACTTAAAACTAAAATCACAAGAGCTGGACTTGTGGGACACTGACTTGAGACTTCCTCTGCCTCGCTTTGACTTGGGGCTTGATTCAGACTTGAAGCCAAAGACCACTTTCGCGTTATAAGTTGTAAAACAATACAAAATAAATATATTGTTGGGTTTTGTCAGTCCTGCTGTTTCATTCCCGCCTGGTCCAGTGCTGATAAACCCTTTTCGGGTCACATGTCACGGCAAATCAACTCACAGTTTGACCTCGGCAGACAAATGCAAACATGATCTGCAGATATCAAAACATCAGTGACATCTCCGTGGACCCCGGTGTGAGCTTACGCACTCTGTTTACCTGAATGTGGAGCTGTTTTGATTCCGAATCGTAGCTGGCATCAAAGTGGGCATGACTGAAGCGCATGGGGCTGAACACGCGAGTCAACAGGATCAGATGTACAAGAGTTCCAGCTGAGAGACAAAGTTAGTCACATAGTTTCGACTGGAACATGTTCACGGAGTAACATCACTCACCAGGACAGTTTTAGCAGCAGTTTAGCAGTGTATTGTGGTTGATCAGCTGGCTGTGAAAAGAGTATGAGAAAGTAATGTTAGTTAATATTGCATTCGTATATTCTGTTTAGTCTTAAATAACAGCAGCAGACTTCTTGCTGGGCTTTACAAGATTGTAGAGTGAGAGAAGAAGCAGACGATCAAACGCCAAGAATTGTAAAATAGACACAGAAAAAAAAAAATAATAAGTAGAGATCGACCGATATGGAGTTTTTCTTTGGCTGATACCGATACCGATATTTTAGAATTTTGTCAGCCGATGCCATATCAATAGTCGATTTTCTTATTTCAGTTTTAAAAAGCATAGCTGTGGATAATATAACCATTTTAAAACCAATTATTTCATAGCGAAAAACATAATGGTCATATTGACAAACAAACAAGGACTTATTAAAGCTTGTTCTGCTCTCAAAGCCTAGAACAAGAATGACAACTTAAAGACAAAAGAATGGAGAGAAACAAAACAAGTGTTTCTCTCCAAACCAACTAAGACTCAGCTGATCACTGTGAGAGCTTTCACACAGAGGAAAAGCCCAAACTACTGGCCTGATCAGATATCAGCCAAAATTAAGGCTGAAATGGCCGGTATACAAAAAAATTGCAATATTGGCCCAAAAATATGAGTCTATTTCAAGTAATAAGAACCTTAACAGTGCATGAGCAATTACATCATAAAGGACAATAATTTATTACGAATGGTTCAGAATTAGGTACTACTTAATTGATACCCTAGAGACCCTAGGCTGCTTTCACACTAGTAGCCTTTGGTCCGGACTTAAGGACTTTTCAGTAAGGTTTGGTCGAACAGCTGGTTCTTTGATCTGCAAAAAAGTGCCGGATTGAGGTCTAGTCCCGACCAGTGTAAACACGCAAGTTCGGCCTTCAAATCCAGGAAGTAAAAGACATTTGATTACACACAGATGAGAGAACGTGAAGACAACGTCAAGCATGAGAGAAAAGAGAGAGACAGAGCTTGAAACTACTGTAAAGTCAAGTTTTTTTTTTACAATTGCTTTGTTCATCAGAACTGCAGAATGCCAAAATACAGCTGCTGCTCAAGTCATTAAATGTTTCTGTGTACGGCCTTTAACCATAAATACTCCAACAATCACCAATATATTCCTATTCTCAGAGCTCAAAGCCAGTGATGCAGATAAAGTTTGGTCACAATAACTACAACAACACGGGCTAAGCTATCACATTTGAAAACAGGGAGATGCATCTGCTACAATATGATACAGCAAAATGGTATCCCCAAACTGTAACTATATATTGTCTCAGCTCTAATAACGTGTTTTATATACCCAGCTAAAATGAGAAAGCTTAAGTAAGCATATGACAATCAGATACTTAGTGACCATATGATGTCAGTTGGAGTGTTATTTACGTATCAAGTGTTTGTTCTCATAATCAAATCAGAATATATTAGGTTCCCATTCACATCCCAAAATAGCTTACACCTATCAACTTTATACCCAGCTACATTTATATTGACTAGTCAACAAAAATATCAATGTTATTCTGCTTTTACAGATGAATATACAGTAGTTTATCACTATTTGTGAGTAACATTAACAGCTCATTGATCCTCTGCCTGTTTGGGTGTTCTGAGGCGGAGCTTTTATTTTTAACTTTGGGAACCTGAAGTAAGCATGTGTTTCCCAATGTCGGCACATCACTCTGCTTTGGAAAAATCACACTTCATGTTTTCAGAGAAGTGGCTTTAGTGTTTCTGTGGACTGTGGGACACTAATTTCTACTGTAACTCTGGAGATTATCCACACATTCACTCTTATTTTATTAGCTTACTTCTGCTTTTTTTTTTTACTACAGCT
Organism: Mugilogobius chulae; assembly: GCA_038363315.1. Lineage (NCBI taxonomy): Eukaryota > Metazoa > Chordata > Actinopteri > Gobiiformes > Gobiidae > Mugilogobius > Mugilogobius chulae. The sequence goes on from CM076396.1 coordinate 28,356,161, forward strand.
ATTTCAGACAAAGCAAAAAATGACCAAATTTGAGCACAGGAGGCATAGCAAAAATCTGTATTTAAATGTAATCTCTGCTCACAGATCACTGACCTGAACAGGCGCATGTCGGCCGTGGAGTCTCTGCTGAACCGACTGGAGCAGAAAGTTACCTCCCCAACTGATCAGGTATATACTGCATAGCTACCTGTGCTGGGGAAAAAGTATTGAAAAAGTACTTTTAAAAATGTTATTAATTACACTACTTATACTGCCCCAAGTAACTTAGTGACATTACTTTGGGATTTCTTTGTGTATAATGTTGCAAGCATCGAATAACTATGTTATATTTAATGTTTTATTATTAAACAACACAGCTTCTTAAACACGCTTTGATTTACTAAAATAGAGTAAAATGATTCTGGGCCCTGTTCCAGTGGCTTCTCTGAGTCTCTGAGCTGTTTAATCTGACAAAAAGCCGAGTTTGTGGACTTAAAAGTAACTAAAATGATTTAGTTTGTAATTGTAAATTAAGTACAAGTATTTTCACAGTAACTAAGTTACACTACTGGTTACTAAAAATTGTAATTACTCCACCATAGCTACTCTATTGTATCCACACTATATATATATTGAGAATAACATTATAGCGGATCAAAAGGTGACATTAGGCTGGATAAAAATTGTTACACATGATTTTGGCAGTTTATAGACATTTTAGATTGTCCGAGTCAGGTGCAGTTCAGGCTTAAAACCAGATATTACCACAAAATTTTAGCACATCAAGAGAAATAAAATGGTAATGTAGTCTGATTATTGGACAAGGTCTACACTCACAAGATCCCTCGTCCCACTATACGGTCTCCCATTCAAGTACTGCCCAGGTCCAACCTGGTCCAACTTCTGAGGTTTGACTTCAGGCTTTGAGAACCTGGTAGGGCCAAGTCATAAGCCACAAGGTTAATTAAAACATCCTAAATGTTTTAAAGGGAACAAAACATATAAATGACTGCTGCTTGTTACTGTGAAAACATAGTGATTTACAATGAGCAAAATACATCACAATTCATTTCTAGCACTGCCTTGAAAAGCATAAAATATCTCCAAGAACACAGATTCTTACACAGCTTTTCACAATTTCAAGCTCTGGGTTCAAGCATTAAAAGTTTCTGAGTACAAATAGTCTTTAAACATGCCAATGCTACGCTAACACATCTGCCTATCTAGTCTTCGAGGAATGTCCGGCATATCTCTGCTTCTGATTGCCTGGAAAGTCGTTTAATAAATAGCTCCCCATTTCAGTCCTGTTCATGGTGTCTGTTTTTAATTGAGGCGTGAAGTCTGTAATCCAGTGGTTTTGTCCAAGATGGAGCCAGCCCACAGAGCATAAACGAACACTGCGCTTTGGTAATTACAGGCTAAATCAGGGCAATATCAGATACAGGCATGTTTCAAACCTCTTTGGTGGCAAACCGCTGCATTGGCTAATTAGCGCTCTTTGCATGTTGGACTGAGAGAGGAGCTAGCACGCGATGCAGATCTACTGTGTTCATTGGCTTTGATTAGGAGAAGCCCTCTAAAGTAATGGGTTTGTGTGAGAAGAAGTCGTGATTGGGTTTGTTTTGACGGTCGCGAGCACATGACAGAATACTTATTGGACATTAAACCCTTTAATGAGAAAGAACTTCATGGTATAGTTTAGAGACTAAAAACAGCCTCAAGGAAATCACCAAGGAAATTGTGTGCATCATGGAGTGACTCATTCAGCCGTGGGAACTTATGTAGTGTTATTTTTATGTGTTGACTTGTACATTTATTTTTGTATTTCATTTAATGCCATTTCTGTTTCATGTTGGTCCATGTTTTGAAGTTTGTTTTTTAAAATACCGGTATTATTGGAGACTTTTTGTGTCTTTCCATTCAGTTAGAAATAAGCTATGACATACAGTATGTAGTAGGGATGGGAATGAGTTCAAAAACTTAGAAAACCCTTCGAAGTGTGCAGCAATCAAATCGAAAGGCCTGAATCGATCAGTTTTGACCTACACACACACTATAGTTGTACAATACAAATAATAATATAATACAATGTCTGAAGAAACAAAGCATGAACTTGTGGAAGACCTGACTGAATGTGCATTATGTTATTATGTATTATTCTGTTAACAACTGAAACCTAAATGACTGTTATGTCAATTGTTAACAAAATCATGTTCATACAAAATAGCACTAACACAGTGACTTTTTTTAAATGTAATTATTTTGGTTTATTTTGTGTTTTAAAAGTAGAGTAGCGGATTTTTACACTGACAACACGATTAAGGTTGTTAAGGTCATAATTGCACAAATTTTTGTTGGAAATTTTGGTCTAAGACCCTCTTTTTTACGAACAACAACAGAAACCGGAGAGATCCACCCAACTCAGCCAGTTAGACCGCTGCTTTTGGCTCATAATTAGAACTAAAACTCTGTATTATTCAGTTCAGGCAGTACTCAGTGGTCTAATTTTTTCAAAAAGTGCTGCAATTATCGTTTACTTTTTAGTGGAAAACACCAAGTTTACTTATTTACAACTACAAATATCAGCTACCCCAGCTTTAACGTAAAAAAAAAATCTTAATACAGATAAACTTACAAAATCGAGAAAAAATTGTGTCTGCAAAATCGAAAACTGAAAATGAAATTGTGACTTAAGTGAATTGTCCTAATCCTAGTATGTCGATCAGTAATTTATATTGTGTTCATTGCAAATTGTTATTGTCATATTTACTTCCTGTTCAAATCTCAGGACAGAAGAGCTTTTAATTGTAACACGAGGCAGATTTTGAATTACTTTTATTGTGATTATGTTTATTGTTTTGAAATTGGCTATTTTGAACAATACACGTACATACAGACAACTGGGTGGGAATAAGGGTAGCTAAATGATGAAGTTTTTTGAGCACTGTGGCATCACTGAAGGACATTACAAGATACTCAAGTATGTAAATCTAGGCAACTTTGAGTAACATTGTTGTGTAAACAAAAAAGAAGACATTTCTTATTATTCATTTGTAAACGCTAGCAATTTTTTTTCTTTTTTTCTTAGCTATCCGTGCAGACTCACACCCCCAGCAGTGTGTCTCCGGTGCCCGACTGGGAGGTAGAACTGGAGGAACAACAGCTTAAACAAAGACTGATTGAAATGACCCACAACATCAGTGATCACAGCCTCAGCGATGAAGACGAAGAAGAGGAGGACCAGCACAGTCGTCCTGAGTCGTCACAGGACATCCCAGCCTGGAGAAGTCCTCTGCAGGGGGACGCGTTCGTCAGCAAGATCCCCACCAGACCCTCCTCCAGACTGAGCAGCATCAGCTCAGGGGCCAAGATGGAGGACAAGGGGCAACATGGAGACGATAATAAGGTGATACAGTCAAAGTCAAAACCAAGAAAGTATAACATTTTGATCTGGATTCTGAAAAAAGAGATAACTTGTGAAGGGAGGACGGCACAGGTAATATGACTCTGGCTGATGAGCAGGCGTTTTGAACCAGCTGTACTGTGTGGAGTAGTTATCAACGCATGAACTAACTTTTCCATGTGGTCTGAGGACAAGTAGGGCTGATACTTGCCTAACAACCAACATAGCATAGACAGTTTTTTTTTTTGCTATTTTAACTATCACAGGCAATATTATTTAGCTTTTTTTGCATCCCAATCTGACAGGAAATACATTCTACATTATTTTGAATAGAGTCTGAAATATTATTTAGGGGCCTTGGTCAATATTCGGGTCAAATAAGATAGCTGCAGCTTTGAAAGAGTTGGGAACGATATTTATTCGATTTTTAAGAAAATTATAATAGAACACAGTCAAGAATGGTTAAGAGAAAAGCATTGGACTATTCTGAGTTGACCTTGTATGAGCCCAGATCTTCGATCCCATTAAGCATGTGTGGAAGGAGCTGAAACATGCATCTGGAGAAGACAGCCTTCAAACCTGACACAACAGTTTGCTCACGAGGAGTTGGTCAATATACCTGTGACAGGTGCACAAGGCTATAGAGCAAAAAAGCATAGTATACAATGTTGTTGTCTTAGCTTATTTTTAATCCATTTTCATTCATTCTCTTTAAGGGCCCTCTGATGGTTTATCAACAGAGCACAGCCTTGGTTAGAAACAGCTAGATTTATGAATGCTCTGAGGGTAACTACACACAGGTTTGTAAACATACCAAACAGAAATAAAGCATAAACTAGCCTTTGGTATAAATATCTGTAATTTGCCAATTCTCTTCTGTGCTTTAGCTTTAGCTTTAGCGCACTGCTGGCTCACATTTGGAGCCCGGCACATTCCCACACAGTGAAAGAATCCTCTGGCTTCTCACCGACTCCATGTTCAAACCGGTCGCTCTCTCGTAAATCAGCTCAACTCAAGCTTTTGGTTTATTTTCCCTTCTACTCCCCGAGCTCCGTTTTCAGACAAAACCTTTTTCTCTTTTCCTATAAACGTAAAATTTATATCCCGATAAAACCTAAACTCCAAATGCTTTCTTTGGCTGAGTTGATTCGGACTGATCCAAGTGTCATTAAAAAGGTCACTGGGCAGCTGCTTTTGTTCTGTGTAATGTCAAATGTAGTTGGACTTTGTTTTGAGTGAGACTTGATCGCGTCAGCTCAATCATCATCAAGACTTTCTTATGGAAGTATTTAAACTGCAAATAAATTAATTGAATGACATAGTGTTGGAACAGATAAATACATGTAGTGTAGAAGTTTGGGGACACCTAGTGGTAACTTTATTGTAGTGTTGGTTGAACATTAAAACAAAATTTATATATAGAGAAAATGCACAAAGCTTGAACTTTTCAATATTAAAAAATACAAAATGACTACAGTATGCAATTTTCAACAAGAATTTTGCAAACCAATTTCCTTACAAGGGTCAAATATAATATACTAAATATTTGTATTTTGCTGTGGATTAAGGCCATTCTAACACAAATTGGAAATGTCTTCGCAGGTACTGTACTTGCTCAACTCTGCATTAGACTTGAAAGATAATTGAGACTATTATAATGAGGGTAACTCCTAAAATTATATTTTTCCAACTGCCTCATCTCTCTACTTAATTATAACAATAACTCAGTTTTTATGACACTCTAACGTAAATTGCAACTTGATTTTATCACAAGCAAGTAAAGGTTTGAGTCAGTGGGTTGATATATTGGGCCAATATTTGCCCTTTTAGACTAGTCATTTGCAAAATAAGGCCAATAGTGGATTTAAGTGTTGGTCATGTTGCTGTTTAAAGAAAATAAAGGTACATTTTACCTCTTCAGTGAGAAGATGAAGCTGTCTATAGGCATTGTCTCATATGAAAGCACCAAAAACTAGGTCCCAAAATTCTTCCAGTCCCTGTTTAATCAGAAAAACTACCCTGCCCCCATGTTTGTGTTTACACAACAACAATTTGTGAAAGTGGGTCTAACTGGATTTAACATTAGCATTTGTAGTGTAGAATATTTGAAGAAGTCATAAAGCGCTAGGAAGTTGTTTTCACCATTTCACATAAAACTACAATGTACAAAAGCTAAAAAAACATCACTAAAATTAAAAATAAAGCATAACATTTCTATATCTAAAATGTAGTTTGGGAACTGCTGCTTTTAAGTGTTTTTTTCTCAAGAATAAGTGAAGTTTGTCTAAATGTGAAAATGTATAAAACATGTTTGTAAACAAAGCAAAAGTTGTAAATGTGTTTGTGTCACAAAAGGTTCCTGGTCTGACTAAAGTACCTGCCCCAGAGCATTTGCTAAAAAAGTCCCTAAAGTGTGGTCCCAGTCTATAGTTCCTGTTCTGTGCAAACGTAGGAACTGAAAAAAGTTCTTACAGTGGAAAAAGATCTTATGACTACGCTCATGTTCTTCATATTTGTGGTAAAACAGGACTGTGGAAAAGTTTAAAGTCATTTTGAATGTTATTTGGGGAAAATTAAATTATTGGCCCAACAGTATTGGCTATGGTTATCGTTCATTGCTTTCTCATAATTTTAAACAATAAGTGACAGCATTCTAGACAAAAGCAATATCGTTCAGTCTAGTCCAGTGTCCACGTATGATCCACATTAAGTTATGTTAATGAGTTGGTTTTCGACTAGTACATGCCAGTTGAATATATTTGAATATTTTGTTGCTATGATAACTGTGCTCACGTCTTGTCATTTTAAAACTAAAAATATAATTACACTACATTTACAGTAACTTGCTTCTATTGTCTTTGTAACTATTATCCAGTCGTGGGGGAGTCTGGACCGTAAGTCTGTGGATTCTCAGAGATTCAAAGGCTCCACGGCTCTTCTGTTTGAGCTGGAGGACAAAGTGGCTCAGGCAGCAGCGGATGTCCAAAACACCCAGAGTCAGGTAGAGCTAAAAACTACACAGCTTTAGTGGATTAAATGGATTCAAATTCACAAATAACAATGTATTTCCAGGTCTCTTACATAGAAAACAAGATTGCTGCCCTGAATGCGGCCGGGATGCCTGTGGACAAAAAGAAGAAGGTAAAAGATGAGTAAAAGCACAGCAAGACTGAGGAACATTTCAGACCTTTTAATAATTGTATACACAGATAAAGTTGTTCTTTTCAATTAGTTTAGTTGAACAGAATAAACCTGACATTTGTTTCAATAGCTTACAATTGCTTTTTAACTTTTCAACGTAGTACATTTTATGCTTAATTATAATTGTCTCTTTTGTTTTTTATTTAGTCTGCCATTCCCGTCCAGGCTCGAAGACTGTCACAGAACTTTCCCACAAGTAAGAAAAACTGCACTGTCTTTGCGCTGTTCCCAGGACATCCCCAGAGTCAAAACATCTTAACATCATTAGACTATGAGATCATGCTGCTCACTCACACAATGCTTTTAATTGTGGAGAAAAACAACAACTTCATGTTCTTTAATTAATACATACAGTATATTACTATAATAATAATATAGAGAAGGACAGAGAGTAGTGTTTTTATTTACTTATGTTTAGTCAAATACTGTAGTAATTTGACGCTTAATACCTACCAACAATACTCAGTAGTTTCTATAATTGAGTCATGTCGTCTTACTAGCTCTGAAACAAATATTGAAGCAAAGGTTACCAGACTTCGAGTTGACTTGATTCACACTTTTCATGACTTGCGACTTATTTGACTTATGATCATAAAAGACTTTACTTGTAACTTGACTCTTTGTAACTTGTGACTCGACTTAATTCGAGACTAATGACTTGATTTGATGCAAATGCAACAACTCCATTTGACTTACTTGATCCATACTTGTGACTTGCACATAGGTGACTTACTCCCACCTCTGAAGGATACAGTTTGTCATTTTTATTTATTTATTTGTCACTTCTTTAAAGGCGTATCTTGTTACCTTAAATACTGCATATAAGCAAAAAATGTGACCTAAAGGAAGCATACACAATGTAAACAGAAATGGGCCGAATATTGAACCCTGAGGTACACCATATCTTCCCGAAAGGACTTCACTAAATGAACAAATCTTAGAAATGCATTTTAAATGAAATAATGTATAAAAAAATAGTGAAACTGTAGACATATGAGATGTATTTTGTAATTTGATATAAAAGACTAAAAAGGCAAAGAAACTGGACACAACTTGGTCTTTGACTTGTCTTTCTTTTCCTTGGAACTTGACTTGCCTTTGTCTCTGTTGACTTGGGACTTGGCTTAGACCTGTCACTGTTTGACTTGGGATTTGACTTAGACTTAAAAGTCAGTGAGTTGAGACTTGTTGACTCAGACTTGTCTCTCTTTGACCTGAAACTTGACTCAGATGCGTGTCTCTTTGACTTGAGACTTGCCTTAGATTTGTCTTTCTTTAACTTGGGATTGCCTCCGACTTGAAGGTCAGTAACTTAGAACTTGACTTGGACTTGTCTCTCTTAGACTTGGGACTTGACTCAGACTAGTCTCTACTTGGCTTAGGACTTGACTTGGACTTGCCTCTCTTTCACTGGGGGATTTGACCCAGACTTCCAACGCAGTGACATTCTGAATCTCATAGGAGTCCTTTTTGTCTAATTTATGACTTTAAATTGCAAACTTAACTGCTCAAGAGTCTAAACACAAGACATGGATATATATATTTTCAGCCCAAGCCGACAGGTTTGTGAGGAACTCGTCGTACAGGGGCTCTCTGACTCAGAGGAACCCAGTCAAGAAGCCCCAACCTCAGACGCCATGTGCGGTATGACGTCCTGCAGTGCTGCCTCAACAGTTCACTTCCATCACAAGCTAAAAATAAATAAATAAAATAAAATTCTAAATACTCGTTTCAATTTGTAATTCAAAGTATATATCATTCATAATATGGACGAAGGTGGTATTGAACTCTTGATTTGCTGTGTGGGCTTTGCGGTCTTGTGATGCTTGGGTCCAATCAGGTTTCTCTGACTTACTGTATAATTATTCCTTGTTTTATATGATTAATTTGAAATTTTTCACTCTGTCATTGTTCTATATCAAAGCTCATTTTCTAAGAATATTTTCTCTTAAAAAACAAATTGAAAAGTAACTTCAAATGATTGTTTCTCTTATGATAAATGTAGATTATGAGCTTTGATCTGCTTGGTTCAATAGTTTCTCTTCTTGCAGCGTTGCTAATAACATTGATTTGTGTGCAAGTCTTTAATCGTAAAATATTTGTATTGTAGAAGCTCTACTAAGACAATGGAAAAAACAATACATGTCTTAAGTTGGGTCCAGTTAGTTTCAAATTATTGTCATTTGGCTTTGATGATTTATGGCTTTGTTTTTCTGTAATTTGTCCTTAAGTCATTGATTTCTTAAAGAATTTCTCTAACTTGCTTTTCTTTGTCTGTTAACAGAAACCGGTCATGACACAGGGCTCTTGAGACGCCGCCTCAGTGTCATTTGATGGAGCACATTTTCAGAGGGATTTCAGAGGAATGTAGAAGAAGACATTTTAGACCAAAGAGGATTAAGACTGTTTATATTTTACTGTGTAACTGATGAACTTGAACTGGACCAAATTTCACAGTGTTTATTTGGAACACTGATTACAGCAATGACCAATGTAGAAGGAGGAAGTATAATTAGAATATTAAACTGACACGCTCATAATTATCTGGAAGTGGAAAGACGCTTGCACAATTTTATGGAACAATAAAATTAAAATCATGCTTTGCTCTTCAAAGGGCAAGATTGTATGTAAAACGGGGGTATGTTTATGCAAGCGTGCTCCACTCAGTGTACATAGACAAGGCAGTTGTGTAATTTAGGAACATAACGACAATTTGCTCTTGCCGTCCCATTGTGGCACCTGGTCTTCAGGAAGTCTCCATCCAAGTAATGACCAGGCCCTGTCCTGCTTAGCGTCTGAGATCTGAAACGGTCAGGCTTTGACAAACAGATATGACTTGGAAGTAAGGATATACGATTTAATCATTCTAAAAAATGATCATGCTTTGACCACACAGTGAGCTTTTACATTTGAGTAACTGTATTGTGCACTAGAATGCAACTCCAAAGATTTTCTATAAATTTACCAGTATAATTACATACATACTTCGAATCTGATCATTTCCATCCATTTTATCTGATGTTGGGTCGCAGAGGCACACTCCAAATTGATGTGTTTTAAAGTTCAGTGAGGTTTGAAAGATAAGATCTTTGAATAATAAAAGGCCTGATCAAAAGAGCTACATATCGCATATTTACGTTAATATTTTTAGTAAAAAATTGTTTGATAGTTTTTGCTTTGGATGCAACATGCAATGTGTTTATTTTATTTAACTATATTTATCTACCTAGGCATTATTTCATATTTTCTGAAGCAATCAAGAATCTCTATGATCTAATTCTCGTATAAAATAAGCATAGCACACAAGATAATTAATCTAGAGCGGTCGGATGACATTATGAATGCTTCATCTTGTGTTATTTTAGCATAAGACAATGAGTTTTTACATTTTCCTCAAGTTGGCTCTTGGCTGATTTTGTTATTCTTCAAATGATGTGATCCAATATAAAGATCTGATGTAGTCATAATGTAAAAGTCAAGTAGTTCTGATTTAAGTGTAGTTACATTTGATAATATTCAGAAATACATCTTTTCTAAAAATTCATTTTTTCACTGGCATAAGAGAAGAAGTCGTGCAATAATTGTGTATTAACAATTATCAATAATGTGTACTGCAATTTTGTCATGTAAGACATCTGACAATAGGCATTTCAATAAATCTGTGTAAATTCTTCATCTTGAGGTGGTTATTTAGAAGTTTTTTTACGCTAATAATGCTCGTAGTTGTCTTATAAATCCTAATGTCAATCTCAATTTTATTTGTACAGCACATTTACAACAACAGGCGGTGCCCAAAGTGCTTCACATGCACAGTAATAAAAAGAAGACAAAAAACAAAAATAAAATTAACCAATACAAGTAGCAGTAAATTATGTAATGCAATAGTACAAAATGATACAAAATGATGGGTGTCTCAGCTCAGCCTGTGTTAAAAGCCAGTGTTTATCTAACTACAGTACTTTTTTTTCTTTTCATTTATTTCTTATTTACTCATTTTATTTATTTATTTTTCTACAGCACAGTACAACTGATATATGAATGAAAAAGAAAGTTTATGGTTTCAGTTGATAAAAATAACTTAAAATCTTTATCTTTTGCATGGTATCTAAAGGCAACATATTCAGATTTCTTTGCAGCCAGCTGAAGCTCTAACTCAATTCCTGGGTGAGAAACACATGACTGTCATGTATGCTTTATTGGTTCAGGTGCATGAGATTTCAAAGTTATGAAAAGCATGTTTGAAGAATGAACCATGCAAAATAATTGTCCTTTAGAGCTGTTAACGTCACAGAGACAATTGGAACATGTTATGAACCAGTCTCCGGTAATCAAATGAATGAGATACTTTCATTCATACATACATTTCCCTCCAATTACTTCTAGTCTGACACATTCTATTTGATGAATGTGACACCCATTATATCCTGATTAGATTAAACATAGACTGCAGCATATTGACGTACATACATTTTTCTTAGTAAAATAAAGACAGAAAGAAAAAGCATGAAATAATGACATGAAATGACATCAGCTTGTCAAATTGATGCTCCTCCCTCGCTAATAAAAACTGGACACTCACACAAACCACGTCACAGCCAGACACAGCAGGTAAGAGGCATTTTATCATTTAAATATTATAAATCAGTCTATTTACTTAAGATTTAACAGCGATTTTATTATTGCAGTTTGTGGTTTACCACGAGGGACATCTTTTTTTATTTTTATTTTACTGGAAGTGGATTTTCTCTTAAAGGTAACTATTTAAATTTCATGTATTTATCTAATTTTACAACACATTATCTAAATGAATTTAAAAATGCAATGATTTTTAAGTTCCTCATTTGCACAAATAAGCAAGCTGTTAGCAGTCCCTATAATATATTTGTTGCCTTTGTAGTGAAAGTGAAAGTCTTAGAGAAATCTTGCTAAATTAATTAACATTTCATCATTCATCATTCATTTTATTTTCAATTCCAGGTGGAGTTGCGATGCGTTTGTTTGCAGTGCTCTTTGCTCTTCTGTCGATGCTGAGTCTTTCTCACTGTTCATCTCACCAGGACACATCTGTGATCAGGAGTAAGACACAATTTGCTATTACTTTTGTATTTTTTGTACATTTTATCATTTAAGACAAGATTAATGCTAAAATGTCAGGTCTGGAGGGATTAAGTTTAGGGCAGTGATTAGATTTGGAGAAAAAGGTTTGGGTAAAGGATAAGCAAGCAATCGACATTCATTACCATGGCAACCAAATTATTTCTAGACCAACCATAGCACTTTTTTTTTTCTTCAAATTACTTAACTTTATCTTTTCCACCAAAACATATATTTAAAATGCAGCACATTGTGACAAACTCAGACCACTGTGTACTGTCTGAAGTATTTTTTTCTTATAGGTAGACAAAAGCAAAGCTCTGATTGGCTTGGGTGGTGGGTTGTCATTAGAGCAGAAAATCAAATCAATTATTTTTGTATAGCCCAAAATTACAACAGTCTTCTCTGAGGACTTCCCAAGATTATTAATTTAATAAACGTGAATGGAAAAAAACATAAAAACAATACACATTCAGAAGCAGTGATTGATGAAGCATGTCAAAGCAGATTATTAGTAAACAAGCAAATTAATAACTGTCCAGTGCATCCCCTGTCTTAGACCCTCTTTCTCGGCAAGAAAAAAAAAAAAAATAAAAAACTTAGGAGAAAAAGAGAAACCTTGAGGAGAACCACAGTGAAGAAGAGATCCACTCCATGGACGGACAGGCTGTAGATGGAACTAAGAATAACGCGGATCTAATTGCAGATTACAGTATAGTCTATAAGTTTGAAGAGCCAGAGTCCATTAGCAGAGGGAAACGACTCATCTAGCAGGACCAGGACAGACTAATCCTGAAGAGGGAGGTGGGGCGGATGTCCAGAGGAGGAGGGTCCGACTTCACAAAATAATAGAATTATTGTCTCCTGAGAGTTAGAAATTTGTCTTTGACCCAACACTACATAAACAACACAGGACATTACAAATAGAAACTGAAATTGATGCAAGTAATGTAAAACAGTATGATTTCCACCCAAATAGTTTGACAAAAGATGACCTAAAATTAAACTAATCCCTAAACTCGTCCCACAAACACTTTTCAAACAAAACTTTCTGCTAGATGAGCCAAAAGGAGGTTGAAATTAGGGGCTGAGAGTGGAGAGCAGCTAAAATTGTCAAAGAAATGACCCAGAACAGTCGACAATGCTATTTAAACGCCACATACACAGAGCTTAACTTAACTCTAAAAATATACTTTATTGCCAGTGGGACTTAAAATATAATCTTGAATTTGTGGACTGATTGACTTTTCTTTGGCATTACTGTGTTCTTAAGCAATAATCGTAGCACAAAGCAACATAAACCTGTGACTGGTCTGTTGTAAATATTTATTTTGTTTATGCTTTAGTCCCAGACATGAAGGCGTCCTGGTACACAGGGAGAGGCATCAGACCTGTCGGACGATTTGGACGTAAAGTGACAAGAAGAAATGTGTTTTTTCTGCGAGCTCACCGACCCCCAGGCGCCTGAGACTGAGGACGGCACAACTGGACACGTCACAGTTGGTTAGAGTGGGCAGCAGTACTTTTTAATAACTTCAACTTCTCTGAGTCACTTTACAACAATGCACATTTATTGTTCCTGGGTAGAAGAATTTGCACATGTTTCTCTGTTTGTCATAAATATTCAGTTAGTTCTGTTGAATTTGATCAAATGTTTTTTAAAATGTCAGTGCCTAATCTGTTTTTTGCTAATTTCTCTGTGTTAATGTTTCAGTTGCCTTCATTTGCAAAGCTACATAATTAAACCAATAAAAAACAGTTTGGAGATGTTTTTGACTAAGATTCTGTGAGGAATTTTCCAAACATCTGCTGAACATCCTTCAAACATTGTTTCATTTTAGATATATTATACCAATCCCAATGATAATGGGTTGGTTTCAAATATTTTCTGTTTCCAATTTTGCATGGGATCAGACAGAGTCAAACTGATGTCACAGTGGTACAGAAGCTTGGTTTTAATCATGAAAAATGTGAAATGTGTTTGGCAAGATTTAATGCATGCCACAAGTTTTAAAGGTTTATGCTTGCCAAGACAAAAGATAATTAAATTGTTATGTGGTGCTAGTACTAGCCAGTCCACTTGCATTGTGTCCCAAAGCTGTGTTCTCTATTTGGAAGTGCTTGTCCTCTTCCAAATCCTTAGATCTGAGGAGAAACATGTAGCTTGTAGGACCGCCGGCGTTCACACTGAGGACGAGTTACTGAGGTGAGACATGGGGACAGACCAGGGCCCTCCTGAGGACACAAACCTCTTAGGACAAAACACGATGACCACAAAGCTTACATTTAGTCTTTGGGACAGTGTCTTGTCAGACTGGATCAGGTCAGAGGTCGAGAGGTAAAAGTACGTTTGACAAGTTTCTACAAATTTTCCATTTTAATTTAATTTAGTAGAATAACTAGTAGTAATGGTAAGTGATAGTTTTACACAAATCAAGAACAAGTTTGTGACGAAAAGTTTGAAAATCTATTGAAAAGAACTGGAAGTTGAGCAGAGTTCTAAACTGAGGATATCACACGAGGGAGGCAAAGAGATTTTAAATTTTCTCACAATTTTCAAACAATCCTGTAAACATACATTTAACAAAATGAGCGTGCTGTGTATTTTTATGTCTCAAGAAATGAACACCTGTTCCAAACATAATCGCTAGTCAATTTGGAAGTACATTGTAATCTGAAAAAATGTAATGTAATGATCTTGACTTTGTTTTAGTGAAATGAGTAGATCAACCTGTCATAGGCACTTTAAAGCAGCCAGAAGCAGCTTGTCTGAGCTGAAATGAATTTGTTTGTTTTTTTTGTTTTCATGTTGGTTCTTTTTTCTATTTTTGTATCAGAGAATTTACCAGAGAATTTATTGATTTAATCCAAATGATCATCATTTTAAATTTCCCTTTATCAAAAAATGTATATATTATAAAAATAAACAACTAGATTATTTATACTGAAGTGCTCATCTATAAGTGGCAATACATGAGTTGTAGCACTAGAGGGCACCGTGTGTACAAATAACACTACATTTGTGTCATTGCTTTTCTTTCACGTGCATTCAGCAAATTTACAACAGAAACATGAACATTAACTCTAAATCTGGAGTTGCATTACAAATTAATTAAACTATAAATATATATATATATATATATATATATATATATATATATAATAATATATATATATAGCGTTTGTGGATGTTGGAACACTGAGCTACTAGCTGTTTAGCCGTCAGTCTTGAATGTGGGTTTCGCACCAACCATTCTTCCCACATTCTTCGCATGTAACCCCTCTGACTAGGGTTACTTGAGTAGTAGCATTCCAACAGAGCCTTGTTCTCGCATCTCAGCCATTTCCCATCAGGGTGCTCTGGTTCCCCAACACCTGACGCAGACCTTGTTAGACCGGGCGACGTCTGAGCTGGTATCTCATGTGTTTCAGTGTCACTCATCATTATCCGAGGTAGGCAGTAGCTTGAAGGGTCTTGCCCAAGGACCCACACTGGATGCTCATTCCGCTCCGACGGGGATTCGAACCGGGGTCCCCCGTGTGCCAGCCCTATGCCCTACCAACTGAGCTATCCAGTGAGCCGTGGTGGTGGATGTGGCAATACCAAGTGATGGCAACATCAGGAGAAAGGAGCATGAGAAACTAGAGAAATATCAAGGCTCAGAGAAGAGCTGGAGAAGGCTTGGAAGGTGAAGGCAACAGTGGTGCCCGTGGTGATCGGTGCACTGGGGGCCGTGACCCCAAACTGGATGAGTGGCTACAACATATCCCTGGATCTACATCCGACATCTCAGTCCAGAAAAGTGCAGTCCTCGGAACAGCAAGGATACTGCGCAGAACCCTCAAGCTCCCTGGCCTCTGGTAGAGGACCCGAGCTTGGAAAGCGGATGAGACCACCCGCGTAGGGTGAGAGGGATCTTTTTTTTTTTCATTTATATATATGTAATAATTAAACTATAAATATATATATATATAAATATAATTGATTTTACATTGACACTACAAGCATTACATTTAACTGTAAATGAATTACACCACTTTGTAGAAATATGACAGCATGTCATTAAAAAATGAAACAGTCTCTTAGTGCGGGACAAGACATTGGTCAAAGCTCTCAGCTGTTCCACTGTGTGTGCTGAGATCTGTTAAATGGATTCAAATACCTATTGCATCATGCCGTCTTTTACAAGATAACACATACTTTTATTAACCTCTTACCATGGCAGCTAATTTTTTCTGACAAACGTCTAAATTTCAAACTAAAACTGTGTCTAAATCGTTTGTCTCTACTCTTTGTGAAGCTGAGGTTTGTAGTTTTGGCCTGAAAAGAAGTTGAAAACAAGCCCTGACAAAAAAAATATCAGATTTTGAAGGACACTAGGTTTTGCCCATTTTTCTACAAAATTCAATTAGATAGTCCTATTATCGATGAACATGGCATGTCACAGATTTGTGGGTGAATTAGCAGTGTCCAAAATAAATAGAAAGGGCGACAATACACTCCGGTATTGCTCACCATTGCTTCTAAAATGCTTTCTTCCAGCCCAATGTACTGTGTCGTGGGCATTGGTGGAGCAACTGTTGGGTGAAGAAGAGCTGGATGGAGAAGGCTACAGGTCACAGCAGCTGAGGTGAAGCTGCGCTATGGTCCTCTTCAGGTCATTATGTTTTATGATTCTGGCCATGTTCAGTTCAACGTTAAAATTGTTTGGACAGCAGTGAGCATTTTTAATTTATACCATCACATTTGGTCAACATATTTATGATTTTGACGCAGTGAATGTCTTTTGGTGCTGCTGACAATTACTTTTTTGGCAAAAACGAGTAAACAATGTGGCAGGCACTTACTGAAGAGCAAAAACACCAACTGAATTGCGTTTTTAGCAAAGCCTTCCCGTTTATTACAACACAAGCATCAAACATAAACAACATTTCAGCAAACTAATGCAACTCCCAGAATGCCTCAGACCTTGGGTGCAGCTGTTGAGGACTAAAACTTCCATAAAACAGGAAAAAGGGAGATTAGGTCCTCCTGACAGACTTGGCACGAGTCTGTGGATGACTCAGTATCAGAGAAAAGGAGGATATTTTAATACTGTTACTTTGAATCACGAGAAAATACGATACTTTGGACAAATCCAGAATAGTTCATGCTTTCGAGTATCTCCAAAAGCAAGTTCATAGTTTGTATAAATACTAGGGTTGTAGTCGACCATGAAGTTACAGTATGTCTCACTGAGCGATTAGTCAGCTAAGACGTTGCAAAACTCTGACGCCTAAAAGCATCATAATTTGATAATTTATCTTCTCATTATTATTATTTGTTTAAGAACACAAGGTGGGAGGAGAAACCAGCACTTTTTGGAAGTTTGTCCCATTCCACACTTAAAACAGCCCTCTTGTTTTGGAACCGGGAGGATCTTTCAACTCCCTTCTGTTCTAAAAACCTAAATTCTTTGCCCTCCTTTCTTCTCCTCTCCTCTCTGAATCCTACCCCTCACTTGCATAACTCCTGCTCAGCATTGGGACACTGCATATGAAAATAGAGACATAAAAGCCTTTATTGCAATAATTTAATCTCTGCAAAAACAGTGGAATATTTTTACTTTCACTCAAGGTAAGTTTAGCAGTTTGTTTTGGTTTTTTTGTTATGCAAAAAGTGAATAGGTGTATGAAATAGCCTTTAAGATTTTTCATGACAAAGTACTTTGTTGGAGTAAGAGCATCCATCTTGTCTTCTTAAGTTGAATACTTTGTGATTTCAAAATACAGTTATGCGAAAAATGACTCATATCCATCATTTGTATACAGTATATAACAAAACCTATTTCCATGTAACTGCAGTTTTACCATGAAAAAAATTGCATTTAAACCAAGTTATACTTTAATATTGGTGAAACATGGCAATCACTTGCATATGAAGTGGAACTGAGAGATTGTAGTTTGTAAAACTAAAGCGAGCAAATTAACACATGAATTTACCGACTTGTGTGTCTGTTAAAGGTTTCCCCTTTGGTAAAGTGAGAGAAGATGTGGCGTAGTATTTTACCGGTCTTTGTTCTTCTGGGTTTTCTTCTTACTCCCTCAAACCTCAACGCTCAAGAAGGTTAGTCACTTGCAAAGTAAAGCTGAGTTTATAGCTTTATCTTAAACGTACTGTGAAGTTGTTAAAAAAAAATAAAATAGATAAAATAAATAAAAATAGTTTTAAATGGTGCTTTCACAACTGGTTGTCCAAATCTTAATTATGACCTGAATTGGCAGATGAACACTTTACAAAGGATTTACTCATTTGCACATTCAAAAGGCTCCCAGGCCAGTCACGACGAGTCATATTCTTTTCAGCGTATCCTCTGACTTGTCCAGGGATCTGGATGGAGGTGCATGTGTGACTGAGCTTCTCATCATCTCTCCAGGGGAGCACCAGGGGAAACTCATTTTGATTGTTTGTATCTGCGATCTTGTTTTTTGGTCATTACTCAAAGCTCACGACCATAGGTGTGGGTTGGAAAGTAGATGGACTGCTAAATTGAGAGCTTTGTCTTTCAACTCAGATCCACAAAACCACGAGACAATTGGACTCCTCCACTTGGAGCATGAACTCTTCACCCACCTGAAAAGGGCAAACCACCTTTTTCTTTGAAGAACCATGGCTTTAGGTTTGAAGGAGCTGCTTTCCATCCGGATTTCCACTTGGCTGCAAACCATTCCAGTGCATGTTGCAGGTCCTGTTTAATGAAGCATCAGGACGACATCGTCTACAAACAGTGGAGATGAGATCCTGTTGTCCCCAAACCAGACACCTTCAGTCCCTGACTGTGCTTAGAAATTTCCTCCATAAAAACAATAAACAAAATCAGGGACAAAGGGCAGCCCTGGCAGAGTCCACCATTCACTGGGAACAGGTCTGACTGCCAGTAATGCAAACACAGCTCCTGCTCCGGTCATACAGGGACTGGACAGCCCTTGGAAAGCACCATGAACCCAAAACTCTCAGAACAATTTCATTGGACACCACAATTTTCTTTTTTTCCATCCTAACACTTTCTTTCTTTGTTTCAGCCTTGGTAGTTGGACAAAGAGACATAATTTTCTTGGTTGACTCCACAATGGGCGCCACTTTGCTCGTCTCTGTGAAGGACTTCATGAAGCGTTTTGTCAGCAGCATGCCCATCGGTCCAGACCAAGTCCAGGTCGGCATTGCTCAGTTTACCACCAGCACTCGAGCTGAGATGGACCTCAACACTCATGCATCCCAGAGCTCTCTTGTTCTGCTTTAGGTCGTTTGAGAGTTTGAGAGCTACCCAAACCATCAATATTGGAGCTGCATTAATTTTGTGAGGACAAACATGTTACAAGCAGACAAAGGTAGTCGTCTTCAACAAGGAGTGCCTCAGCTTGTTATGCTCATCGCTTCAAAAAGGTCCATGATAGCGTGGATGAGGCTGCCAGAGCACTCCAGCAAATGGGGGTTTTGACTTTGGCGGTTGGATCCAAAGCAGCCATGAGGATGAGTTGAAGAGAATTGCTTTCACTGACAGCGTGGTGTTTATGATGAGGGATTTCCGACAACTACTGAGAAACCCAAAACTGTTGTGACTGCTCTCTCAACTCTGTCTGGGACTGTAGTGACTGAAAAACCCACCCAGACATGTAAGGTTACACTTATTGTCTGTTTTTTTTAATGCATGCTCTGTATTTGTTGGTAGCTGTAACTGGTAGAAGTAGATTTGATTACAGTGTTTTTTGCGTGTTGTGTGAGGAGATGCACTTGGCCAAGGATGACTGCTCAAAACTTTAGTTATAATGTAGCATTTGATCTTATTAACCCAAATTATTTGTTTATAGTGTACATTTGGAACCAGTGGTGCCTTGTACGAAAACATCAATGATTTATTAATACTTTAATCTTTCTTAAGACAACAACATAAAGAAAGTACATTAAGAAAATACAGTTTTACATTTTTCTTAAATATGTTTGCATGTTTGTAATATAAATATTCACTTCTGGTTATACAGAACATTCTTAGAACTTTTGTGTATTCAAACATATAATATTTATTTTATTTATTTAGAAGTGATTTTTTTTATGGCATCAATCTGGATGGTGTCTTCACATAGTCCTTTGAAACTGAGGGAAACAAAAACGGGAAAACCATAAATACTTGCATAGGTTGGAAAAACAACTTGAGAATTTCTCTACGTCACCTGTTGTGTGAAGACGAATTTTGTCTGAATTATGAAATTATCATTATGATTTGAGCTCACTTATATAAAACTTTTGCATTTAGATTTTTAGTGCCTGTTGTCTATATCATGAAACCAACCTTTTTGCAAAAGATTATTCTATTTTACTTTGATTTGAACGTGAAATGGTCAGTCTAATAATAGTGGTACTTAAACTTTGTTCTCTCTATATAAACTATTAGGTTGAATAACCCTGGTGTATAGAATTTCAGACCTTCAAGTTAAACAAAATACTTTGAATCTAGAAGATAATGTAGTTTGAACAGGAAAGTATGAGTGAAGCATAAAAGGTTTTTTACATTCCTAGAGAGCAGAGTTAACAGCTAGAATGTGAACGAAATACAAATATTGTATGTAATACGTTTCCATACAGTTTTAAGGTTTTCTAATGAATAATGTGTTTTTTTTCTCAGTTCCCCGGACGTCGGGAACAACTGCTGACCCGTCTGCTTTGTGATTGAGTCTAGGGAGGATAATGAAATTCGGGGTTTCAAGCATGTTTCGTTTTTACACATTACAAATCAATGCGCACCGTGCTCCCAGAAGACTTTGCACATCTCACTTTCTTGCTTATGTAAAAGTAATTATATTGCTTGTCATAAATGTGTTGCCTTTTTAACATTGTAAACCTTGTAATGAACTTTCAGTGCGCTACACTTGCGTACCAGATTTTTTTTGTTTTTGTATTTTTGTGTAATGAAGTGCATGTGTTCCACTCCAGTTTAACTTTGCTATCTAAAAAAAACATTCTTAAGCTGTAATTACAGCCTTCAATTTAAATATTGTGCATAAATGTGTCAAGTTTCTTCAGACTTCTTTTTAAGCACCATGATTGGACAAGAGAAAACACAGGCTCAGGTGAAAACCAGATGTAAAAGAGCAGATGGAAACATGAAATAATGTTCTTTTTCTATGAATATATTACATGAAAAACATATACAATTTACATTTTTGCAAGTAAACTACAGAAAAAAAGCTTAACATTTGCTGTGAGATTTTTCAGATTCATCTTGTTATTTTGAAAGACTAAATAAAGACATTCATCTGATTTCTACTATATGGCATAAACATAATTCACAAAGCATCACAGAACAATGACAAAGCCAAAGCATATTTACAAAACAGTATTAAAAATTCCACTTTTTGTCCTTAACACTGCAACATTAAGATGTCTTGAAATCAGAATATTTATCTCACCATTTATTTTATTTTTATAGATACAGTAAGCTTGTTTCAACATGATTCTGATTTGGTCAAATTGTTTAATATAGAAATATCTTACATCACCAAAATAATGCATTATAATCTGGTCAAAACTATTCAATATAATGATTTCAAGTCTTTTTAATCAGTGCTAGATCTTGCATGTAAACAGTGTAGCTACACATTCTGCATTGCTTGACGTTTATAAAACATAATATGAAGTGCTTCCAGGTTAAACATCATGAGTTTATGGCCCCACGTTGCAGCAGGAGGGTAAATGACTGAAAAATCCTCGGTTTTGTGGATCCACATTGTGAAACTCCTGCCACTCTGACAGACTGCGCTGGTCCCAGGTCAGTTCATGGACACGGTAGGCTGCAGGAAAACATAAAATTAGACTTGAATCAACTGAAAAAGCTCAGTGTGTGTGGTATTTGCTGCCCTCCTGTGGTTTGAGAGTGCCTAGTGGTGATTTTCTCCGAGTTTAGGCTTCCAGGATTCAACAATCACAAGAAGAAATGTTCAGACAATAGCTTTGAGAAGCTTATAGGCATGGGCACAGATTCAGAATGTGATGTTTAATTCTTTATGTTCTTACCCACTGTTAGCAGCAGTTGATTGACATGATCTCCTGACAGAGCAGATGTTTCCATGAAGCCCAGACCTCTGTCTTCAGCCAGATTCTGTGCCTCCTGTAAAAGTAATCAACACTTGTTTATTTTATGTTGTTTGATTTGTCCAAAATGGTCCTCAGTGTCAGGGTGAGGTAGATTTACCTGAGCTGAGACTTGTCTGCGTTCCTCCAGATCTGCTTTGTTGCCCACGAGCCAAACCACAGTGGAACCAGGGATTACTGTCTCTCCAGCTCCTTCAGCCAAAACTGAGCTCGAGCAAATGTCTCCTGTAAGGTTAAAGTGCAAACATACATAGGGTGACCAGACGCCCCATTTACCTGGCAGAGTCCCTGTTTCAAGTCTTGTGTCCCATGTCCCCATAAATGTATCCAAAACCTTTAATTTGCCCCAGTTTACACAAACATTTTGTCCAGTTTTAGACCATTTTGAAACCCAACAGCAGTAAATATGGAAATATATTGACGATTCTTGAATCAGAACTGAGAGAAACAGTGAAAAATATATTTCATACTGACTCACTGGAAGAGATGTCAATTGGCCAACTGCATACTGACATACAGCCTTTTCTATATTTTATTTTTACTTTTAATCCCCATTCGTGTGTGTCCAGTTTTTAAATTTGAAAATCTGGTCGCCCTAAACATACACAATACAAGGTTACGTAGGTTTAGGTTAGGGTTACCTGGCTTGTTTGCTAACTACAGTTGGAAATTCAGGACATTTTTGCTGTTGCACACATTGTTGAACAAGTTAAAATAAAATTTGGATACAATATACAGTATATTACTAGTTACAGGGATAAAAATGTAATACATTTAAATTACAACATTACTGTCTGAACAAAGCAACTCAGTTCCACTACTGTGAGTTACTTTGAGCTAATCACACATTTGTTAGGAGTCAGGACATTGTACAATACTGATCCTGTTACATTTACACTTGATTACTGAATAATTAATAGAATTGCTCTGTCACAACACCTTTTCCTCATAATATTTTATTCACATTTAAGTTAGCAGACACATGAAATCTTCTGAACTGGTTTTAGTGGTGTTTGATCATGAAAAGTCATTTTCAATAAAATATCAAAGCAGTTCATTCATATGCAAGTAACTAGGTTACTCAGATTGTAACTAGTAAATATACTGTATATCAACATTTTTATAAGTAATTAGTTAAATTACTGTACTACTCACTAGTGAACGGCAATATTTTACACTGCAGTATCTAGTTAATTTGTTATGAATTTTGCAGCACTGGTCACACAACAAATAATTCACTCATCAAATAGATTATTTTTAAACTTAGAAAGGTAAGCAGCTGAACCGTGTGTTTGATGTCTGAGAAATGTGAGAAAAATAAAGGTCCAGTTGGAGTTTTTCTGTTTTTCTGGTTTTCTCTTTACATGTCAGATACAAACTTAATATTTAGCTGTAGTTTGTTGTTTATGTTATCAGTCTGTAGCTGCTTGTTCCTGTTTTAGTTGTGTTTTGAGTTCTTGTAGAATGCTGTAATCTGCATAACCTCTACAGAAGCAAGCCCTTTTGTTCACTTTTTGAGATTTATTTCTGTGAATGATAAGCCTTGTTTACATGGATGCGATGTCACAACCCTGACCTCTAAAAGAAAATGTAGGCAATAGAAACATGTTTATTTTATCAGAGAAATAGGTCAGGGGTTTATTAAGATAACGCCTAAAAAAAAGTCATATTTCAGTCATTCCTGGGTCAAACAAAGAGACAAAATGATAAAACTCGCCTTAATAAGAATATAACAACAATAATCTGCTGTTTACTTCCTTTGTCTGTGGAATTAACTCTTTCCTAACACACGAAAATCATCAGCAGAGCTATGGAAGGACACATGAGGATCAAACTCAATATTAAAACTAAATAAAATACCACTACTCAATGATTCTGTACTATTTTCGATATCTTCCCATCCCTAATACTTTCATGTCTTATAAATAGGTGCAGTTTTTACATGATGTGTCTGATCCTCACCCTCTTGCTGATGTCGTAGACCACCAGAGCCGCGTGAGCCCCTCGGTAGTACAGAGGTGTGACGCTGTGGTACTTCTCCTGTCCGGCAGTGTCCCAGATCTCAAAACGCAGACTGGCTCCGTTCACATTCACCACATGGGTCTGATACGCACCTGAACAAGAAAGGAGACAAATTATTCTTAGATCTGCATCAGTAAAGTAAGATTTTATAGCTCCCAACTGTACTTGTCTCCAGTATTTTGTTGAAAATCCTCCAAACAATCTTTAAAACACCGATGCCCAAATCTTTTTCCTTGGCGGACTAAAATGTATTAGCATGTCGAAGCATGTTGAGGGACAATTTTGTTTTTTTCGCATTTTAAAGGAGACCTTTTTTGATTTTTCTGGGTATTTAGGAAGAAATCATGGCATAAATACATCAATAATTCATATTTTGTTCATTGCAAAGCACAAACATTTGTTAAAACAGCTTAGAAATAGAAACAGGTCCATTGACTTCCTGTTCAAAACTGCAGAACTGATAAACCCTGCATCTTCATTATAAAATGTAACTTTAAACAACTAAACTTTATGTAAACAAGATGGCGGCGCCCTGTGTCGCTGTTGCTGCTCTTCCAAACAATGAATAAAAGACAACGTTTTCCAACTTTACTCAAACTGTAAACTTGGAAATGCCTCCGAAGAAAGCGCCGAGCAATGCTCAGATGGAAGAGGACATGGAAGAAATCCGTAAGTCGCTCTGTATGTTGACAACGGAGATGACTAAAGTTACCGAACAGCTGACTCAGCTCACGCAACTTGTCAATGAAGTTAAGCAGATACGAGACTTGATCTCAGAAAAAGACAAAAGAATCAACGAACTGGAGAAAAGGATCGACGACCTGGAGCAATACACCAGGATGGAAGATGTCATAATTACTGGTCTTTGCATTACTCCTCGCTCATATGCTAAAGCTACCATCGATGGCAGAAATGTTGCTGAGGACGCAGGGACTAAAGATCTGCAGAGTCTGGAAAAGCAAGTACTACAGTTCTTTCATGGGAAAGACATACATTTGGATGAAAAAACTATTGCGGCGTGTCACACTCTTCCGCGAAGGGACAAGACGAAACCGGCAATTATTCTCCGATTTGCAAATCGCAAATACAAGACTGAACTTTTGCGACAAGGGAGGAAGTTAAAGGGATGCGAGGTGTTTGTGAATGAACACCTCACAAAGAAAACAGCGGAGATTGCCCGAGAAGCGCGTCTACTGAGGAGAAACAACAAAATCAGAGCAACGTGGACGAGAAACTGCAAGGTGTACATACAACTCAACGGATCCTCTCCAGAACAAGCTAAAGTATTACTGGTAAGAGATCTACGAGACCTTCAACAGTTTAAATAAACTTGCATGATAAACAAAACATTATGGAATTACGTTTTGTTGAGGGGGGAGCAAAGGATACAGCTAGCTGCAACCGTGAGAATTATGCAAATTAGATGTATTGTGTGGATATGGAGAAATATATGGATTATGGATCGTATTCAGTCGGATAGAAAAAACATGTATTTTGCTTTTGGAGACAGAGACTATGACTCTTTAGCTTCTCTGGACACTGGACTCTGGATATTGGACACTGGACCTTTGACACTGGATTCTGGACATTGGACTATAGATATTGTGCACAAAACTCTGAATGTTGGACTATGCATTTTGGACCCTGGACTCTGGATATTGGACACTGGACACTCGACCATGGATATTGGACACTGGACTCTGGATATTGGACACTGGACCCTGGATATTGGACACTGGACCCTGGGTATTGGACACTGGACACTCGACCATGGATATTGGACACTGGACTCTGGATATTGGACACTGGACCCCGGATATTGGACACTGGACACTCGACCATGGATATTGGACACTGGACTCTGGATATCGGACACTGGACCCTGGATATTGGACACTGGACCCTGGATATTACTGGACCCTGCATATTGGACACTGGACCCAGGACGTTGGACACTGGATATTGGACTTTGGACACTGGACTTTGGTCTATTGGATGCTTGTGTGGGTGCTTGCAAGTGCTGGTGTGCGTGTGTGTGCGTGTGTGGGTGTGTATGCGTGCGTGTGTGTATGAGTGCGTGTGAGTTTATCAGTTAATAAGAAAAAATGGCTTACAGTGAAAATGATTTTTTAGATATTCTTGGAGAAGTAGAAAATAATGAATCCGTAAATTCTGATGTAAGTGAACTTTTTAAACAGTATGAGCACATGAACCTAAATACACATGAGACCATGAACTATAAAACAAATGAGTTTGGATATGATACAGATCCTGATAACAATTTCTTGAATAACAATAATGATTGTAGATATTATACTGATGAGCAGTTTAAATGTCTTAACATGGATGGTGCGTTTTCAGTTATACACTTTAATAGCAGGAGCCTATATAAAAACTTTCATTATATTAACGCATACCTTAAACAGTTTAAAAAGTTTAGTGTGATAGCGGTTTCTGAGACCTGGCTTGATACTGACAAGGGTTGTGATGTTGAAATAGAGGGCTATGAGTTATTTACACTTAACAGAGTTAACAAAAAAGGTGGAGGAGTTGCATTGTATGTGGATGCAGAATTCAGATGCAATGTAATAAAAAGTAAAACCATGGTTATAGAGGGAGTTATGGAGTGCTTGACTGTTGAAATAAATTTAGCGAAAACAAAAAATATTATAGTTACCTGTTTGTATCGATCTCCTGGGTCTTGCCTCGACATATTTAACCAAAAGATTGATGCCTTGTTTACTAAACAAAACTAAGTCCAGATTGTGTGTGGTGATTTTAATATAAATCTTTTGAACCCTCACAATAACGTTAAAACAGCCAATTTTATTTCAACAGTTTTAAGTAATAATTTATTTCCACTCATCACTAAACCTACAAGAGTCACAAATGAAACAGCTACACTGATTGATAATATTTTTTCTAATCAAAATGGTAGGCAAATCATATCTGGGTTACTTATAAATGATATAAGTGACCATTTCCCTGTATTTAGTGTTTTTCATCAACTTTTAAAAAATGTTAAAAATACGAGACCTAAAACATCTTATCAGAAAATTATCCGGGTTAGAACACCTGAATCAATTGCTGCTTTAAAGGAAGATTTGATTGTCCAGTCATGGGAGGAGGTCTATATGTCTGCTGATCCTAATAAGGCCTATGAGGCTTTTCTGTGCATATTAACTGCACTTTATGATAAGCATTGTCCATTACAATATGTAAAACAAAAAACAATAGTAGACAAACCGTGGATTACAAAAGGTATAGTTAAAGCCTGTAAATAGAAAAATCATCTGTATAATTTATATGTAAAACACAGAACCAAGGATTCGGAAAATGTTTACAAGTCTTATAAAATAAATTGACAAATATTATGAGATCTTGTGAAAAAAATTACTATCATTCAGTTTTAGTAAAACAACAAAATAATATACAAGGAACTTGGAAAATATTGAACAGTTTGATTAGTGAAGGTAAGAAGAGACATGAATACCCAAATTACTACGTGAAGAACAATCTAATTTTAGAAGATACTCGTGAAATAGCAAATGAATTCAATGATTTCTTTGTCAATGTTGGACCCACTCTAGCTAATAAAATTGCTGAAACAAAAGAAAATAGTGGAAATTTTGAAAATAATATACAATCAAATTTAAATTCGTTTTTTATGGCAGCTACTGATGAAAATGAAATTATTAGTATAGTAAGAGGATTTAAAAGTAAGAAGTCAACTGATTGCTTTGATATGGACATGGAATTTGTAAAGACTATTATTGATTACATTGCTACACCATTTAAATATATCTGCAACCAGTCTTTTCTAACCGGTATTTTTCCAAATAAAATGAAAATTGCCAAAGTAGTTCCGATCTTCAAAACCGGTGACAAACATATTTTCACTAATTACAGGCCAATATCTCTTCTACCACAACTCTCAAAATACTTGAAAAAATATTTGCTATTAGATTGGACAGTTTTATTGACAAACATAACCTACTCAGTGAACACCAGTATGGCTTCAGGTCCAAACGATCTACCTCAATGGCTGTTATGGAGCTCGTAGAGGAGATGTCAACAGCAATCGACAATAAACAATATGCAGTCAGTGTCTTTGTGGACCTAAGCAAAGCTTTTGACACTATTGATCATGAATTACTTATAAGAAAATGGCACGTTATGGTGTGAGGGGAACAGCTCTTGCCTGGCTCAAAAGTTATCTTGAAGAAAGACAACAATTTGTACAAATCAATAATATAGATTCTGATTACAAAACAGTAACCCACGGAGTTCCGCAGGGCTCTGTCCTGGGGCCTAAATTATTTATTATGTATATTAATGATGTTTGTGAGGCAATGGGAAATCTGAGCTGTATTTTATTTGCTGATGATACCAGTCTCTACTGCTCTGGAGACAATCTACAACAACTTGTGCATAGTGTGGAAAAAGATCTTAATCAATTAAAGAAATGGTTTGATTTTAACAAACTATCAATAAATTTGACTAAAACTAAATACATAATCTTTGGGGGAAAGAAGATAAAAATTCCAATAAAAGGCATACAAATAAATAACATAGAAATTGAACGTGTGTTTTCAAATAAATTCTTAGGTATTAATATTGATGAGAAGCTTAACTGGAAAACACACATCAGTATACTTCAAACAAAATTAGCTAAAATCATTGCAATAATGCATAAAGTCAAACATGTATTAAACACAAAATCCTTGCATCTCCTGTACAATACATTGTTTCTTCCATATCTAAACTATTGTCCAGAAATATGGGGAAACATAACAAACATAAACCCTATATATTTACTCCAAAAGAAGGTTGTTAGAATTGTCAATAAATCAGATTATTATGCATCAACAAATCCTATTTTTTTAAAACTAAAAATGTTAAAAATCTCAGATCTTGTTGACTTGAATACAGCCATAGTGATGTATAGAGCTACAAACACACACTGCCTTCTTGTACACAAAAGCTATTTGTAGAAAAAGAAAGTCAGTATAATCTCAGACGAATAAAAACATTTAAAAAATCAAAGCCAGAACAAATAAAAAAAGTTTTTGCATTAGTACTCGCGGTGTAGTTCTCTGGAACACTCTGGATGAAGAAATAAAAGAATCAAATACAATTGTATCCTTTAAAAGAAAGTACAAATCTATGATATATGATAATTATGCAGCTTTAGAATGAGGCACTGAACATTTGCTCCTTTAGTGACCCTCTTGTTTGTTTTTGTTTTGTCTTTTGTTTTTTGTTTTATTTCTTTTCTTCTTTTGTAAAAAGTTTACTTCTATTTTGACAAGTTGAAGTTGTTGACATATCGCTGTCTTGGAAATGACAAACTTCTGTGTTGTAGATAGGTGGGCATTATAAGTATGCTTTTACTTCTGCCTAAACCTTTTCGGTTTGAATGACTGTGAAATTTATGTTTTGTATAAATTGTCAAACTGCATATGACCGAATAAATCAATCAATCAATCAATCAAACCAAAACAACAGCAGCAGCGCACCATAGACACATGTATCAGCGCACTCACCCTCTCTCCTCCTCTCTCTCTCTCCTCCTCTCTCCTCTCCTCCTCTCTCTATGAGGCGCTGCGGATGTCCTCCTCACTCCATCAACACAAGTTTTCTTCTGATAAAATATCATAAAAGTAACGCATCCACGTAAAATCCAAAGGGGAAAAATGTCCAACTTCGTCACCTCCTTCGCCATTTCTAGTGTGATAATGAGAGAGCTAGCTAACTAGCGTGTTTGTACCGGTGTTATGGTTATTTCAGCATCCATCAGGACGTGCAGGGGCACATGACCTGTTTAACCAATGAAAAGTGTTTGCTTATGGCAAAAATAAATAAATAATAATTACGCTAAAACAAAACTGTTGTAGAAATTATTAATCAAACCCCCCCCCCAAAAAATAATAATAATAATAATAAAAAAGTTAATCAAAATCTAATAAAAATAAATTGAAGCACTAAACTCAACTCTTTTATAAACTGTGTTGCATTGTTGTTTTGTGCATTATTGTTCTGCTGATGGAGTAATCCTGTTTTCAGTTGCCAGTCTCAGTTGTGTAGTTTGTGGTCTCAGTTGTGTAGTGTGTGGTCTCAAACGTTCTAGAATCACTCTCAGTCCAGTCTTGTAGTGTGTGGGCAAAACTTGCATTCTAATTAGTCACAACTGGAAAGTTGTGTAGTGTGTGGCCAGCTTTAGCATGCACATTAGCAGAAAATCAGTTAAAACCAACTGAGGTATTAGAAAATCAGAAATGTCATTATTCAGAAACAGAAAAGAATGTCCAACAACAAACAGGCAAGTGGATAATGTCTCTTTGCTGTCCCTCCTCACAAAGAAAAACAAACAAAAAACAAACAAACAAACAAAAAAAAAACCCAGGGAGAAAAAGAGAAACTTGGAGAAGAACCACAGTGAAGGTTTGTCATCTGCTCAATTAGCGGTAGAACTAATATTGGATGAATATAGGTAATTGTCCCTGCAGTAATGTGAGCTGCAGTGTTATTTTCTGTATTTGCTTCAAGCTAAGAGTTATACAAATAACGGGAGAAAACGGTGACATACGCTTGTGTGCTCAATATTAAATATACTTCTGTCCTTCTCCTGTCACTTTCATGTTTTTTGCGTATTATTTGTCAACTTATCGATCTCACACATGTTGTTTGCTTTGATTCTGAGCCTCACGTGTGTTGGACCAGATCGGAGTTCGTTACCCAATCGAATCAAACTATCCAGGCAACGAATCCTGATTCAAATCCAAAGTGTATTGTGAATGCACCCTGAATAATTTGACTAATACCAAGTAAATACAGAGTCAAGTGTGCATGAATACATGGCAGGTGAAACCAGGATTTTTTTTTAAGCTTTCAAGCATCAGCTGCAGAACAATACAAGCTTATTCAATCGTGCATGAATCAATCCAAACACAGTATAACAGTGAGCAAACTAATAATGAGAGAACACTGCTATAAGAAAAGTGGATTCTACACAATCACTTCTTTTTAAAGCCCTCTTCACCATATTATAACAGCTGCCATTGTCCAGCGCTGAAGACAAGAGCCGCTTTGTTAGCTATCCCTTGTTTGAAGTCAGAAAACAGGCCTTGGATACCAGTGTGGTCTTTGTGCAGCCGTAGTGATAAAGCAAATCACCTCAGAGAGACAAAAAAAAGCTTGTTTGGGAAATGAGTTAGCTCTGTTTTAGGTCGTGCTAATTCAAAGCGTGGATGAATGCAGTTCCCGTGGAGAGGACATTAATAGTGGTGTGGTGATCATCGATTTCCCCCAGGTAATCATCGTTTGTCAAATGTGGACGTCGCCGAGGTTTAATGCAGCATCACAAATGGCTTTCTGATGAATAGGAACAAGGATCAGAGCAGGAGAAGACCAGGGGCTGTTACTGTCGCCATAGCACCATGACGCCATGTTGTGCTGCGGTGGAGCTCACTGTGCATCGCCAGTGTCTTTAGGATCACAGCAAATCGTGGCAACAATATAACAAAAAGTTGAAGGCTGATTATGAAGCATTTGTGTCGAATCTATAAGTGCTGAAGTTATTCCACACGCTCTACTTTCAGTCTATAGGTTCTTCTGAAACAATATAATCTGCAAAACAACATAACTCATGTAATACCAAGCTAATTAACAAGGTTGCCTCTCCACAGATCTTACTTGTACACATGGCTTTGTTGTGTCACATGCTTCTCTCCTCAAATAGATAAATTCATAAATATTACAAGCACAATAATACACAAACAAGCAACAACTCCACCAGAAAAGTTACATAGTTACATTTTCATGGACAATTTAGCTTAATTTGGCCATGTTTTAATAGGTGTTTTGCCTTTTGAGAAGACAAGAACATTGCAAAATTGTCTTAAAAGCAATACTAACAAGTTAGATACCAAGATACCAATGAATTCCAAAGCAAAGTCTGCAGCATAGATAAGTATGCTCACCCATATGTACAGCCTTTTCACCAAACAATGTATTCACTGTAATACAACATGTGTTTTCTTGGCACATTTATCTATTTTATTGCCCCTCACTTTCCAATAAACACCCCTATATTGTACATTTCTCATACAATCCTCCAAACAGAGGAGTTCGAGTGCAGGAGGATGCTCTTGATGCCTTATTTGATGCTAGATTCAAAGGTCAGGACCCTGGACAGCTCCATCAATTCTGCCTCACCAGCTCAGGGACACACACGACTCTTCAGTGCTGAGAGAGATTCAATGCAGCTGAATCTCACATCCAGGATCCATCTGTTTCTCATTTGTGCTTTTGGGTTATGAGGTCAAAGTTCACGGCGTTGCATTATTACACTAAAGAGTCATTTTGAAGCAAGTGCCTGGCTGATTTCCTGTTTAACTCCAGTGCACAGATGTCATTAAGAAGATGAAGTGCAGATTCCTGCAGAGCTGTGCCTTACTTGTACTTCCTGTTCTTTGTTTGCTGCTGTCAGCCAATCACAACCTGCCTCCACCTTTCAAGCAATCACCTTCAATGGGTTTATTCAATACTGTTCCAGATATGTATTGCAAGTCATGTTTTGGTAGATGGTATTTTAGTTGCATTTGAACCCTGTATTCTTCTGTGTTTTTGTAGTCTTCTTTGTTCCTGTCCCATATAAGAAAATTATATTTTTAATAGCTTAAATTCCTCACAAAATGCACCTTTAACTGACTGTACTGTTTTCTAACTCAGACCTGGGCAAACTGAAGCCCTCGGACTGTTTTGATCTGGCCCCAGAACACTTTTGAGAATAAGTGTTACTCTTTAAATTTCTCAGATAAAAACATGTGAAGAGATAAAAACATGTGAATGCAAACAATTTGGATGTCAGATTTGAGAAGCTCCATGAAAGCAACATAATCTCTTATTGAGAAAGATCTTATACAAAATCTACATACAGTTGACAACGTGTCATATTTGGGGGCGTGGCCTGCTAGGAGGATGAGTCTTGAGGAAATATCATGTTAAGGCATGAGAAGCTAAACTGTTTACTTCTTTAAAGACGTTTTCTGGCGAATTAAGTGTATTTTTGGCACAACTAATTCAGGTCGAGTCATATATTTGGACAGTTGGATCACTTTATTCATTTCCATGCCTTCGTATCTATATCTGATTCAATATGTTTACTTAAGTCTACATTTGCTGTTGTAGTTGTTGAGCAGTGAGTGATAAAACTGTTAAAAGATCCTCTTTGCACCTCCAGCAGTGATTCTCATTGATTTTGGAGAGACTCTGATGAAACACATAGTATAATTTTAATTTGTATACCATTTACATTTACGTATGTAGTAATAGCTTTGTGGCCAATATTTATATTTATTAACCTTGGCAGCTGTTTTAGACAAGCTAGAGTTATTTATAGAGCATTATAAGTTATTTTTAGACTATGATGGAGAATATTAGACGAAGAGGATCTACCATAGTCTTTTTAATTCATGCAAAACACTGATCAGAATAGAAGAACAAACCACCAATCTATCCAGCCTCTTTCATCTTCTCATTTTCTCTGTGATAAAGTTCTTTCTTCTGAACAAACCCACGTTTTCTCTCCTTTCACAACATTTCTGACGTCTGCACCGGGCTCCAATAAACTATATTAACGCCTCCCTCTTACGCGTCCCTGTTTAGGTCCCCGATCATTCAATTACATTACAGTCACTTCCAATGCGAAGCCACACACATACAGTCGAATTCACACTTCTGCGTTAGCACCGCCAATTTAGCTCACCTATTTAAATTCATAAACGTCGCCCCATTCATGCGATCCAAAATAGCAGCGCTCCAGTCTCACTTCACTGGCTTCTCCACAATGTTTCTGACTACCTCATTTTGTCTAATTGGCTTGGGTGCAAAACGAGCATCAGACGAACTATCAAATTATGAACATTTAAGCCAGGAACTGTATTTTTAGCCACAGCGAGCACACGTGTAAGTCTTTATATAAGGAAAAGAAGTATAGAGTATATATAGTCTCATGTAGAGCGAATATTTAAGTGTATTTAAAGAGGTAACAGCTTGCTATAAGTTGCAGTGAAAACATATGATTAAGAAACGCGCAGATGTCCAGGGTTTAACACATCATCGACTTGGTGCTTCTCCAAAGTCTGTTTACGGATTTCTATGTGAAGTTAAGTTAGGACACTGAAAGAAAGATAAGAGAAGTAGGTTTGTGTCCTGGAGAAAATGGTGGTTTGAATTCCGACAAGGAGAGATAGAAGAAGTATTAGAAAAATGTGTTAGAGCAGATTTATTGTGAAAAGGACTATGCCCACTTTTTTAGAGCTGCACTGTGTAACTTTGATGAAAAATAAGAAACACAATTCAGTATAAATGAAATATTAAAACCATGCTTCGAACATGTGCCTCGGTGCTTTAGTGAACTGGGAAAAACAGTTTTTACACACTCTGCATCATGAAATAAGTTACGAAAAACTCTAGATGTAGTGTATCTTTATAAGTTCAAGATAGTTGTAAAAAGTGTTGAGGCTGAGAATTGTGTATGTTTCCTTGAAAGAGTTACTTTTATAATGTAACATGACTTTTCATACTATTGTATTGATGGTGACAACAAAAAAAAACAAACAGTAGTAGAACTTCTTCCAGGCCAAACAACAGTCCATTCTGAGGTCATGCAAGACTGCTCAAAGTAAAGACGCTGATTGTTATTATTTATTTAGTACAGTGGTCTTCAACCTGTAGCTCGGGAGCGACTAGTAACTCACCACAACATGCCAAGTAGCTCTCCAAAGGATTTTGGATCAGACATATGCTTTATTACTGAGATTGTATTTATTACATTCCTATTTCTACTGTAAATGTACTTTTAGATGCCGACTTATAAATAGAAAATGGCTACAGTTTCAGGCCCTATTTAACTGCATTTTTTTGTAATCGCTAGTAGCTTTTGCAAAAGTAGTTCTCCTGGCGCCAAAACATTTGAGATCCCTGATTTAGTGCAACAAACATCTACATTAGTCTGTTTTTGGACAAAACGTCACATTGTGCTTCTTTACTGTAAGATGATTTAACAGCAGCCAGGACAAATACAATGTAAATGTATCTAATGAGGTGAACATTTTTGGCAGGGTCTCATCTACGCCTGATAATGTACCGTTGTTCACTCAAATTCAAGAAGTCTGTTTGTTATTGTTGTTAGCACATGATTCACTTCTAAAAGTTGTGAAACACACTGTGGGGAATATTTTAAAGGCTCGATCAGAATGTATCAGGTAAGTGAGCAAAACGTGTGAACTCATGTGAAACGAGTCAAAATATATCTGTTTATGTTTTTAAGGAAGCTTTTGTTTAACCTTTTCAGCAAACAAAAACAAAACTTTTAATATGTCCCATTCATCAGATTTTTATTTTTTTTAATTATGTTAGTCAATATTTTGCCTGAAAACTTTAGCTCCAAACCACACTTTTTTACTAATTAGTTTTCAATTTTTCGATTCAAAACCCACAACAAAACAATTGACGATTCCATTCAATTAATTGCCAGCCTCAAGAAATTATGCTGAATCAAGATCGGCCTCATATCGGTTCAGCCGATATGTTTGTGCAATGGTTCTCAGACTATGTACTTTCTTATTGTATGCAGCATTTCACAAACAGACAGGTGCAAGTCAAGACAAAGTAATTGGCATGTTACCGTTCATTGATCCATTGCTCCCTGATAAAGTCCATTCGACATTATTTTCTTCGATATTATCTGTAAAAGACAGAAACAGGAAATTACTTTTCAGTTATCTTAACAGTTTATCAAAATAATTTTGTACCAAATTTTTGTAATGGACCTCAAACCAAGTTAGGCTAATGTCCTATTTGCACGGCATAATATTTACCTAAGGACCTCATGTAAATTCAAAAATTTACTGACGTCATCTGAGTTTCTAGTCCTGTGTGAATCGTCCATGTCTGTAAAAATGTCTGTGAAGTCTAAACGAATTTTACCTCTGTAATTCACCTAACTCAGATGTTCTCATGTAATTCTAAAGCGGTGCGAATGCGTATGTCTGTGTTTTCAATCTATGAACATTTATAAATGAATAAATAATGACTCTGTGGCTTACTTTATCTTTAGATTTGAACAAAATTATTATTACTATTCACCATTGTTCACTCTCAAATGAAATTGTCGTGTTCCACAATTAAAAAGCTGCAGACAAATCAAAGTACGGTAAAAATAATTAAAATACGTCACCACCACAACCCGTTGTCATAGCAACGAAAGGTTGGTAAGATGGATATTTGAGGAAAGTTTGGACAAACGCCACAAAGTTTGGATGATTGGACAATGGATTAAAAGTGATAGTGTAAAGTGTTTCATAAGAAATCTGATGGTGTTGAGTGATTCTGAACAACGAACTCAACAAGTAACGAGGCATTTAACGTTACACTGCAGCAGCTCAGATAATGCTAATTATGGTTAAACAAACCAAAAACACAATGAAACAGCTCATTCACGAATGAAGTAAAAGGTTGTTGCCATAAATCATCTGTCGCCATTCAGGAAAGTTTGTAAAAGCAAAAAAATGACAGACATCGAATATATCACTGCGAATGTCTGAAAAAAAAACAAAACACAGACGTCGTGGGGTTATTTAAAGTTTACAGACGTTCCTAGGTAAATGTAAGCCGTGCGAAAAGGACATAAGTTTGGCTACAATTTAAAGGTGTTAGTGTCCACCAGAGCTTTGTTCCGCACTGAATGTTCATTTAAGCCCCTCCAAAATGTTTCAGACAAGTTGGCAGTTGTTTGTACAATATTCTTCAGTGTATATATTAACTAAGTCTCTTCCAAAAATAGAAATAACTCTTCACAACTGCAAACCAATTACTTGACCTGC
This sequence comes from Mugilogobius chulae, assembly GCA_038363315.1. NCBI lineage: Eukaryota > Metazoa > Chordata > Actinopteri > Gobiiformes > Gobiidae > Mugilogobius > Mugilogobius chulae. The sequence continues at coordinate 28,392,876 of CM076396.1, forward strand.
TCTTCTATAAATGAATGCACATTGCCCGAACACTCCCTCAGCACAAATAATCTAAGAAGAAGTTATGGCAGAACCCTCCCAGGAATAGAGATAACGTGAAATGGTGCAGGTTAAGACTGACGATGCCCCAAAACACCAGAGGCTCAGCTCCAAATCAGAATGGATTGTTTTTCTCTCAACACTGTATCGATTTGGAAAGAAGCAACAAAACAGGCTTGAATACACCAGAGTACAACAGATCTGACTGGTTCTGTCGGCGGCTCCAGCAAAACAGGTCACACGCTGCAGCTTTAGTCACTGTAATTGTTCTAATGAGGAGAAATGTGTACACGGGTCGCAGTTTTTGGAAAGTGAGAGGAAAGAATGAACCAGGAAAGTGTAGATTGTCATTTTCAGCTTTAATTGACAATTTTCTCTTAGTTGGCAATGTAAATGCTGTTAAACTATGATAAATATTCACCACAAACTAAGTCAAAATTATAAAAATGCATAATCGTCATATGGCTTTAAGCTTTTTCCAATTTAGGAGGAGAAAACGACAATTACAGACAGTTTGTAGTATTTTAAATGATGTCTCCTGTCTTTTCTTCCTCTCACTCTCTTCTCATTCTGCCTGTTCCCTTTTCTGTCTTTCCTTCACCCTCTTTCTCTCTCCTCTGTCTTTTTCTGTCTCCATCTTTTCTCTCTCCCTCTCCTTTCTTTCTTCCACTTCCTTGCATCCCTCTCTACTTCTTTCAACCTCCTTTCTCGTCCATTCCTGCTCTCTTCCTCTTCTTTTTTTCTCTCTCCATCTCTCTCCTTTTCTCCTCTCTGTTTATTCTTCTTCTCTCATTCCCCCTATCATCTTTACGTCTTCTCTGTCTGCCGTCTCTCTCTTTCTCTCTCTCTTTTGTTACTTCCCACCTCTCTTCTCTCTCTTCTTCACTCAACCCTTCCTTTTTTCTCTCTGCTCTCGTCCTTTTCCTTTTACCCTCTCCACTCCCTCTTCTCTCTCTCTGTCTCCCTCTCTCTCTCTTCCTCTCTGTATATGACACAGCATGTTCTCACTTCTTGGTACTATCTCTCCTCTGCCCCTCTCTCTTCCTCCCCTTTTCTCTCTCCCCACTCTCTCTCTTTTCTCTTTTTCTCTTTAGCTCTCCCTCCCTCTTCTCTCTCTCCCTCTCTCTCTTCCTGTCTGTATACGACACAGCATGTTCTTACTTCATGGTTCTGTCTATCCTGTTTCTTCCCCTCTCTCTCCCTCCCTTTCTCTTTCTCCCTGCTTTCCCTCTCACTCCCTCTTGTCTCTCTCCTTCTCTCTACCCCCTCCATCCCTCTCTCTCTTTTCCTCCCTCTCTCTCCCTTTCTCTCTCACCCTGCCTTCTCTCTCACTTCCTCTTCTCTCTCTCTCCCTCTCTCTCCCTCTCTCTCTTCCTGTCTGTATATGACACAACATGTTCTCACTTCTTGGTTCTGTCTATCCTTTTTCTTCCCCTTTCCCTCCTTTTCTCTATCACCCTGCCTTCTCTCTCACTCCGTCTTCACTCTCTCCTTCTCTCTCCCTCTCTCTTTCTTTCCCTCTCCCTCTCTTTCCCTCTCCCTCTTCCTCCCTCTCTCTCTTCCTGTCTGTATACGACATAGTATGTTCTTGTTTCAATCTGTCCTGTCTCTCTCTCTCTCCCTTTTTCTCTCACTCCCTCTTCTCTCTCTCCCTCTTTCTCCCTCTTTCTCTTCCTGTCTGTATACGACGCAGCATGTTCTCACTTCTTGGTTCTGTCTCTCCTCTCTCCCCCTCCCTTTCTCTCTCACTCCCTCTTCTCTCTCCCCTCCCTCTCTCTCTCCCTCTTCCTCCCTCTCTCTCCCTCTCTCTCTTCATGTCTGTATACAACACAGCATGTTCTCACTTCTTGGTTTTGCCTGTTTTTTCCCCTCTCTTTCCCTCCCTTTCTCTCTCACCCTCTCTCACTCCATCTTCCCTCTCTCTTTCCCTCTCCATCCCTCTTCCTCCCTCTCTCTCTTCCTGTCTGTATACGACGCAGAATGTTCTCACTTCTTGGTTCTGTCATGAATTATTCATTAAGTCAAAGATAAAAATTATGTAAAAGCCAGTGGCAGATACATCTCATGGTTAGGAACAGTTAATCGTGTCGTCCCAAAGGAGCCGATCAGTCGTTTGAACGTGTATGTTTATGTAAAGTAGAGTTGTGTCTGATCACTTTAAACTATGCAAACACAGAGAAAGAAATAATGCAATACTGTATCTCACTGTGTGTCTCTTGAACATCCAAAAACCATTCAAATGTGAGTTTTGTTACTACATTGTCTTATAGGGCCTTTGCATGGATCAATGCTCAATAGATAAAAAAAAAAAAAATCTAAAATAATGACCATTTAAAACCAGTACATATTGTCAAAATGTCTATTCAGTTGGGACAAGTTTATTTGTTTGATTGTCTATGGAAGTGCCTTTGTTAGTGTTCTGCCTGAGCTAGTATGATTTCCTCATTGGAGTCAGTGCCAAATATGAGTCAAAGTTCGCAATACTAGATGCTTCTGTACAAGTCTACAAACATCTGATCAAGAGAAACACTTATGAGGACAAGCAATATTGAATATGCTATATCAGTAATTATTAAAGGCCCACTGTGTGTGTAATAATAAATAATAAATATGTGTTTTTAGCTTTGCATGGCCACAAAGTTGAGTCTTTCTTGGCCTGAGTAAAATATAATGTTTTTCATCACTTTGGAGAGTTTTCCATGCAAAAATCAAGATGATGAAACATTTCTCAGCAGACTCTAGTTTCTGGTTGACGATTGGTTTATTAAAATTATATTCAAACTAATAACCAGCATGACTGTCTCAAATTCGGTAAATTACTCAACTTGAGAAATGACACCAACACTTCACACAAGTTTCTGTAAACACTTCTAAACTCTAAAATGCCTTTAAATCAGTGGTCCCCAAAGTTGAATCTGTGCACACTGGGGGACCTCAGAGGAACTGTAGGGGAGCCCAAAAGGCAAAACAACTTTATTTATAAAGCGTGTTTTGTGCACAAAGTGCTTTACATAAGTGTAAATATGCTTTAAAATTACATCACAATACATCACACAGATGTTCAAAATGGCTGCGTCAGAATAGCTAACTAACTCTTTTTTATGTAATTTTATTTTATTTGTATTATTACTTTTTTTTAGTATTGATTGCATTTGTTAGGACAAACCATTGTATAAATGAATTTGTGTTGGAGCTTTTCTGTGCTTATCAGTATGGTAATTTAGCATCTTCGGAAGTGTAAAAGAGGGCGGCAATCTTAAAGATGGATCAGATCAGATCTTTGGTGGGTCGATTTTGCCCTGGGCCTTAAGTTATTAGGCTGTTCTAGACCGTGTTTGTAACTTGGAGGGGGACTTTGGACAGGAGGACAAAACATGAGACAGGACGGATAGCACTTGACTGAAAGACACTGACGACATTTAGCTGAATGAGCATTTTTGTACATAAACCTTGTATTTGAGCTTGATTTTCTTTAGGTCCGCAACCATTCAGACATAGTTTAGTTGTTGTATGGTTATACTTTTTACCTAAGGCAGTATCCATTTGTAGTAAAGAAGTATTCTGCTGGAGACTGATTCTATTTATGTGTGTTCGAGTTTACTTTCAATGAATTTAACACATCATACATCCATTTGAATCTTTATACTTTTATATTTTAATCTTGGCCTTTTATTGTGTGAGCTGCTGTGTTGTAGGACTGGATTGGGATGACCTGCATTGACACGGGTTATTGGAGCAGAGCCGATGTCAGATGTGACAAATCTTTTCCTCCTCTCTCTGTCTTGTCGACGGCAGATGGAGCACAGAACATACACACACAAGTCCAGCGTCCAGAAAATGCACCATTACACAAGATAATAGCTTTCTTTATCATTTTACACAAGGAGGAGACGCAGCAGGGACGAAGAACACACTCTGCATGTTTATATGTGAACACACAGATAATGGAAAAGAACTTAAAATTCAGGTTAGACGACAGTAAATGCTCAGTGAAGAGTTTTATGTTTAAGAATTGCATTAAGCTTTTGTGAAGTTTGTTATTTAGCAAGCTGTATTGAGTGTAAAAAAAGAGCCAAAAGAAATAAAAATAACATAATAGAGTTTGGGAAGGAATGTCAAAAACAACTGTTACCATGGAGCTCGGCCATGTTTGCATCAATTGTGGTAAAGCTTCCATAGAAATACAATAACCAAAACAATGTTAATAAGATAAGAAAAAGGCGTGGAACGACCCAGTAAACGAGTCAATACTAAATTCTGTAGTGTCAGTATTTAAGTATTTAATTAACGCTAGCATTGGCATTGTTATTAGCATATAGTGAACAAATCAATGCTGTAGTCACAACTATACTAGATATGACAATGGTCCTATAGTGAGTTTGTGTCTCATTTAACCTAAAACTTGCTCCTTTAAAATGTGCACTAAAGGCCAAAAACAATTCAAAAAAACGCCATTATGCACATTTACAGACAAAAGCAAGAAGCTGCATTAAACTGATATCATGTTTTGACAATTTCATTAAAATAGCAGATTGTCACAGGACTGAGCTCAGTCCTAGAATATAGATTTTGTCTCACACTGATGACATGTATCTGGCTCCTGTGCTGCTGTAACACAGGACCTGTCTTTGTCTCTCTTCTGCTAATGACCAGGCTAACAGCTCAGGTCAGGCCTATTCGTCATCTCCACAGATCTGTCCAGAGCTTCAGTTTCCATGGTTTAGGAGAAGGAAGGGGAGGAGCAGAGCTAATTTTGAGACATTATGCTGATAATTATACATTACAATCTCCATTTATTACAGTGAGGGGGCTAATGTCCCTGTCCTCCCTCTGGAACAGAAACTGCATCACTGCACCACAGCTCCAGAGTAGCTGCAGGTCTGAAGAACTTTGGATGAACTCTGCATATGCTCTGTTTAATTTATGAAACGTTTTACTAAACCAATGTATTTTTGAAGAGGTCTTGTTTGCTCCATCACTTCATTTTTATGTTTAAAAGTCACAGATGCTTCAACATTAACACGACACTTAACCAAGACAGTAGGTTTACACTACTGACAACTGAATGTGATCAAAATTGTGTCAAATTGTTGATGATTTGATAATACATTTGAACTGGGGGACTCCACATACAGTCATGTGGTTTGAAGAAGTTTGGTTAGTGTCTGTGTTAGATAGATAATAACTTTATAGTTCATAAAAGCATTATTATTTGACATTTTATTTTGTTTATGAAAAGTCAAAAATAGAGTACAAAGCTCTACTTTATATACTGCATACATGAAACAATGGCCTGTTTTTGCTTCATTTTTGCATGAACTAAACTCAAAAATATGCAGATGCAAACAAATGCAAACAAAGTCAATCTTTCAGCTGTAGTTCTTGTTCTACAACATTTCACAGGAGACAGGAAACCCATAAAAACCATTGGCCTGAAAAAATTACAAATTAGCCACATTATCATATTGACCCCTTCCACATGTGGTCATGCTCTTCGAGGGAACGCCCACTTCTACATGATAAAAAAGGGTAAAAGCTTTGTCTGTGCGCATTACAACTATGGAAAGTTTGCCGAAAACCTGCCTGTTTCTAAGTTACTTTTATTGATTTCAATTATAAAAAGCTTATATCTTGTGCAACATGGCTTCACTAACAAGCAAGGAGGTTGTAAGCCTAAGCTTTTAGCTTTTTATCTTTTACCTTCTGATGAAGATAGAAGACACCAGTGGGTGGCAGCAATAAATCGAAAGAACTGGAATATCTCTTAGTAGTCTTAGATTTGCAGTAAAGACTTTATACAAGGTTAGTCAATGCTAATGAGAGAAAAAAAAGTATGACATTAAAAAAGATGCAATGAATATCTGAAACAGCCTGCATATGTGTGGCTAACACTAGCCTCACATGATATACAGCCAAGTTAAAACCAAACTCTTGTGTGTTTTTTAATCTCTTCCAGTGTAAAACAAAACCCTGTCTACCACATAATGGTACAAATCATGAGGAGTAAAGTCAGGCAAACTTGTACATTTAATAAACCAGCAAACAGCAGCAGGAAAAGGTATAGACCAGTATTCATTAGCCTTTCCAAATACTATGCTGCTGCACTGAAAATGCACTAGAAGCATTTATTGCTTTCTTTACAAAAAAATCTGAAAATCTGTAGAATTTGTCAGTTTTGCACTCCATTTTTATTCTGTGTACATGAACTTCTGACCTTCATCATGGATCGTGATTATGTGACGTAGGTTTAAATATTCAATAAGCCGCAGGTTTCAAAGTTGTGAAAAAAGTTGCAGCTTAGAGTCCAATTGTATTACTTTAGGTGTTCATGGCTGCCTGCTACAGGTCTTAAAAAGCCATGGAGTTGGCTGAAGTTGTAGAAAAATGACTGACCAGCACAATTACTCTGTTCATAAGTATTTTTAGCCTTTTCTTCTTTTATCAGCTCCCATTAGAGAACGCCTCCAGGCTTCATGTTCAGATTGTGTTTTCGGTCCACTCTGTGTCTCCACATGTCGTTCCACCGCAGACTCACTTCCTGCATTATCTTTGAAACAAGCCAACAGGCCGTCGTCAAGGTTGTCAATTATTTACCGCCAAAGCTTTTGTTTATGCTCTGCCAGAAATAGCTAATGATGTTCAGAAATATGCTTTTAGAACCGGCACGAGGAGTCATTTTCTCTGACGGTTGCGTTTCCTGAAGGCAAAACACATGAGTCATCTGAAGAGGTGAGCAGAAATCGGGCTACGTCAAATATTCACGTAAAGATCAAAGTAGTTAACTGCGACTGTGGCTGACTCCTGCTTGTTTCATCATTCATAATGTGTAGTTACAGTTCTGTGTATGTCATAATCAGTGAAGCTAAATAAATAATAATGACTGCATCTATGACTAACATTATATTTTCATGACTAAGGACAAAAATTGACGTCTGGCTTGAGACAGTGTTTTCTGTATTGTAACGTGTATTAGACGTAAAGACAAATTTCATTCACAAATGTTAGTTTAGCAGCCTAACTTTTGTTTTCACACAGTGGTAAACTTGTAGTTAGCTGACAGAGCCCGATCTCACAAGAAAGCGTACATATACCACGACATTACAGGACATAATAAGTTAGTATAATTAGCACGAGTTCACAATTTTTGCGTAATACATGGTCAGTAGATTAACTGCAACAAAAAAACCATAGAAGAAGCAAAGTTACCTAGATGTCATTCAAAAAAAAAAAGTTCATCTAAACAACCTATGTTATTTTGTCTTGTTTAATGAATACAACATGTTTATGCACATTACAGAACACTTAAAGAGTAATTAAAGAAAGTGCTCTTTTTCCAAAACACAGTTATAGGTTAAAACAAACCATATAATTTCTCTCCAAAACTAACATGAAGCTCAACTAGTCACAATGAGTGCAGCTCTACTGTGCAACTGCCAGATCAAACATCTGCCAAAATATGAAATAAAATAATGATGTGCGAAAAAAATCCAAATATCAACCTGAAAATATCGGCCGGCCAATATATAGGGCTATCTTACTCATAGGGCCAGATTTATCAAGCATTTGCTCATGTGCAAAGCAGGTTAGGGGGAGCAAAACCTTGGCAGAGATGACATTTTTCTCTCTCACACACTAAAGATGCAGAATTTGAGGTGGTTCATATCTGTTTTGTTCAGTATGTTGTATGCATCTTCCAATATTAAAGTTTGTGTAAAATGCTCATAAATAACACAAGATGTTTTTTTATTTTTGCACCTGCAATTTAGCACCTGGCTTGATAAATCAGGCCCATAATACTCTGTTTTTGTGTCATGGTAAATGGACGCTTTCTTGTGAGACTGTGTTGGTTGATATCTGTTGCTACAGCTGGTTCTGCTATCTGGTTGCATGCGATCGATAAACAAATAATACTTCCATTTCACACACAAAAAAATTGATTGATATAGATATTAATTACATATCAGTTATTAAAGTTAGGCCTTTGCTCTTAACCATAGGACTGATTATCGACCTATAAAAACCACAACCAAATAATTGTGGATTTAGCATGACAAAATCTCGATCTTTGATTTTTCAATACTCCTATAATTACTTTTAAAAGTAATAAACACATCTAAACCCAGCTCTCCTCGTGTAGTCCTATGTTTTTATTCTGACAACAAACACTGGATTTATTTAGCCTCGATCATGTGACACCAGTGACAGATGTGGTGTATTTTTTGGGGGTACGCATAAAAATTATTGGTTATTGCCGTGGACAAATAACCAAGTGCTTTACACTTGAGCTGTCACAATCAGCCAAAACTCAGCACTACAAACTTGAACCCATGAGTCTGCAAAATAAATGCAAAAAGCTTCCATTCAATCAAAACACTAGAATTGGTTCAACAACAACAATGTACACAGAGAGATGTCGTCTAATCAGTATTTATATTTTTGTTCGACACATATTTACAACTATACTATAACACATTTTAAGCACATAATTATAATAAAATACCAAGGCACAATCTTCTTTATCATGGTCAAATAGCCTACAGTAGACTTGAGCACTATTTTTAGCCACAAGCAGACATTTTCAATAATAAAAGAGGATTCTGAGAGCAGACAGGAGTTTGTTTCTACGCCGTGTTGTTCCAAATGCAGGTAGACAGTGCTTTCCAGGTTATTGCTCTGCTCTCGGGCACACAGCTGAGCAGACGACCCTGTGAAAGCGCCTGTCATGGCCTGGCTGGTGTGATTCTCCAGGTGAAGAGAGGGTCAGCGCTGTGTGGGCCTGTCTCTCACCGGGACAGACGGACAAATTAAACACAGACTGAGTGACATGTCAGAGGCAGAAAGAGATCGGGATTCAGGCTGCAAGACTGGCCAGAAACATTATTATAGGAAATACATGTCCAGTTAAAGGATGCAGTAACAAATGTGAGTATTATGTGCTAGAGCTTGGACCTGAAAACTCGCATTTTAACGAAATCACTTCAATAACGTAAGTTTTGAATCAATACATCAAATAATTATGCATGAACTCGTCTCGACGCGTAGTGTGTTTGATAAAGGGAAAGCATGATACTTTTTTGCATATTTAGACAGTTTATAGCGTTAGCTCGCTCACCTCTGTCCCATTCAAGCAGATCCTCTTCTATCCATTGCAAACATGAAGAAAAGAAAAACTCCAAACAGAAACAGTACATCCAAAGTGTTACAGCTGCTGCTCCATGACGTACAAGTTTGTCTAAGTCTTGATTCCAGTTCCACGAGGCCCACAAACACCGCTCCACAGTCCTGCACACTTCTGTCCAGGTCCACATTAGAGCGCACTGCCTAAGCGATTGTTTCACGTGTTGGTAGCGTGAGGATAAGTTCAGGGACGCTGCGAACTTCTAAAACTGCGATGATGCTCATAGTTTTTCTGCTTTTGTGAAGTCGTCAATGATTCAAATTAAAAATAAGCTACAAAATAGTGGTTGAATATCTGTCAAATTATCGAGAATATACATTTTATAGTGGTACTCACGAAAATAGGCTACTTTACCACATTTTTGCTCATCTATCTGGTACAACTTTAGTGACAAAGAACTGACAGAAATTACTCGTGACCATAGATTGTAAGTATTTTGGCTTATTTAGGTGTTTGTCCTGCACATCAGCCATTCTAACTTATATTGGCAGTTGCTATGTTTTAATTGTGAACATAAAACAACGGTGAGCCTCATTATTAACAGTTTGAATTGTGTTCGTATGTCAGTGTGTCGTATGTGTCAAAACACTATGATTAGCTTGCTTGCGTGTTTGGTTGTCTGTGTACAGTTGTTCGCGCAGGCTGTGACGCAGACATGGTGCCACTGTAGGTCTCAAAAAAGTCACGTCTTAAATATGTATTTTTGCTATATAGTTTAAAATAAAAATCTCCAGTGCTTTTACTCTCACATGTTTACACATTGACACTGCGTTGTGTATTTTAAAAGTGTAAATAAAGTGAAAGGAGGCAGCATGGCGACGCAGGAGCAAGCGAGCAGAGAGAGCTGACTAAAGCTCAAGTTTGAGCCATTTTAGCCTTAATTAGTGGGCAGACAATAATATCAACTATAAAAAATAATTGAAAGACAGTAGTGAAAAATGGCTATTGCCCAACCCTAGTAGAAATGCTCACCATCATTAACAGAAGCGACCCAAACTGCTCTAAAGTGAACCGGTCTGAGGATGCAGGCTAATGGCAACATGAGTTTTTGATTTAGTTTGAACTCTGCTTTCTCATCATATATATCGGTAATGAAGGAAGAATGTGATGCACAGCTCATTGCATAACTGCCTAAAAACAAAATGCCCAGTCACTCCGGCTGGAGCCTTTACCTGTCAGCATTTCCTGCTGCCATTAATTGTATAGTAAAGTAAATACCATCATCAGTGCAATTTGTACTGACAAAACAGAAGCCCGCCTTTCGCCCCCCACAGCGCCTGGATCAGACGAGCAGCGTGTGTAATTAGCATGCTAATTCAGAGCGCAGCCATCGTTAGCACTGGACCAGCCGAGACACGGCGAAGTCTGAGGGGAGAGAAGCAAAACTGAGCTGCAGCTACTGTCACGAAAAACTACTCACTTCATAAATATATTTTATCAATTACCATACAATTTAAAGGTAAGCTTACCCCCTAAACTCCACCCACAAACACATTTCAAACACAGCAAACTCATTGAAAAGCATTGGGGAAAAAGGGAAAGGAGGGGCTCAGAGAGGAGAGCAGCAGTGTGATTGGATTGACAGCAGGTGTCTGCAATTAGTTTCTCGATTTTGAATGGAAAATACACGCTGAGGTCACAGAGAACCTGGAGCTGACATGAGAGACACAGCCAGTTTGTGGACTGCTAATTTGCTCAGTTTGCACTAAAAATGCCAAAAAATGACTTCAAACAGTAGACAATGCTATTTAGACACCATTAGCAGCCAAAAAAACGTATTTTAGGGTTTAGCTTCTCTTTAACCAATTTTGAGCAAGCTATGTTGAGTCATTTCTAAACTACAAAAAAGTCTCTTTTTTCAGATTTTTTAAATTTTTTGTTTTATTTAGAAGAAAAATATTCAGTGTTAATATAAATGTTTTACATAAATCAAGAACCGGTTTGTTAAGAATAAAATAAAGTGAAGTGCTCAAGTTTGTTATGATCAATATTTTAAACTATATTTTGTGGTAAATAGATTGCACTAAATCTGGTGTCATCTCCTAAAACATTTTAGTAAAGGTTAATTTCGTCATTGCTTCTCAAAAAAAAACGTTTTAAAAGCATGCTTCAAAGAGCCGATAATACTTTTTGGCCCTCAGAAAAAAAATTGCTAATTGTGACCCACCAAGGAGAAAAGAGCACCACTGCACTACAGAAACCAATATATTTAAGTTGTGTTCGCACAAAACACATTTAGTAGTGAACATAAAATGAATAAACTAGCGAACATTCTGATGCACGTGCTGACTTTGTCTACAGTCAAATACGTGATGCAGTTTTACAGACTCAGCAGCAGAGGGGGCAATTGGATGAGCGAAAGAAGGACGTAGAGAGAGATGATCGAGAGAGAAAGACAGAGAGATAAACTACAAGAGAGAAAGAGAGAGACACAGAGAGAGAAAGAGAAGAAAAAAGAAACAAGAAAGAGAGACAAAGAGAGCAAGAACCAGAGGGAAACAAAGCAGAAAGAGAGAGAGGAGAGAGAGACAGAGAGAGAGAGAGTTCTGATCCCTGCCTCTGAAGATATACGTACTGGGAGACATTCATTACTTAGGCTAATTAACAGTATCACTTTAGAGCTGTGAATGTGCTCGGTTTGACACTCGGCGATTGGGTTAATATCCTGTCTGAACGACGACTATAAAGTGTCAAGTGAGGGGAGAGGTAAGAGGCTATTGGATCTCCGTCAGATAAGCAATCATTAATTCAGTTTAACAAAGAAATGAAGTAATAGCGTGGTGCTGTTTGGACTCGATGGGTCAGGCAGTGGAGAGAGTGAGGAGGTCGATGGTTCTTTTGATGCTGAGAAAGACAGAGACAGCTAAATAAGTGCATTGACTGATAAGAAGACTGGTTGTGAGGTAAAATGTGTTGTGTGTTGTTAAATAAATCTTTAATCAGACCAGTGAAGAGTTCCGCCTTTTTTCATTATGTCTTTGAGTTGAATAGAATCATCTGCATCATCAGAAAGTTCCCTCTTCACTGATTGGTTTAATCCAGGTGTCACTCACCCAGAGCAGGACAAAGGCTGACCAATCAGAGATGTAGGTGAACAGACAGACGCAACAAGAGAAATGGTTACATCGCAATATGACGATTTCTTAAAAAAGCACACAATTGTCTCAAGATGAGCACATACCTTGTCATACTTGATATTTACTTGTTCATTTTAGGGATGGTTAAACAATACTGGTGTTTCAATTCAATTCTGATCTTTGGTTATTGACTTTGTTTTGTCATTTCTTGCAGCAAGAAAATCTGAAATAAATTGAAAATGTGACTGAAAAATGTCCTTTCTCTAATTTAATTGTGTTTAATTGTTTGTTTGTGCTTATTTAAAACAAGATAGTGTGTTTTAGGGATGCATAGATACAGCTTTTTCAGTTGGTATTTTAGCTATTCTACACTTTTAGCTTCAAGTCTTTGCATCAACGCATCAATCACATTTTTGCTACAATTTCTTTTTTTTTTGTCTTATTTACTGCAATAAATGTTTTCTGGTCAAAAAAGAAGCGAGGAGAGACAGGGATGGGCGAAAAAATGTTATCAAGATTTTCTTGGAGCTGGATCACGATTTCGATTTTATCACAATTTAGGTTTATTTTATTTTATTTTTTTGCCTTGAGGTACAAAAAGTCCTCATTGTCAATCGCTAAATCCAGCTGTCAAAGACTTGCCAGATTTTCAGAGTGAAACAAGTGACCATTCATTCATTCATTTTCTACCGCTTAATCCCGTTAGGGGTCGCGGGTGACTGGAGCCTATCCCAGTAACTGTGGGCCTTAGGCGGGGAAACACCCTGGACAGTGGCCAACTTGTCTCAGGGTTAGACAGACAACCATTCACTCTCTCATTCACTCACTGAGGGAAATTTACAGTGATGCCCAATTAACCTAAACATGCATGTTTTTGGAGGTGGGAGGAAACCGGAGTACCCGGAGAAAACCCACGGTGACACGGGGAGAACATGCAAACTCCACCCAGAGAGATCGTGAGATGTTGATATGGTCAGACCTGGGAGTCGAACCCACGACCTCCTTGTTGGGAAGCCAGAGCTCTAACCACTTGGCTACCATGCAAACCACAAGTGACCAAGCCTTTAAAAATAAATCCCAAAACAAGCAATCTCAGCAATTCAATAAAAAAGTAAAAAAAAATAAACAAATAAAAAATCTAATAATTTGAACGTTTTTATGTTGTATTTATGATTTGGGCATATTTTAATAGTTTTTCTAACATTAACTAAGCATGAACATATGAATCCATGTTTCAGTCATAACTGGTGTATATTTTGTAAATTAAAAAAACTCACTTCTTTCATGACTTGAATGTGCAGCCCAAAAAAAACCACAACCTTCAAAATGTATAAGAGACTTTGAAAAAAGATTGTGGGAAATCATGATGTGACAATTTCAAAAGAAGATTGTCACAGAGATGAGCTCTTTTCTCGATTTTTTATCACAATATTGCCCAGCCCTAAGGGGACATGTTCCAGTTTACTGATTTAAAATAAGACAATTTTTTTGAGAAGCATCAAGTAGTCCAAACACCCAGAACTATAAGTTCAAGTCAAGTTGTGTCTCTGACGTTCAAGTTCAAATCTGAATTCATTTGATCAAATCCTGTCTCAAGTCTGACTCCAGTCCAAGTCACAATTTGCAAATCCACATGTCTGTGATTTCAATGTGAAGTAAACACTCTTTTACTTATATATTTACTGACTTTTTGCTGTGGAGCTCATTTCAAATTCCGCCTTTGCTTATGCATCTGTATTGTTTGCCTTATAGCCCTGTTTGGCCACAATAATGCGAAACCCAAACAAGACTGCACCGGTGCCTTTACCCGGCTCACACATGAATAATTCAGCCGAGAAACCACTTTGAATTTAGATATTTACTCCACGCGGCTCATCCCAGTCAGCACTTTCCCTCCGCTCTCGCTGCAAAACAAAGCGTGCCACTGCAGAGGGTGAGTGTTTATTCATGCGTGTTGGAATCGGATGTGCGAAACATTCACACGTGTTTCAAATCCTCAACATCTGTTTAGTGATGGCACCAAATAGAGTTAAGAAAGCACCAAGAAAAACAGAGACAAAGGAGCCGTGAAATGAGAAAAGTAAGAGTGTTTAGTACTGTTAAAAAGTAGGTGTGAATGATGCTTAGTGCACTCTGTAACTTTTCTGGTGTTAATCCTTGTATTTCTCTCTCTTGCTCTCTTTCACCCCTTTCTTTCCTCTCTCTTTCCTGGCTTTCTCTCTTCCTCTCTCGCCACTCATATCCACCCTTTTCTCCTCTCTTCTTTCTTCTCTCTCTCTTCTCTCTCTTGCTCTACCCATCTCTCTCATCCCCTTTTCTTTCTCTCCTCTCCCTCTGTCTTTTTCCTTCTCAGTTTCTCCTTCCCATTCTTCAATCTCTCTTTTCCAATCTCTCCTTTCTCAATCTCCCTCCTTCTGTCATCCCTTTCTCCCTCTCTCTTCATTCTGTCTCTCTCGCTCTTTGACTCCATCTCTCTTGCTCCCTCTTTTTCTCATCCCTTTCTTTCTCTCTCTCCTTTCTTCTCTCTCACTATTTTCTCCCTCTCCTTCTCTCATCTCTTGCTCCCGCTCTCTTTTCTTTCTCTCCCTCTCTCTCTCTTTGACTCTCTCTCTCTTGCTCCCTCTCTCTCCCTGCCATCCCTTTCTCCTTCCCTTTTCCCTCCTGCTCCTTTCTTCTCTCTCTCTCTGTCATTCTCTTTCTCTCCCTCACTCCTCTCTCTCTCTCTCTCTAAGTTCTCTCTCTAAGTTCATTTAACCTATTGGTCTTAGAATTTTTTTTACAGTGTGGTCTCTCTCTCGCTGTTTCTGTCGCTGTCTCTCTCTCTTTCACTCTCTCTCACTGTATCTCTCTTTTACTATCTCTGTTTCTCTCTCTGTTTGTCTCTTTCTCGATCTGTGTCTCTTTCTCTCTTTCTCTCTCTGTCTTTCTCTCTCTTTCTCTTGTCTCTCTCACTCTGTTCGTCCCTCTCTCCTCTATGTCTGTCTTTCTCTCTTTCTCTCTCCCCTCTCTCTGTGTCTGGCTTACTATCTCTTGTCTCTCTCTTTCTCTGTCTCTTTCTCTTGCCCCCCCCCCCCTCTCTCTCTTTGTCTCTCTGTTTGTCTTTCTCTCTCTTTTGCCTCTTTCTCTCTCATTCTCTCTGTCTCTCTTTCTGTCTACCACTGTTAATAAGTTAACGGATGCCTCCCAGTCCGTATATCGTCGAAGGCAGAGATCAGAGCTTGTATCTCGCACGACTCAAAGACTCTCCGAATAAAACCAGTGCATATGAATCATCCTCCCGCCATGTTTAAATCTCATCCACTCCTCACTGTCTTCACTTAGATAATGAATTATGGATCGCAGCCAGTGTGATGCTCAATATTAGATGAACTGCATATCTTCATTTGGTGACAGTGCGACCGTCGGGGGCTCATATGGGACAATCCGGTTCAGATATAGTATGGAGGAAAGCGCATTACTATCCATATTCATGATGGGGACTTATACTGCGGAGTGCGTGATGAGAGGAGGCACGCTCTGAATGCTCTATCTGTGAGTTTATTATGAGAGAGAGCCGTGGTTCTGGAGGAGGTGAGAAGCTGCGGAGCGGGACACATTAAATCTGTGCGCTCTTTCAAATGGCATTAAGCTATAGGTGCCCTCAACTCCAATGCATTTGAAAGATTAAAGGGGACAAATTAGCTTTTTTTTTCCAAGTACTTATATTAAGCTATAGAGAGGCATAATTTTACATTTTACTTATTGTCAATATTGTAAATCCAGTTGGACAAGCCAACACTTTTTGAGACGGCATACGATGTAGAAATGGACATTCACTTCAGGGCAGTAGCTCTGGTGGACACAATGGCATACTCTCTCAAATTTAGCGTTTCTTGTGTCATCTTTTGTGCTAAAACAGAACAGTGTGTAACCCTGACCTCTCTATAGATTTATGATTGGCAGTTTACAGTTAAATGTTTCAGAATAGTTATTGGACTAGGACCAGAAGCCTCGGTTCGTCTCTAGGAGGGAGATGGTAATAGTTTAAGAACACACAGACAAAAGTGCTTTGGTGCAATATATGAATTATATTGAGTTTTTGTTTTTGCAATGATATATACAATATTTACAGTTACAAGTTATTTACAATATGTACAGAAAAAGAAAAGTAGTGTCCATGGAAAACCCAAACAGCTAATTGCTGCTTGTTTATGTTTATAGTCCAGAGTGTGAGTTATTGTCCCAATGTGTGTGAATGAAAACCAGTCTTTGATTGGATGGTTATGGACAGAGATGTAGTGTGGGGGGACGGACAACTGCACCCTACCGGATTGTAGAGAGTGGAATGGATACTAGGATTTGAATTCTGGAAAGCTCGCCATCGGATTCACAGGACGTATGGACATGTGAAGTTGAAGATGGACCAGATGGATGAGTGGACAGATGGATAGACAAATGGAACCTGGCCTGTATAAGACAGGACCGACATAAGTACTGTGTCACATGCATAAACATCACATCTACCTTTCAATTATTCAATAAATTAATTCAGTGTTTCAATAGATCAGTACATGTACATTGTTCAAAAATAGTCAATAATCAATAATCAACAATCAAGAGTACTCATAAATAAATCAAAACATAATACTGCACCATAAATTATTGTGCAATTTTGTTTCAGTGCACTATTAGCTGTAAGTTAAATTCATTCATAAATGGCCATGGGCTGTAGCCAACAGTGAAAGCTTAAAATTTACCAAATAAGTGGTCATCAAAGTTAGATGTTTGCATATTAAATATTTTTGGCAAAACAACATCATTATTCATAAAACAGTATAGTATTTAGGCACAAATAAGCAACAACAAGCTGTAACAGAGCTCCATTCATTAAGCCGGAGGCTAGCGCTAGCTTACTAGCTCCGGAGATAGCAAACATAAATGGACTCACCAGTTCCCTCTTAAATTGTTACACCGACTCGACAACACGGCGTCGATCACAGGGTAGAGGTGCCTAAATGGTTACAGGCATATCAGTCACATTCATAATGATAAAACAAGGCTTTAAATTGGAGAAAATGCGTACCTTAGTAGCCGTCCCGATAAGCTCCCCCACACAACACACACGACGGTCTGGGCCGCGCCATTTTGAAAACTTGGGAGCGTGCGGAAAGTCTTGTGAGCGCACTACGAAATCACGCGATGTTTTGGACTTAGTTTTAGAAACGAGAAGGAGACGAAAAGGCAGAGAGGAGTTCAGAATGACAGAAAATAACCCAGGTTACAAGTGTCCGTTTATTGTGGCCAGCCCAAGGCACACCCTGCAATATTCATGCAGTCTAACAGCATTTTGGAAGCCTGTTCCATCTTATTTGGTGGAAACTAGGGATGCACATTTTAATTTTTTTCTTTAACCGTTAGTTGGAGTCCTTCACGTTCAATAACATAATTGTTAAGGCAATACTTTTTTATTGTTGTTTTTTTCATTGCTGTGCAATAATTGGACATAGTGGAGCTACAAGAGTGAATACAGAGAAGCGACAGGGACAGATCTTTGAACTGGGCACAAAATGACTGAATAAAAGTCTAAATACACTGTTTCAATGCATTGTTGCACTAGTAATCAATAAAATCACTCAAGAGTCACGTTGTAAATTTGCTGCTAACATTAGCCACTTAGCTTGGACATGTAAAACATTGATAGTGTTTTTGGCAAAAGCTGACTAATCCAGTCTGTTTTTTTCCCAGCAAAAAATCCAAGTGAATAAAACCATTCATGTTCATATTAGTCCATAAACACAGTCCTCCTACAATCTTTAGTTTCCACTCTTGAAAGGACGTTAGAGCACCTCAGGGAGAGTTAGCGCCATCTGCTGGAGCAACTGTATATTTGTGTCAGTTAACCGATCAAAAAGCTAACACTCGGTTAAGACATTAGTCACACTTAATTGATTACTCGGTTAACCATGAACATCCCCAATGGAAACTGTCTGATATCATTGGAGTTGGTTTGCTCCACGAGAGGAGGCGACTTTGCTTTAACTGTTGCTTCTTGGTCTAACTCCAGCACAGGAAATAAACCTACGCCTCAGCTACAGTTGCTGTTTCTGCGCTGTAAGATGTGGAAATTAAAGGTACAATCATATTTTAAGTGAATATTTGACACAAGGTCAAAGGAGAACACATACATTCTGAAATCTCAACACCTCACTTCGTTGTGGTTCACTAATTGGCTGACTGTACTACTGGAAAATGTCTGCAGCGATACCTGACCTAGCTGTGATTTGACAGATGTTTATACTTCAAATACTTCGGTGTTTATACTTCGGTACTTCAAATAGGTCACACTGACATTTTACAGTTATTTTCAGATAGCAAAACCAAAACTTCAAATTCCACAAATGTTTAGCCTTATTGATATATTTTTATTTATTATTTTTTGCAGGATTTGTGCCAGAAACTTTCTATATTATAACCTAAAATCTATCCATGCTTTGGCATTGAATAATGGCTTCACTTTAAATAGTTTACTTTTTTTTTTTTCTACATGCCACAGACGACACCACTTCATGTAAAGATAATAAATATAAATCAGTATTAAAAACCTGCTTTTGGACAAACTAAATTGGACAGTAATTACCTGAAGAAACATACTGATCTCAATTACAAATAAAAATCATTCATAGCAAAGCTCAAAAAGTGTTCAAAACAGACATCTTACTGCCCATTTGCCCTGCGATACTGAAAACAAATAACATTAAGCTGTGATGAATCATGTTTTATTTTTCTCATTCATTCTATAATTTTCTTGTGTGTGTGTCTGCGTATAATCTTGCTGCTGCTGCTGTGCTGGATTGTGTTTGTGTACATTATGGACGCAGTGGTGCTTGAGAAGAAAAGATTCTCTCCGCTCCTGTGCAGCGCGGCCGGTTCAGGTTAATTCTGCATGCTCTTTTAAAAGGAAGAGAGAGAGACAAGAGAGTCCAAATGCACCAGGCTGATTCTGCTTCACTTCACACCAGAAGAACCCAGCTCATTCTCTCTCCTCTAGGGGTGTAACGATTCACCTAAATATTCGAAGTATCGATACACAGCCCTTACGATCTGCTGCATCGATCGGCGTTCTACTAGTTGGCCTTAATCCAGGCCACACATCGATGCAACTTTGAATCGCTTCGAATCTAAGCCCAAAGAATCGATTTATTTAGATATATGGCGAAACATAAACTATACAGACAAACAACATTCTTAGTAGTTTATTTTTCACATAAATGTTTCATTAAATGCACGTTTAATACGCTGGTTTTCCGCGCTGCGTCATCATCAAGAGCCTGCAGCGCTTGTTTCACACGGAATCTGCTCCCGGACGCAGCCGCTGCCGCACAGCCCAGCGGAGGGGACGGACAGTGCCATCCCGCGGGCCCGCGAGAGCGCACAGAGCGGAGACCATGAGGGACAAAGCCGTAAAGGCGAAACCAAACTGGCCCACGGAGGTAACGCCGCGAAACGACTCGAGCGAGCTCCGAAAGAACCAGACGAGCTGCAAACACGCCCCCCCGCATGGTGACGCAACATCACCATGCTTTGGATCTAAACTTCGAGTCTGCACATGTTTGTGGATTTAATATTTAATCTAATGATAAGTCATGAAGATACAGTAAGTTACAGACTCCCATCTCAACACACTTCTGCATCTGTGTGAAAATGATTCAATAAGATGATGAAATGTGAGTAACTTATTTATTATGATACTAAATTTGTGAATTAAGGGGAAAGTGCAATGAAAAATAACTGTGTCATTAGGCTGAATATCTTTATTACCCTTATCCTTACTCTATCATTTTATTATTTGTTATTGAGTTTTTGATTTAATGCAAAATCTTGGTAATTAATTTATTTATGTTGTAAGTTATCAAACTGAATCGAAATATCGTTTTAAAACTGCTGTATCTTTCTGAATCGTATCGTTCCCTGAAACTCCAAAATCGTTTTGTAATCGTTTTTCTTGGCCTCATATCGAAATGTATCGTATCGTTCTAAAAACGTATCGTTACACCCCTACTCTCCTCTGTCTCTCTCTGTCATGTTTTCCTTTTTCTCTCTGTCTCTCTCTTCTCTCTCTCTCTCTACTCTCGCTCTCTTACTCTTTCACTCTGTCTCGCTCTCTCTTTCTCTCTCTGCTTCCCTGTCTGTCCCTTTCTCTATCTTGGTCTGTTTGTCTTTCTTTTACTTATTGTCTCTTTTGATTCTGTCAGTCTCTTTCTCTTTCTCCCTCCCTCCCTCTCTCTTCTTTCTGTCTCTCTCTATCTTGCCTTTTCTCTCTCCTTTCTTTCTCTCTATCTTTCTTTCTCTCCCTCCCTCTCTCTCTCTCCCTCACTCTGTGTGTTTCTCTCCTCACTCGCCCCCCTCTCTGTCTCGCTCTCTCTTTCACTCTCTGCTTCTCTGTCTGTCCCTCTCTCTCTCTCCCTCTCTGTGTGCCCCCCCTCTGACTTTTTTTGCTCTCTCTCCCCTCTGACTCTCTCTTTTCCCTCCCTATCTTTTCTTTCTGTGTTTCTTAGTCTTGCTTTCTCTCTCTCTCTTTCTGTGTCTCTCCTCTCTCTCTTTCTTCTCTCTTTCTGACTGCCCCATCCCTCACTTCTCTCTCTAGCTCGCTCTTCCCCTCCCTCACTTTATCTCTCTCACTCTCTGTCTCTCTCTCTCCCCTTTTTCTGATTTTCCCTCTCTGTCTCTCTCTTTCCCTCCCTCCCTCCCTCCCTCCCACCCTCTCTCTCTCTCCCTGCCTCTCCCTCTCTCTCTCTCCCTTCTTCCCTCCCTCACTCTCTCTCTCCCTCTCTCTCTCTCTGGACTAAAACCACACACATGTAAAGTGACACAGAGGACATTCAGAGCAGGAGCAGAGACTGAGGTTCACTCAAGTGTAAAAAAGCATTCTGCAGCACACTCAAAATCAGACGCCAGTACAACCAGTGCAACAGCACTCAAATGGGCTCAAACAGGACACTGTACAAGGGCATGAATAGTAAAATATTCTCCCCCGAAGACTATTCAACATTTGGCTGGACCTTTACAAAAGATTTACCATCCACTTGTCCCAATAAGTTTACACATGGAGCAGAAAATGTAAATGCAACACTGAAGTGAACGGTTCAGTTGTCTGACTATTTCTGACGACGATAGAGAAATAAACATTCATTGCAGTGGAACAGCTCTGGAGGGCATTCCTTATTACTTACTTATTTCTGTATTAAATCTTCTTTTTCTTTAAATCTATTCCTGCATTAGCAAGTCTGAAGCAAGCTAGCATCAGCTAACACCTACGTATTTCCCCCTGTTTCCATTGTCAGCACTATCTACTTAACATTGGATATACCAGCATGATATACCATATCAATCCAAAACTTTTTGTCCATTCATTTACAAGGAAAGTTCCAATGAGATTTTTTTTTTCAGAGTAGTAACTGTAACATTCTTATCAATATGAATGCATTGGATTCAGCTAAAAGATTTGTTCCCTCATTTACAATGAAATATGAAGTGAAATGTCAAAATTGTATGATGAGCGCATTTTGACATCGTTTTACGTCAATATGAAGAAGCCACACATTTTGGTTGAAGTCACGTGTGGTGACATTTTCTTTGGTTTACGGGTAAATATGAACCTATCTCAAGCCCTAGTTCTAAAACGTATCTATTTTAGTAACCTGAAGCCTAAACTTACCTGTTAAACCCAAAGAAAAAGTTGCCTGTACGTCTTGGCTTTTCATAACATATTGACGTAAAAAAGCGTGAAAACTCGTCATACATTTTGATGTTTTGTTATATACCTTTTATTACCTATGTTTTCTTCAGAGACTGTGTTGCACCCACATTATGCATTATTCATTCACTCAGTCCACACTTGATGGTCATAAGCTACTATTGTAAAAATACTTGTATTCACAACTCAAATATGTTCCAAAATACTGAATACAAACGTGACATTTCAGCAGACATGTCTAAAGCTGTAGTCACATTTGCCCTGGGGCAGATTGACGGAGGTCCACCAGTGATAAGGAGGATCAGGAGGAAACCTACACAGACATGGGAAGAACATTCAAAGTTCATAAAAAAGGCTCATATTGTCCTGGTGTGGAGGACCAGGACATTGGTGCTATGAGAGTGGACCATTTGATATGTGACAGACTTTTTTTTACAGTACTTTTAACTGTAATAAAAGATACAATACCAGAGCATGTTTAAAGGCTAATAACTATACAAATATACTATTGTGTATTTGTTATATAACTTTATTGAAAAAAACAACATTTTATTTCTGTACAAATGGCCCTTTATAAATAAACTTGGCAACACGTAATCTATGCTATCTATTGCTATTAATGTCATGTACTGCAGTGATTCTTAACCAGGGTCAAGGCCAACATATGAGATTGGGCCCTGGTTACTTGCACATGGATGTTTGACCCTTGAGATTGAAAAGGTTAAGAACTTCTGATATACTGTCACACATAACCTTAAATATAGACTTACTTCACACAGAAACCACAACGTAAGTCCAAAACATTTAGTTTCTGTGTTTATAGCAAAACAATAGCGTCTGTGAGGTCCTACAATTACTACAAAACAAACAAACATCGTCTCTGAAAAGCAGCAGTAACGACACAGTTTTCTGTCTGTGTGTTTTGATTCGACAGTGCGGGACCTGCCTTTGACTGGAGTCTGAAATGTAGGCCACAGACTGAGGCGCTGCACAGTTTTGACAGCTCTCTTTGGCAGAGTATGAAAGTGCATTATGTATGAGAGTCAGCCTGGGATTCTGAACATGCAAACGCGCTTTCATATAGGTGCACAGACAGAGGGAAGTGTCACAGAAAACATGCACACAGGTCCCAGAACTGCTCCATCTGAGAATAAAGTAAAAATAATCTTCGTTATTTGTGTCATTTATTCATAACGCCTTTAAAATGTTTCTTAGTTAAGTACTGTATGTGTAAGGCCCTATGTAACATTTAGAGATGTTTTTAACCCTTTAGACACCATGATTGTTCAAGTACCAGTAGAATACAGTCTGGATTCACATTCGTAAGTGAAACTGGAGAGAATTACGACTTTTGATTTCTGTTGAGAACTAAAATACTTTAATAATTCAGAGAGTGTGCAGTGGTTTCATATTTTTAAAAGTGCTGAACTGACATAATAGACCCATTTACTGTAGGTAAACAAAGATGACTGCGCACTTCCTGGAGCCTTGGTAGTGCGACTGTCCTAGATTTTTCCAACTACGCAGGTGCATTTCAGTTAAAGATCACAAAACTTCTTTAAAAGTTCATTTTGACGAACGACAAGTGCCTCCCAGATCCATGTACAGTTACTGAATGTGAGCATGACGTTAGTAAGTGTCCTGGTATTCAGTGGCCTGATATTTACTTGTATTTGGTGGAAAAACCTAGTGCACACAAGAGAAAAGCTACGAGCTTACGGACCACTTGATGAGTATGAAGTAATGCATCAAGTGCGGACAAGTGATGAACCGTTAGCATTAGCGATCTCTTATTATTCCTATAGGAGCTAGCGAACAACGTGCTAAAATATTATTAAGAGGTCAACAGGTGCAAACCCATGGAGCACATTAGGAGAGATCAGAGCCTCAATAGAAGTCATTGTTGAGTTTTCTAATGTTTAATGCTTTAGTGCTTCTTAGTCGTTTTGTAGAGAAGGTTATGAGGAAACTGTGTGGATGACACCATCGCATACCCGCCCCTTTTAACCACGCAAAAAGTGGCTGGCATACTGTGCTTTTTAGTGAAAAAGACAAAGTTTACTCGTTTGCCACAAACAAGTAAAGATACTTCTTGCTTGGAAAATCCAGACGATATATGTATAAGAAATAATATTCTTATATTTTATATATCGTCAGGCCACATGTTTGTATTTTTAGTTTTAGTCTGCGTGATTGACAGATTAATTAACCAATCAGGACGTGCATGATCTCTTGTATGAAAACAATCATGGATTGTAAAAAAAAAAAGTATAAATAATATTGAAACAAATATCACAAGACTAGAAAACACTGCAGATTTCTGCAAAATCAATGAGCCAAGAAAAAAGAAAAACGTTTTCTAACGTGAAGTGAGTAAAATTGATTTTGTTCTAATTTAAATGACAGACAACCAATCAGCTGCTTTGTTTAATGTGGTTGTGGAGTTGATCTGAGATCATCTTCCAAGTGTTGCTTAAGTGTGGCTTGGATCCCAGGCAAAAATACTCCATCTTTAAATGGTTAATGCCAACAGGTTGTGCCTAATGTCTTGTTATGGTATTGGTATTGTAAATCATCACAAATGCTATTACAGCATTGGTTTTGGGGGTGATCCAGGGGGGACAGTCACTCATTGCTCAGGAAAGATGCATAATACAACTCAAAGTGTCTTCAGATGTCATGCTCCACCACTGCAGGAGCAAAACTTAGTAACAACTTATTAATGGAACTGGACTGAAAAATAGAAGCATTTTTCCTATTGTTTATAGTCACTTTCAATTAGGACTGCAGAACAGAATAAACTATATTGTCCTCGAAAGGCAGTTTGTCTTGGGCAAACTCTGCAGGGAAGAAGACATTAAAATATGCAGTGAAGAAAAAAAGAAAACATTACCATTAAACAGGCAGCAGCATCTTGTTAGTGCGAGCATGCAGTGAGAGGTTTATGCTTCTGATATTTAGCAGCTTCGTACAGAATATAACAAATGACAGTTTCAGTCTGTTGTTCCTGCACTGAAGCACTGTGTGATTATATTAAAGATTAAGAGATTGAGAGTCAGTTACATGAGAATACAACATGCATTTGGAACAGAAAACAGACAGAAATCATTATTTTTTCCTTTTTTGTTGTAATAAAAACGCTGAGCTGAACTGTCAGTTTTGAACAACTTTGTAGCAGAAGGTAAAATGATATTCGGTCACAGGAAAGAGTTTATTAACAATGCCAACATGCAGAGAAGAAGTCTAGAAAACTCTGAGAAGACTGAACTAAATGTCTGACAAATGTTTATGGCTAAGATCATGTTTATTTGTGGATGTTAGATAAAGGATTAAGTCTGTGAATTTTTCTTCAATTACAAAAATATTATTTGATTTTGAGCAATTATTGTGCATTTGTGCATTGTGTTGGGTCTGCTTCAGGTTTAAGGGCAAAGAAGAATGTGTTTAATGCAAATCTGATTTAGTTATTTTCTTCCTTTTTCTTTTTTCTCTCGCTCTTTCTCTTTTTTGTCTCTTTTTGCTCTCTGTTTTTTACTTCTATTCTTTCTCTTGCTCTCTCTTTATTCTTTCTCTCTCCACCTCTTTCTTTTTTCTCTTGCTGTTTTCTTTTCTCCCTTTCTTTCTTTCTTGCTCGCTCTCCAACTTTCTTTCTCTTTCCCCCTTGCTCTTTTTCTTTCTTTCTGTCTCTCCTTTTTTCATTTTATTGCTCTTTCTTTTTTCTTTCTCTCTCTTTTCTCTCTTTCTTTCTCTTCGTTTCTCTCTCCCTCTTTTTTCTCTCTTTCTTTTTATTTCTCTCACTCTCTTTGTTTATTATTTTGCTCTATCTCCACCTTTCTTTCTCTTTCTCTCTCTCTCCCTTGTTCTTTCTCTCTCCCACCCTCTTTTCTCTTTCTCTCTCTCCCTTCTTTTTTCTTGCTTTCTCTCTCCATTTTTCCCACTCTATTTTTCTCTCCATCTTTCTTTCTCTCTTTCTTTCTCTCACTCTCTCTAGCCCTTCCTTTTTTCTTCGTCTCTTTCTAACTTTTTCTTGCTCTCTCTCTTTTTTCTCTTTCTCTCTTTCTCTCTCCCTCTATCTTTTCTTCTTTCTTTCTTTCTCTCTCTCTTTTTATTTCTCTCCATTTTAGTAATTGATTGCAGCCAAAACTGTAATCAAGCAGTTACCGAGCTCGACCGCCCTTGTCTTCCCTGTGACGCCCTTGAACTTTGCTTCGTTGCTCTTTTTTCACCGCTCGTGTCCCGCTGCATCACACACCAGTCGTGTTATTACTGCCCCGCTCGTGACAGCAGCCCCACTGAAGTAGAAGCCCCGGGAGGAGAGGCAAAAAGGTGAAAAAGGCCTCCGAGGTGCCTCTCAACTCGGATGACAACAGAAAAGACGCGCTCTGGCCATGTCCCGCGTTCGTTCTCTGTGGATTACATAAGAATTTCTTCCAGTGTCAGTCATGCACAAATAGGCCCTGTCCTCCCGAGACCTCGGCTGTGTCTGTGGAAGAGGGAACGCACTGGTGGAAGCTTCATTTGTCAAAGGTTTGCTGGATTCTAGGTAACACTATTTTAGGATTCACTCATTATTAAAATCCTATTATACCATTGTCAGTGAGAATTCCAGTGTTAATGGCGTGCAACATACACGTAGTTCAGCATGTTAAATCACCAACATATCGCTCACCACCATAACAGCACAAAATTTAGGAGCAAGAATCTATGGGGCTCTGGCGCTGTTTGACTCTTTCATAATAAAACTCTGCTTTCAGTAGAATTATGTCGAGGCTTTCATTGTGCAGGAGCCACAGGAAGTGATACTTTTAAACTAGAGTCTTGACATTGTGACTAATGCAAAACTTTTCCTAGTTTTGATAGATTAATGTATTTATGATATTTTAAACAACATGATTCATTCATTGGTTTTGCTCATCACCATATGACCACCATCACCACCGGCATGCTCGCGCATCCTGTCTCCCGGAAGAGCCTCTGCTCATTAAGCAAACAGTGGAAACAAGCAGCATTGTCAGCTAACAACAAGAGTTTATTAGTGTGCGAAAACAAAAGTTATGTTGCTAAATCAACATTTCTGAATGAAATTTGACCCTTAAAAGTTCTCAAGCTTCAGGAGACAGATGTCTGTCAGACCGGTTCAGACCTGATCAAAACCGCTAGCTCTCGTTCTGTTTTGTTGTTTTATTCAAAGAAGTTTCCCCATGTAACCAGATAGAGAGCGGTTCTTTTTGCATAACGCATGCGCAGTAGGGCGGAATGGGACATTGACCAAAAATCCCTCTACATGGTATGGAGCACACACCGAGCTCAAGATGTTTGACGGTCAAAAGGTAATTTATTTATATTAGGACAACATTTTGGTCTTTTGTGACTGAAATATGATACTATTGAATATTTTGGCACCTTCTTCAAGTGTAACATAGGAAGATAAAAATTGATTGAGCATGAGATTAGTGAGCAAATTTTACATATAAAGATTTTAGACGTGTGACCATGATATTAATGGATTAAACAACTCAGAGTTTTGCATTATAGAGATCTAATATACTTAGATCTGTTTAATGCACACTCTGATTTGGAAATGTGTACATTGATAATTCAGTGTAAATTATTCAGCCCTTCTGACAGGTTTCGTTTTTTTAGGATAAGATTTAACACATTTTATCCTGGTTTAGCTATCTAAGCCATTTGAGAATTTGACTTCCTGATTGTAAATAACGACAACACACTGGAGGAATAGTTTATACTACTACAAAAACTAGAGAGAACCAAAGTACAGTGATGTTTGGAGCCATGCAAGCGTGGAATCATTCACCTCTAAGAACTATGTAGTGCTTATAGCTCCAAAAAGCAACTCAAACCATCATCAACTGTATGGTCTGAAGTGAAACTGTTGTTGTGTTTTTCTTTTCCCTTCTTTGGCCCAAAATCAACTAGCAATATGAGTGTTTTTATAGTAAGGGTTAGGGTTAGGGTTTAACAGTTTTAAGTATTGCATTCCATAAGTGTAGAATACATTTCTGTTTATTTCATATTTCATATTAGATTGTACATAATGGTATCAGTGTGTTACTGTTAGTCAAGGTCACAGCATTCATTCTGCTTTGCAATCTGAATATTAAACGTCTGTTTTCACATTTCCTCATAATTGTAGTTATCATTAAGCCTTCGTGATAATGTTAGCGACAGCCGTGAGAATCCGGAGGCAGAGAGAGAGAGAGAGAAAGAAAAATAAAGACAAGGAGAGAGAGAGAGAAAACATAGCGATGACAACTGGCACAGGCCCGGTGGACATGACACACAGCTTAGCCACATCAGTGCGTCGCTCTGGCACCCTCCTGATCCTTTACATCCACCGCGCAGGAGACAAATACGTTTAGCCGGCTGCCAACTCGCGCCGTGTAATACCCAGAACGCCACAGCTGCTGATTAGAGAGGAAATGAGGGCTACATGGAGAGTGTATTGTGCTGGAATCTAAACATTGCTTTATGCGCAAACGAAGGACAATGACGTTGAAATAAGACACACTGTGAGTTTTTCTGGCAATACACCAGGTTTCAGGTCACGTAATGTTCTATATGCCAATAATGTTTAATACAGATGAGCAGCTTAAATGTATTTTTGGCCTGCCTTCTAACGATCTATTGATTTTGTCTCCATTTTGTTCTCCATAGCATCATTTGTAAGTGTCAGTGAAACCCAAATATTTGTTAAGAGAAAAAAACAATTCAACCTTCACCTATGATCATGAGCTTTGGGTAATGACAGAATAACAAGACTGTGGATACAAGCGGTCTAAATGAGTTTTCTTCACAGGGTGGCTGGGAGCTTCCTTAA
The DNA here is from genome assembly GCA_038363315.1 of Mugilogobius chulae. NCBI lineage: Eukaryota > Metazoa > Chordata > Actinopteri > Gobiiformes > Gobiidae > Mugilogobius > Mugilogobius chulae. The sequence continues at coordinate 28,421,741 of CM076396.1, forward strand.
AGATATAGTGAGGAGCAAGGAACTTGGAGTAGAGCCACTGCTCCTCCAGCATCTGTTCTGTTGAGCATCTTTTGTGGATGCCTCCTGGAGAAAGCCTTCCTGGTGAGGTGTTCTGGGCATTTCCCATCGGATGAGACCTTGGCACAAGTTGGAGGACTACGTATCTCAACAGGCCTGGGAACACCTCGGGTTTCCACCGGAAGACCTGGAGGAAGTGTGTGAACAGGGAATTCTGTGTCTCCCTGCTCAGACTGCTGCCTCTGCGACTTGACTCTGGATAAGGTGGTTAGTGCTTTGGCCTTATAGCAAGAAATTCCTGCACTGCAAATAGTGAATTTCAAGACAAATTGCTTGATTCTCGGATTTGAACCCTAATAAGCATTTTGACAAATTTATGCTGTTTTAATTGTAGAGATTCAGATCGTTGTTCTTATTTCATATAGTTTTGAACTGATTTCAAAACATTATTACTTTTTATGAGCCAATTTTTTGCCACTGAGTTAAAAATTGATCTTATCCCATTGGCAAATTTTTGTTCTTATTTCAAACCAAATTCTCTTATAACCAGTCAGAAGCATTTTGAAACAAGTGAGATGTTCTACATTACATAAGCAATAACAACTTATCCAATTACAACGACTGAAATCCAAATTGAAATTCTGAATTCAAGTGACTTTAACAAGTTTAGTATAGTTTTTGCAGTGTGGGTTTGAATCTCAGTTGGCTAGAGGCTTTCCTATGTGAAGCTTGCATGTTTTCTCATTAGTTTCCTCCGTGTGGTTTCCCCTACCGCTAAAAACATGTCCAGTAGTGCCTACCCAGCACTGCAGATGGAAATGAGCTGTAAAGCTACAATCTGGTCCAAGTGTCTTAGCCATTGTGCTTAAAGTAATTGTACATTTTCCTAATATACAGAACCTTTAACCTTTAAGTGTATAAACTTTTTTTTTTCTGTTTTCCTGAAATCTTCAAAAATAAGTTATTGCTCATCTATAAACATTTTGTTGCATAATTTTGCCTAGATTTTTGTACATTATAAAGTAGTGAGATTAACATTAAGATTTTGATTTGATCACGATTCAACTACTTCATGTCTATTTTGATCATTGAAAATCACCTTTAGTCCTGATCTATGCCTAACAAATAGTATAATTACATGTTGTTTCTACAGAGTTTGATCCCCTGTCAAGTATTGTAAGTCACAAAATGAGCAGTTGAAATCCGGTGCTTTTCTCCGACTGTATGTTGGCACTCTGCATGGCTCCAAAGAAACATAGACCATGTGTTTACATAAATGTTGACAGTGAATGTGGTTAAAAGATCTTAATAATGTCTTATCTAAACCACAGCGTTTCAAAGTCTTTGCAAAAGCATTGTGATGGAAAGATTTCCTGCAATATTCTGTCACTTTTATTAAAGTTAACTGGTGTTGGCTAAGTTTCTGGTTAGCAATTTTTCTTAACTTAATATCCAGCAAAATGTTCAAAGAAGAAAGTTCAAAGACAGACTGAAGCGTTTTATCTTCTGCACCGATGAAAACTGACGCTGAAGATTAAGAGATGGTGTTCACGAGATGATTCCACTTTGAACTCCTGACGTTCTACAAGCTCGCATCTGCTTTAGCTGCACCACAATCACACAAGCTCACCGAGATGTTTAGACTAATTGAAAGCACTGTTATTGTATTTTAAATTAGACTAAATTTTGCAGCAGTAATGAAAATCTGTTTTTCTTTTCAAGTAATATTGGAGACAGAAGCCTTGAAAGCAGTAAATAAGCGGCTTTGAAGCTGGCTGTGTTGTTGCTGTTCTGATGGCTGCTGCTGCAATAATCAGTTTTATGAATGTGCAATGATTAAAAAAATGATTCAAACATTAAAAAAAATATGTTTTTGTAGATTACACAGATTAGCCAGTGTTTTGTTTTTTATGATGTGGGTATTATACAGTTTACCCACATCATAAACACTGTCCAGATGACAACTTTGAAGACTTTTATTGTACACTATGGACATTTTGACATGATCTATATGAACAAAAATATAGGCTATATATTGATTTATTTCTCGGAATCTCTATATACGATATATACTATATCATTACAAACGGAGGATGAGTGCTTCAGTGGATTGGAAAAATATAGAAAATCTGTAGGGGTGTCAAATTAGTGCATTAATTGAGATAAATTATTTACAGACATATTAATCGAGTAATTTTTTTTAATCACATTAATCTATTTTGAAATTTTTAACTTCATTGTTTCCATATGTGAGCTGCAAAGTGACATAAGGATTGTTCAACTTGACCACTTAGCAACAAAAGACTTTCTAAAGTCTTAATTTTTTGCAATATATTAATATTTCCCATCTGCAACAATAATGTAATTAATTAAATTGGATAAAAACAAAACAAAAACACCAAAGTTGAGTGTTTTTCTCACCAATTTTAGGTGAGATTAAAAATAGATTCATTAGTATTTATATAGTGTATAAAATGATAGCATTTTCCTTTTTTTCTTTATTTAGATATCTAGAAATTCCATCTTTGTTAGTTAAATTATTTTTTCTAACCCCTTAGGTTAGCGCTCTGGCCTCATTGCAAGAAAGTCCTGGGTTCGACTCCTGGGCGCCCGGGGCCTTTCTCTGTGGAGTTTGCATGTTCTCTCCGTGTCCCCGTGTAGGTTTTCTCCGGGTACTCCGGTTTCCTCTAAAAACTAAAAACATGTCCAATGTGCCTCCCCAGGACTACAGATGGAAATTAGCTGTAAGCTAGAATCTGGCTCAAGCATTTCTGCAATTTGGGCTTATTGTAGTTGTACATTATCCATAGCTAAAAATAGATTAGAAAGTAGATTCAAATTTATAAAACAGTCATAATTTCTCTGCCTATGACAAGTTACAATTCAGTCAGTTTAGTACAACAGGTTAAAGGTGTTGTAGCTGATTTTGACACTACAAAGACAATCTAGGTTTTAAATCTGACAACTTCCTCCCATAAACTCTTCTACACATGGTTATTATCGACATGTATTAATTTGGTTTGCAATCATGGTCTATGAACATCTTTTTACAAACAACAAAGTCAAACTGTAGTTTCCACTCAAGCTCAGCCAATCAGAGCGCTGCATTCAGCTCCTGATCAGAACTAATATTCTTTTTTTAGGTTAAGAAAGTGCTCAGGTCGCTGTATTTACGTACAATATACTTTTCAATGGAAAACACAGTTTACTAATATACAAAAGTTAGTTACCTCAACTTTATATGTCTTTTATCTCATTTTGTAAATATCTCATTGTAATTTTATTTGTAACTGTGATCAACTGTTTTTTTTGTTCATCAATTTTATGAGCTTTATTTATGTTGTAGCCAAATTTATATCTTGATAAAAAAATATTTCAATATGCAATATATCGTCATATCGCCCAGGCCTAACGTGACCAATGACTTCCTTTGGTTTATATTAAATTTAACATTCTAGTCACTACACTTGTAACCAGAGGGACAATAACTGAGTACTAGATACACATTTTTCTATTTTTTCTGTTGTTGTTTCACCAAAACCTAGACATAGTAGCCTATGGTAGGCCTATCTATAATTCTGTTAGTATTGTTTAATTTAACCCCAGACCAATTTGTACAGTTGAATCAAAGTGGCAAATTTTTATGTAGCCTACTTATTTCTTTCTTGGTCAGGCGTAGTTACCAAGTCATGAGCTTATTAAGATGCAGTGCTTTCCTCATTTTCCACTTCTTTCATACCAAAGGTTTTCTAAAGCTGTGATCCCGAGAAGCCACATCTGATCGATCGCTTTAATGTTGTCACGGCAACACACCCTGACACATAACAGGTGCCACAGTCGTTGTAACCTCTGACACTGCGATGATGTTTACTCTCAAGAGGAGGGATAATAAAGCAGGAATAAGTATTTAATCTGACTGAACATAAAGACGTAAATAATCAGTCGTCTAACCTGTCATGTGTGCATACTTGAACTAAGAGAGCTGGTACTATAGTCTGGCTCTCAAGTGGACTGTATAGATATTATCTGAAAGAGGCTCTGCTCCAGTGGAAAAGCTGCACACAAATACATCACGTCAGAAAAGTCTTATCCTGAGAGCACCAGCAGTTCTAACAAGGTCTGACAAAGCACTATAATGGGTTTGGGAGTAAGATTAGGGAGTTTAAGATCTTTTGCAATTTTTGGACGAGTCAAAAAAAGAAAAGGCCGCAGACGTAAGGACATTCACAGCGATTATTTGTCTCACAGTTCATGTAGCAGAAGAACAGAGACAATGCAGATAACAGTGCGTCTGTGAAGGGATCAAGCGCAGAGTGTTTTCTTTCATTTGCACTGTTATAAAAGTGAAACAACAACAATGATGAAACCCAATTATTATATGAATTATACCAGGTTTACAAATGTTGCAAGAGAGCCGACGGTCATTAGAGTTATTGACATCATCCAAGTCATGTTCCAATGTTCATGTCCTCCACAGGCAGTGTCCTTCGTTTGGTTAGCATGTGGCTAATTTATCAAAGATACACAAGTGTGATGCCTTACTCTGTGAATTTACCCATAATGCACCATGAACATTTTAGAGGGGAAAATAAAAACAATTAGTACTTAATATACAAAATGGGCAACTACTATTTTTTTTTTAGAAAATACTTCTCTAGATCAACAAACACATTTTTGTTAATCTTATTTTATTTAAGTCTTCCTCAGAACACTGGCCCCTCCCTCATGTGTGTTCTGTTGCTTCATTATGTTCACTTGATGTAGGAGTGTCCTGTTCCTCTGAAGCCTGTTCTATTAGCCTCAGTTTGGGCTGACAAACGCCACTTGCCTTGGATTAAAAGGAACTGACTTTGAAGGAACTGGCTTTGGAGGCTAGGCAAGTCAAAGTACCTAGACTTTGGGAAACAGTCAGTGTTTGCTGAGATGCTTTGCACATCATTTAAAGAGCAGCTGTGTTGGAGATGTCGTGTGTAATGCTCGTAAAAAAATCGCGTACTTCCACAAAGAGTTACATTTACTTACAGAAGGGGACTCAAGGTTTCTTTATTTTACGTTTTAAGTGTCACCATCACGAGGCAGATGCAGGTACTGTCTGTTGTAAATGTCCTCACACCCATGCAGCATGTGGACCTCACAAAGATGCAGTAACAGAGTCGTAGTGATGCACAGAAGAAACGACAAAAAATCTCTTACGCAAATCTTTACTCTGGCCACGCCTCCTCGAACTCGTAGAGGGGCACATCTGGCTTAAATAGGGGTTATGCACGAACGTCTTTCCGGTCTCAGATAGACATAGGCCGCAACATCCGGTGGCGTCGTTGCCATAGTGACAAAGCTGTTTACTCCAAAGGCGATGTACATCAGACGAGTCCTGAAGCAATCCTCTCAGAAAAAAGTTCTCTTTTGTCATCTGTTGTAGACGTAGTGACGGCTGTAATTGCAAGAAAAGTGCAGCTTGGTTTTCATAATGAAAAGTTGTAAAAGTGAGCGGACTACGCGAGCTCCGCCCACATACGAGAAGCTCCGCGCACCTGCCGACTGTGCTAAGCCCAGGCAGAGGCGCCGTGGACCGGGAGCTGTCTGGCAATACCGAGCGTGTGTGCTCACTTCTTCACGGCCCAAGCACCTCTGCCCGGGCTCATGAGCAGCGAGTCTCGCTCTGTGCGCGGAGCTTCTCACTTGTTTTATTTTTTCATGTGAAAACCTCCGTATGCGTGGAGCTCGCGTTGTTTGCTCACTTTTACAACTTTTCCTCATGAAAACCTAGTTCAGAAGCGGCACTTTGCCTGCTGTAACAGCCGTCGCTGCGTCTAAAACAAATGACAAAGAAAACATTTTTTTCTAAGAGGATTGCTTCAGGACTAGCACAAAAACCTCGTGTGATGTCCATCGCCTTTGGAGTAAACACTTTGTCACTATGGCAACTACGCCACCGGATGTAGCGGCCTATGTCTACATGAGTGCGGAAGACGTTACTGCATAACCCCTATTGAGCCAAAACTCCTGTAGTGTGCAGAAGGCTTTACTTGAGTATCATTTTTGTCCACTTTGCCCACCTCAGGCCACGCACTTTTGCTTTTCCTACTTTTTTTTTTACAAGCTGGACTCAAAATACTAAACTACTGGTCTTTTCAGTGTCTGGAAAATTCATCAATAATACACCTTCTTCATTCATAAAGTCTTCTGCCACCATGTTATGTTGGTTAAAGTGCACAGCTGTGTAATGTTCATGCTGTGTAATCAGCAGCTTGATCTGCCACACGTGTGAGACTGTGGGAGGGATTACAGATCTAGACACATTTGTGAAGAATAGGCTTTTGAGACAAGTCAGTCATTTGTGTTTGTATAGAACATGTTTTATGTTGTTAAGCTCATGCATGAATAATTTGCATTCATGTTTTTGTTTTGTGCCCACACATGTTACAGATGCTTGAGGGGAAAAAAAGAATAGATTTACACATGCAGCAAGGAGAGAGACAATAATGACAGAGTATTCTCAAAAGTCTGCTGTATGGGCCCTTTTCTAACTGCGGCTGGGCTAATTCCGGTCTGAAATTACCAGCGGATGATCCATTCCTGTCTATTCATTCCCTTGGAGAACAAGCTGAAATACCATAAACTAATTAAATATTTACAGTTACAGCCAGATTATCATATGTTAAGAACAAGTAAATATTTCACAAGAGAAAACTCATGTTCCAAAAAGTGCCGTATGTGTCTCGAAGCTAATGCTAACCTATATTTAATCTAATTAATAATGTTAAATAACTCTACAGATTGAACTAGCTTTTGTAACTGTCTACTTTTTATTTAAGTAATTTATTTGTTAGCATTTAGCAATACGCTACACACTTTAATAAACACATATAGAAGGACGAGCGGGAACAAACAGTGGAAATACGTTAAAAAAGCTCAGTTGTCCGCTAACTACAAGAGTTTATCACAGTGCGAAAACAAAAGTTCTGTTGCTAAATCAACATTTGTGAATGAAACCCTACAACCCTTAAAAGTTACATTCAGGTGAGTGAAAAAACAGCGAGAAAAACACTGTCTCAGGCTTCAGGAGACAGACTGATTGAAACAGCTGCTCACATCTCGTTTTGTTGTTTTATTCAAAGAAGTTTCCCCAGCTAAGCAGATGGAGAATGGGTCTTTCTGCATAACACATGTACAGTAGGGCCAAAAAGTGATGTCCACTGAAAATCCCTCTGTAGGGCCTTTCCTTTAGTACCTGCTTGGCCCAACTCTACTTTACTCGGCACAACTTAGCCCTGGTGCGGAACTTTTCCATTTGGGGCTGATCCCTGGTACCAGATACTTTTTAGTACCTGCTTTAACGCATTTGTTCTGGGTTGTAACTGAACAGACAAGTGTCTTTTAAAACATAATATGACATATGTAAGAACATTTTTGTGTCTATAATTAACATTCCAAAAGAGAGCAGATACCAATAGAAAAGCCCTAATAGTCTTAAAGTGAGGCTAAACACGCTTTCAGAGACTAACTCCGCCCACAACTGAACCCCAAACAGGCTCGCAAAAGTGGGAGATGCCCGGAGGCCTTTTAAGAGACACAGTGGGTGTGAACAGACTTTGATTGACAGCACCAAATATGAACAGCGATCCTGGTGAATGCTGAGTTTTGTGTCGGAGCGATCCTGGTCCTGACATGAGATTTGCAGCGGAGGAATCTGTACAGCAACAGCACCAAGTCTTTGCTTACTTGCACGTAAAGATTTTTTTATATTTGCTTTGCAAATCATACGTATGAAACCTTTGCTTTAGGCCGCTACATGAGCGCATGAACCTGTTATGTGAGTATTTTCTAAAAATGAAAATCGAAAATGAAAAACACAGACACGAGTTTCGAACCGGCGCATCGCTGACCTAGTGGAGGCTCAACACGCCACTCGCTCAACAAGCTGAGCCAAATGACGACTGATGTCATTATGCAGCGGGTGATCTCTTTTCAACTCTCCGCAGCAGCAATGTCAGAGGGAGGAGTTTAGATAAATCATCTGGGCGGCTCGTCTGCCGCGTCAATACACTGTGACGTCGGAGGGTACTGAAAATGCACTGACAGCGTTTGCCCATCGTGGCAGTACAGCCGCGGTTTTTGCACACATAACTGCAAAATGAACGAGTTTGCACAAAAATGTCCAAAAAGGCCTGGAAACAGTAGATAATTCAATTTTGACCCCATATACACAGTCTGACAGTGAAAAAAGGTTGATTCTGAGTTTAGTTTCTCTTTAAACTTAGTTCTTAAAACTTAAAACTCTTGGCTTTAAGTTTTTAAAATATTAATTAATTTCTGCGCATCTTGGCAAATTCCCCATAAGGAATGAATAGAACAAGATGGAACTATCCACAGTATTCGCAAACAGAACTATCCAAGCCGCAGCGTGAATAGGCCTTTTCTCACATCAGGAGATACATGGAAAGCTGTTATTAATATCTGAGTGTTTGAAATGACACAGCACAGTAGATAGGAGAGGATAGATAGAACTGAGAGCTCATGTCTCTCTCCTATCTTGCTGTAAATCTGAAGGCAGAGGTGGCGAAGTGGTCAGAAACGGTGATAAATGAAGTGATATGCGCGACCTCTAAAATGTTTTAACTTTATTGCATTAGCGTGAAAGCATGAGTGGGTATCCATCTCACAGCCAGGGAGCAGCGGGTATTAGCTTCGCCTCTTCTTATTACCGTGGTCAAGCCGCTGTGAGCACTCCATCACTCACCACACCGAACCACCGGCTGCTGACACGCAGATGTGCACAGAGGAGACAAAAAGACTCTGCTTTTGCCCTTTGGTTACAGTGAGGCAAACTGTAAACTACATTGCAAAGGTGTTTGTATCTGTCAATTTCTGTGGCAATCTCAAATGAATAGAATGTGTCAGAATAAAGGTGACAGCTTAAAAGACACATGCAATTTCTTTCTTATTTCTTTTCATCTATTCACTGTATTTTCTGTAATTAAGGGGCACTAAAGCTCTACATTCTCTCTAAGCAAATAATCGTCTGAATAACCTTGATTTTATCCGATTCAAGCAATCGTGATTATTAGTTTCATCATAACCGAACAGCCTTAATCTGTTTTATAACACTTTTATTTTTTAAGTTCTAATGCCATGTCAAATTGAAGCTACTTAAAGGCATGATTAAAAGACAAGAACAACTCAAACATTGTATATAAATGAATTCAACTTTAAATAGTTGATGAAACAAAACCAAACTCTTGGTGTGTTTTTGTTGAGAACAACATGGCTAAAAATCTTACTCGAGTCAATTTGGCACTGTTAAATAAACACTCAGACTCTTTTTCTATAGCAAACTGGAAACCCTCAAGGAAGTGTCATTGCCCCAACTCTCTTCATCCTACTTTATTTTAACAGCAAGTCTTGAGTCAAAACAAATCAGTAAATTGATGTAAATCTTCTATCTGTTTAAGTTTTAAGACTAAAAAATAGACCCAACACTGGCCCACCTGAACATGTAAAAAGAAATATTACCTCAACACATCAATAACGTAGGATGAGCAAAAGTTCATGCCTTTTTTCATATACATGTTACATTGTATATTTTGCACAGTATGAAAAAGTGTAAAATGCACGGGTTTTGATTGAAGCCACGTGGGAACATTTCTTTAGGTTTAACAGAGAAATTTGGGCTTCAAGTAATTAAAATGGATAAGTTTAGGGCTGTCGCTTGGGGTAGGTTAAGATTATGACTAGGATTTTGTTAATAAATCTTTACAACCACCATAGAAATTAACTTTAAGCAAAAAAGGCATGAAATTGTGCTATCATACATTATTCACATGTCCTGTTATGCCGTGGTATATTAGGGTTCCCTCCCTACACAGACTGCGAGACGAGTTCTGCGAGACGAGTTTTCAAACCGTAAAATCTACATCACCAGGACGTCCTCAAGCCACGTTACCTCAGCTCAAATTTGGGAAAAAATCGTCTATTCTATAAGTCACTTGTGTTTTCTAAGCAACTAATCGATTAATTAAAAGAAGAATCGCCCAACTGCAAATGGAAATTAGCTGTAAGCTGGAATCTGGTACAAGCATCTCTGCTTTGTGCTTAATATAATTGTACATTGTCCTTAATAAACATTGCCGTACCTTAACTAATCGATTACTAAAATATTCTTTGTTGCAGCTCTATTGTATATACGTTTGCTTGTGAGATTGGGTTGGTGTTCTTCGTCATAGTGATAAATGGATTGAGAATAGTGTACGGCCAGTGGTTCGTGCATTATAATCCTTGACCTTTCCTTGTATAAGCAGTGCAGATGAGAGTAGATTGTGCTCAGTCACCTGCCAGATACATGTGTCAGTCACACAGAAGAAAGGTCAGGTCATATTAAAAACACTGAGCCATGTGTGACTCCAAAATGTCATGTTCAAAATAGTACAGACTAGTTTGCCCTTTGCCTTTTACTATAATATACTGAATGTAAGAGTCTTTCTATTGACATTATTGTAAACTAAGTAACAGGAAAAAAGTAGAGCTAATGTAGGGTTAGGCCAAAGTTGTAATGGATGTGTGTTTTTTATTTATATATTATTAAGTGGCACCACATGCATAATTTTCTTTGTAATAAAAAAAATAATTTTCTTTCTGTGGTCTGTTAACCCTAAAGTAGCTCTACTCTTCCAGACTCCAGATTCTGAGATTATGGATAAGTTTCAGTAGCTTGGACAATGTATGCTTCAACTCTGTACCAGTGACTATAAATTAAAGCTAATTAAAGTGTAGCTATCAAAAGTGTTACTGGACTGTGTAAACCTTAAAGCTGGGGTATAAAAGTCAATGATAAAAGCAGCACTTTGTGAAAAATCAGACCACTGAATACTGTCTGAATTGAATAATAAGGTTTAGTTCTAATCAGGAGCTGAATGTTGCGTTCTGATTGGCTGAGCTTGATTGGTCCTCTCCAGTTTCACTTTGTTGTTTGTCAAAAGAAGTTTATAAGGCATAATTGCAACAAAAGTTAATATAGGTCGACATTAACCATGTGTTGAAAGATTTATGAAAAGAAGTAAACCTAAACCGTGTTTGCAGTGTGAAAATCTTTTGGCAGTATCTGTAAAACATCAAATTTTGTAATCATCAGAAATGCTATAAAAACTACAGCTGTAAATGTCAATGTTTTGTATCACTCACATGTGTTTTTTATTGACCGGACCATCTTGATTGTTTATATTGTGTGACATTCTCAGGTTAATCCCAGTTACTCCAATCAAATGCACTTTATCTTACCCACTGTTTGACTCCTTCATTCTAAATATTGTAACCATTTTGTGTAAATGGGCTTAAAAACAGAGTTGAGTGCATCTTTAGTTACATAACAATGAGAAAAAAAGCAATTTGCGCTCTGGAGTAAAGCGAGGATACATAGGATTACAACATACATGAATATAGTAACTCAACTATTTTAAATAAAGTAACAAAATGGGCCAATCATAAAAAAGCTGATTAAAAACGCTAGATTTTGTTTTATAGAGCGTATGATTGCTTTATCTAAAAAGTTTGTAACCCTTTCATCAGTCAGCCTGCCCTTGACCTGCAGCTGAAGCTAAACGCCTGGACTAATGATTCAATTGCCAAAGACTTTTCTATTGTGGCTGTAAATCTGAGCCCTGTGGTGAGTTTTCAGTGAGATTTGATATTGAGGGGATTACAAATCAGCCAAATAATGAAAACCTTTTTTTTTTTCATTATTCCAGTTTCAATAATCAAAGAAAGGCCGCTGGCTTTGTGCTGAATGAGAATGAGGAATTGGCTTAAAGCAGTAATCTGACAGCTATTGTTACCACGGCGTTTCAGTTTGAGGCTGCAGCCATGATTACAGCAGAGCCTCTGAGTGCCTGTGAGAGTCTTGTTTGACCTACAATTTATGCTTTGGAAATATCAAACTGCAAAGAATATCCCAACAATATAAACTTTTGTGTTGGATCCTTTTTTATAGACTGAACTCAAAGATACAAAACAATAGTGTTCACAAATGAAGATGCTGATTAGACAGCATGAATATCAGCAGGCCACACGATAGAGGGGATATTTAGGGAGTGTGCAAAATCCACCAGAATGTGTTGCCCTGCATTGAATGTTTATTTATCGTCATTTTTTTATGGTTTCACAACTTACATAATACAAAAGTAAATTACTTAATTAGCTTTTGTCCTCCCAGTTACATATTCTTCATATTCTAAAGCAAATGCTAAGTTCAAACAGTTAAAGTTACTTTATCAAGAGTAATGGCTTGGCGTAATACTTGTTGAGTAATTTTTTAGACCACGACATTGCACTTTCAGTTGAGTAATATTATTTTTAAAGATACTCTTGCTGCATTGTGTAAGATTTTTGGTGGTAGGTCTACAACCTTTTCTCCATTGTGATGGTATGGTTTTCGTCACTACAATGTTACACATGTTGCTTTAAGCTTATGGCAGTGGTTCCCAACCTGTCGATCGCGATCGACTGGTCGATCTTTGAGGCACTGGAAGTCGATCCCAAAGCCCTGTCTGTCTAAACAAACTTTAACCATGAGCTACAATCGCAAAACTCAATCCAGTGCACAAACTACAAGCGCAATGTACGAGCGCTAGTTTTATATGCTGCAGCAAGAATCCTCCACTGCAGCTCCTGAACGCACGCGCTCAAAAGAGGGATTAGATGAGAGTAGAAAGAGAAGAGCAGGAGGAGGAGAGGTAGTGCCGCAGAATCCTTCTTGCTCACGCTGTGTTGTCCAACCTACAGCAGTTTGTTTGTTGTTGATGTGAGTCAAAGGAATGCTGACTTTCTCAAGCGCCTCCCCTCAGTGTTACCATGGTAATCACCAACCACTCATAATACAGTAGTTTGAAGCGCTACAAGTGAGGTGATAGCTTCAACTTTTTAATGTCTTTTTTTGTTCAGTCACAATAAATGTTTATATTACTGTTTAACAGGTTTATAACTTGCATTTGAATAAAATATAAAGAAAGTTTCTAGATCAAGTATCCTTCTAGTCTAAAAATAAAATCTTTCGACATTGCTAATAAAATAAAATAATGTAAATCCATAAATCTTCAGGTTGTGCTCAGACTAAAAGTATCTCGCAAACTGAAAAAGGTTGGGCATCCCTGTTATATGGTCTCTATTTATGTAACGCTTCATCCAGTGACTGTACTGAGGTAATGTGAGTTAAGTGTCTTGCCCAACGACACAATGACAATCCACTTTAGTCGTGCTACTGTGGCACCTGGTGTTCCAGCGATCTCCCATCCAAGTACTAACAAGTGTCGCTCTGAAAAGCAGCTCTGACACCAGTCCCAAAGACACGAAATGTGCACAATCTGATGTTATTATCCCCTAAAAAGCCCAATTTCCAAATTTGCTAAAAGAAATCTAATTTAAAAGCAACATTGCACAGAAAAACAATCGTCAACAGCCTTGATTTGCAACAAGCCTGTGAAATGTGATGCTAACTGCGGCTGATGCGATAACATTCTTACCAGGCTGTACAAATTAAATCAGACGCCTATGGGGAGAATAGCTTATTAAATGCACAATGTAACAGTTCAAAAAGGTTGTCAGATCGCATACACCACATTTTCTCTTTTTTACATAACGCCAAAGTTGCAGTTTCTGTGGTCGAGCGTGCATCAGCGTTTTACCTTCGCCAGAACCAGAGAATCAAAGCCGTAATAGCATCTCGAATGTAATTGGTGGCCCCATGTTGAGCTCATGTGTGGACAAAGGAGCTTCAAATCAATGCAGCGCCAATGCCACGAATCAAAGGACCTGTACTGACGAGCGGCACCATCAATTTAGTGCTGATTTCTTGGAGGTTTGACCCATTTCGTGACAGTGGTAAAAACAGGACAGATAATTAATGTGTCGGAAACAAGCGAAACAATGGGAATGTGTCGCGGACAGAACAGGACTGACACCTGCCATCAATCAGGAACTCCGTAGATCAACATCTGACAAGTAGATGGATGCTAAGGGCAAAACACAAAGAGGTTGTTGACAGGAAAGATTATTGCTATGCCAAGGTTATGTTTAGGGCTGCAAAATTATAAATGTATGCTTTTTTTTTTTCTTTTAAAACAATCGTGTCTAGGTTCAAATGTTGTGATATTTTCCTGTTGAAGATGTACTGTATTTCAGACCTAAAGTACTGACACAAGGTTTATCTTTGCTTAGTTCAGCCTCTGTTTATGCCACAGAGCAATTTAGTTGTATTTTTTATTTGCTTTTGTGTAAAAAGTATACCTATTTTGAGAAGAGTTGTTTATGTGGATGTGATATAAAAACATGCAACTGAATCAGCCTGCTATAAAGAGTGGAAGCAATCAAGCAACTTCTCTTAAATTAGCAATAGCTTTATTTCTTCTATTCTGACAACTTTTCAGTGCGTTGTATTTAGATTTTAGTCATGTTTGCTGCTAGTTTCAGAAGCGTCACTCACTAGTCTCCGTGGTGACGTGTCTTTTACTTTCTGGAGCTGACCACACCTCCTGAAAGGTAAACAACGCGCCACCACCATAGATGTATTATTAGAGTTGGATTAGAATTGCATTAGAGGCCACTTCACTGCAGCCATTGGGCCCCGCAAAAAATGTCCTCATAGAGCATTAATGCATTTTTCTGCACTTCAAACTGCTCATGCTCTGCTTACACTGCTCCTACAGCTTTAACAAAAGTCTCATTTTGAAGATATCTGTTTTTAATTTAGCAAACATGAGTAGTAGAAAATAAAAATAAAACAATACTATACAATACACATTCAATGAAACAATAAACATTCAGAAGCAGTGATTGATCAAGCATGTCAAAGCAGATTATTAGTAAACAAGCAAATGAATAGTTGTCCAAAGCATTCCCTGTCCTTAGACCCTCCTTCTCGGCAAGGAAAAACTTAAAAAAACCCTAAGGGAAAAAGAGAAACCTCGAGGAGAACCACAGTGAAGTAGAGATCCACTCCAATGGACGGACAGACTATAGATGTACTGTAACTAAGACTAACGCAGATCTAACTGCAGATTATAGTTTATGTTTGTGGAGCCAGAGTCCATTAGCAGAGGGAAACGACTCGTCTAGCAGGACCAGGACAGGCCAATCCTGGAGAACGATTTTTAGCCTAGTTTAACGCTCTGCCTGTGCTATTTCCACTCCCCCCGCTCTGGCCATCCACGCTCTGATTAGTTACATCTACAACCTGTTCGTTCATGGGAGTGTATCTCTGTTTCACTGTGGTTCTCCTCAAGGTTTCTTTTTATCCCTTTGTTTGTTTGTTTGTTTTTATTTATTTTTTTTTATTTTATTTCACTTGCTCTGGCTTCCCAATAAGGAGATTGTGGGTTCAACTGGGTCGAGCAATGTTAACATCTCACAATCTCTGTGGGTGGAGTTTGCATGTTCTCTTTGTATCACTGTGGGTTTTCTCCAGGAACTGCGGTTTTCATAAAACATACATGCTTGTTTAGGCCAATTGGGCATTTTGGACAGCTCAGTTTTTTTAATGCGAGAGTGAATGGTTGTCTGTCTCTAACTCTGCGACGAGTTGGCCAACATCTTCCCCGCCTACAGCCCAAAGTCACTGGGATAAGCTCCAGTAACCTTTTTGTAATAGGAAATAACATCAAAACACAGATAAAATGATTGTATAATACAGGTTGTTTAAACAAGCCAGTATCAATTTTCTAGATGCCAATATCCAGTATTTTGTCCAAGCATCAATCATAACACAGATTTTTGGCTATGTTGTTCAGCTCTACGTGTAAACCTACAGCATACGTTAGTTTCCTTTCCAGCCACAACACATTCACCTGTTGTGTGCTACGATCCTGCCAATGACAAATGGGCCTGTCCCCTTCTGTTTACCCCCAGGAGCCACTAAACTCGCTAATTTCCAACCCCTGCCTCCCCCATTTTTAAATACATTTTCTGTCAGGTGTTTACTCTTGGCTCTCTCTCTCTCTTTCTCTCCACACCTTCCAATGTAAGATGCCAACAACACATTAATCTGCAGCCTTGGGCCTCTGTAATTAAAATGGTGCAATGTGCAACGTTAAGGAAAAGGGTAAAGCCAATGTGAAACCTAAGATGAGAGAGTTTGTCAGTGGGAAAAAAAATAAAAGTTCAATAAGACAGAAACAGCAAAAACAAGGACACAGCAAGGACCAGGTATGACCAATATACCAGGATAATTATCAAATCATCACTTTTTATTAAGGATTGAGTTCTAAATAGGAAGATGTCACAGTTTTGGTTAATATACGATATTTGTACATATGGATGTAATGCCAACTTTAAGGATTGTAAAATAAAATGTATCTCTGTCAAATGGACACACATTTTAGGACTGAATGAATATGTTTCTCATGCAAGCAAGGGTCAAAGTAGCAGGACATGTTCTTTAATCAATGATTATTTGAAATGCCCAGAGACACCGAAGGTATGTCATCTACACATTTACTTAATATTGGAGGGATTTTGTCCACTTTTTCCTACACTAATGTCAGATGTAGTGTTAGCTTTGGTTTTTTGGTTTGCCTTTTGCTTTAGAACCCTGTTCCTCACTGCGCGGCTCGCGAGCCACATGCGGCTCTTAGAGCCTTCCTTGGCGGCTCTCAGCAAGATTCGGCAAGATCACATTTCACACAACAAGCGCACTCTTAGTTTGGTTCTTTTTCAGCGCTGCATCCACTGCTTCACCCTGCAGCCCATTGACCAAATGAACCACATTGTATAGCTACATTCTTTTAGACATGCACGGAGCTGCGAGCTCACCCTTATATTAAGCAAAATAAATGTTTTGGCGATCTAAGAAATGAATGAAGTGACGCGCTCAGATTGTGCCAAATGGTTTTCCACTCCAGCCGCAGGACGCACCAGCTCTCCTTCTCACATCAAGTCACGTATCTTTGAGCAGCTGTAGTAAAATGTCTTGTAGCGGACATATTCTGAGAGAGAAGAGTCTAAACTCTGTCCCAGTTTTTATTTCGTAGTGATACGATCAATATTGGCGGAGATAATTAGTTCTAAACACTTTAAAAGTTGATCGGGAAAAATCTAGTCCTACGCGCGTTCGCGAACAACGCAGTCCAGCGGAGAGTTTTTCCACAATTAAACTTTGTTAAATAGTGTCCGCAAAGAGGTATTTAGGTTTATTTCATGTATGACCCAGCCAGGCCAAAGGGAGAAAAACACACTTGTCTTGTCTCTCTGTCAGCGCAGCAGCAGCAGCAGTGTGAGAGGGAAAGGGGGCGGAGCTAGCACGTCACAGTGTGAACAGAAAAGCATCAGTTTAATATTTAAAATAATAAGAATTAAGTGTAGACATATTGAATAGTAAGTACAGTGTGGTTGGGTTGGTTGGATAATGTGATGCATGTTAGATTTAAACTGCATCAGGCTCATAATGCAAAACACTGATTGTTTAAAAAATGACAACAAATGTTTGTAATTTGCTATATTAAATGTAAATTGACCTGACCGTGGTAATATAAAATATATATTAAAGAAGCTACAAGTCAAATTGAAATCCCTGTTTTTATAATACACAAAATAATAGCCTATTTAATTAGAATTTAAATTAATTTTTATCTGCACATTTGTGCTTTATTTTCACACATACATTTGAGTTCCAAATTCTAGTTTGCGCTGGCCTGTTTTTTGTTTGTTTTTATGTTTGATGTTTTGCGGCTCTCCCCTTCTCTTTGGTCCGTCAATGTGGCTCTTCATTAAAAAATAGTGAGGACCACTGCTTTAGAAGGTGGAAGGCACGTAATACAATATATGCAGGTGCAGGATGGCTGTGCACAGCGGACTATTGCAGGTCATGTATTGTCAGTAATCTGTGAAAATCATGCATCACTTCTGGTCACAAATAAAGAAGTGAGAAGGGATATGTTTCAAGTAATTGTAAAATCACACTTTATTTTTAAGGACATACGGTTGTCTCAAGTCCTCTTCAGTCAAGTCTCAAGTTATCAAAATAGCAACTCCAGTCTAAACTCACTAGAATCATTCTTTATTGTAGTGTGTAGATTAGTGTTTCCCAACCAGGGTACAAGACCCTCTGGAGTGGTGCACTTGGAATGATGAAATGTAATATTAGTTGGATTTAAAATGTTATTTGTAGTCACTTTTTGGGCTGTAGTCGACCAAAGAATTTCTTGGTCGACTAAAGACATGTCCCATCGACCAATTAATCGACTAAAAAGGGGGCGTGGCTAATGTTCTGAAGCTAAAAAAAAAGAATATTCTGACAATTTCTTTGACCCAAACCGGGTCAAAAAGTCTAAAAGTGCAATGGAGTTCATTCGAAAACAACAATTTACACAAAAAATGAATAGGTCCCAGTATGTTAATATTAAAATATGTATACCAAGATAAGACCAATCACTCGGTTCCAACTCTTAATTTAATACCATCTGTTGCTGCTCAATATAACTCATTATAATCTAAGTAAAATAAATACAAATTGTAGTTGACTAAAGCCCCATCGACCGATTAATCGACTAACTGACTAAAGGCTTACAGAACTAGATTCTGTAGGATTTTGAGCATGCATTTTATTAATAGAAGAAAATACAATGACAACATTATTCTTGGAGACCCATTTACTTGCCTAATACCTTAAGTTAGCAGCTGTACTTGAGTGTGAGTCAATGCTTAGTGGATACTCAAGACAAAAAAATAAGTTGGGAACCAGTGGCGTAGAATAATGTGTGCTTAAGCGAGAGGAGAGTTCGCTGCAGAGGCTGAATCCGTATTACATAAGCAGGTGACTTTGCAAAGAAGTGCACTTTCATCTTATTGTCACATTGGGAGTGGCTGATTAAATGAGGGCCAATAGTGATGACAGAGCAGTAAGGGTTTATCCGACGGCCTTCACGGTGGACAAAGGACAATCAGGCTGAGAAAGGCTGCATAAACACCTCCGTACTCAGCTCTTTACTTTGCTTATACACAATTAGCCCTTTCCTCCTATTCAGTGGCAGTAAAAGACGCACTTACTTCGCCTCCGATGCTTTGAGCGGCCGGATAAAGGACAGACAGGAGCAGAAAGACCCTCCGGCAGAGCGGCTTTAAAAGACTTTGTGTAAAAAATGAGGCTGAGGCAGTCACAGAGGTTCACTGATCAAAGCACTACACTCGTCTCTGCCTGTTTGTCCTCTTACAGTTGATGGGACGCAGTTTTTTTTTTTTTTTGAGCTGTGAAAAATGTCAAAAATCTATCCAAACAAAGACTGGTGGTGAAATTACAGGCTTCGCTGTGCTTACATGATTATAATGAATGTACAAATTAGTCCAAACTGTTTAGAGCTAAATGGTCAGCTGTATGCTTACCTACTAATTACAATTGTTTTGAAGAAGTTGAACACATGCAGCTGTACAGACAAATCCAGTAAGAAAGAGCTCTGCATTGTGATGATACTTATACCAAAACAGTCTTCGAACAAAACATATACAGCACATAAAAAGATGCAATTCTTTTAAACTAATGATAAAGAAATTGTTAATTTAATGCTTTAAGAAATGTATTAATCGAAAAACTTTTGTTCTAAAATGGTACATCACTTTGTACATTGTGCCTTTAAGGATTGCTTTAATGTTCTCAATGTACTTACAATGACGGATTGTTTACTAATATTGTATATGTGACCACTTGACTCACAAAGGAGACGTCACCTACATGTTTTGTTTGTCCTGTGAGATGTCACGTGACGCCTGCTCGTGTTACTGTCAGATCAAAGTTCATGTCAAATGAAACACAAATACACGTTTTGGCATGAGCCTTGTGACACTTCGACTTCGTTTAAAGGATTTACTTTGTTTCTTTACCTTTATTTGGACAAGTAATGAGCGATGATTGTATCGAACATGCTGGATAATGTTGGATGTAAAAGCACTTTGAGTTTTTCACACCAATAAAACCTCCAGTCGCTGTCGGTAGGGTGGAACGACGCATCATTTGTTGTCTCTTTTGTAAAAGAACATTCACAAAAACACGATCCAAACAGCCACCAGTCACCAAACATTTGCCAAGTGAGCATGCGTGTGATGCAACACTTGACGAAAATGATGAAACATAAGTTGCATGTGAGTAGCTGTCAAACTCTGAAGGAAAACACATGTTTCTTATCTTAACTCGCAATTAAGTTCAACTTCTATTTCCCGCCACAGTCCAGCCTTCGTACTGTAGCCACGGGCCAAACAAACAGCTGCATATGCGGCGACTGTTGGCACGCAGACTCTACAAGCAAGTCTTCAAAACCTGGCCTCCAAGACTTGCTCCGCGCTCCTCTGACCCTCATCAGACTCATTCACACCAAACACACGTGAGTCGCCTCTCAGCAAAAACTGCCAAACTGGTTCCGACGGGTGACCTTTGGCGTGGTGTGAAAGACCATTTAAGTGGCAACTTTTCAATGGCACATTTTATATACTGGATATACTCTTCAGCCCGAACAAAACCCTGGTTGCATTTAGAACATCTTTGGATGGATACAACTCCTGGAGCACCGCTTCCTCTACTAACTTCAGCAGCCTTTCAACTTAGCGCTTGAGTTGACGACACATGCTGTTCTTCACTGGAGCACCCCACGCACAACCGTCACGTCACACAAGATGCAGGACATTTTTGCAGTTTACTGTGAGTTGTAAAAATTCTAAAGGAATAATCTTCCGCAGCAGAAAATATTTGTGATTATTGAAAAACTGGTTAATCTTGACATCTTTTAACAAAGTTTGGCTGTCTTAATTAGGTTTAGAAACATTTTCTGTCCTGTGGATATGATATAAGTATTTTCACAACTGTTACCTAGCAACCATTTTGTAAATATGGGCCAAAATCTACATAAATGATGCTATAATTAAAAAAAAAACAATTATATCTTCTAACACTTTCTTTTTGCTAAATGATTATTCAAACTCCCTGAAAACTGCAACACAGTCTCACTGAAATATGTAACTAAATAACAACATGTTATTAGTGTATGTCGGGCATGCTTCTGTCACTGTTCATGCTATTTCATGCATTAAATAGAGATGCCATTGTCTTAGCGTCTTAGACATGTGCTTTGGGCGAAGCCATGTGGAGACATTTTCTTTGGATTTAATGTCTGAAGCTAAAATATATATATATATATATATATATATATATATATATATATATATATATATATATATATATATATATATATATATTTTTTATTTACCACTGCATCTGGGGTTTAATTCTGATCCATCTTTGTCGACTGAGAGAATAACTTAGTGTCCGATGATGAGCATTGTGCTACAGTGCCTCCTTGTCCTTGTCCTCTTTTCCCGGTTGTTTCGTTGGCGTTTGTTCTGATGGTGGAAGGATATTTTAACTCATGAGCGATGTCCCTTTTCATCTCCGCTGCAGCGTTGTCCTTGGATTATTCACGGACACATCTGTTGCTTTTTAAGGAGGCAGTCGGGATACACCAAATCAAACTGTAACAGCGAATAAACAAATACGCTAGCATGGCTGTTAACTACAACGCCAAGTCTGCAGATGCTTTCCCAATTAAAAACATAAATGAGAAGCACTTCCAAAGCCAGGAAAACAGTCTGCCACAGGATTAATTTTTTTTTTTAATTGCAGCTAACTGATGCTGTTTAGCTAATATTTTCATAAAATATAAAAATACTGTGTTTACTCTTTTATACTCCACCAGTATTGTGTGATTTTTGAGTTGATGAAAAATTGATATATGACAGTAATTTTGCACTACCCCATAAAGAATGTGACTAATGTGTTAAAAATCTCAGATGGGATTTGAGAGAATAGAATATTTATTTTAAAACCTGCTGTTCAAAGACTTAAGATTCAATTTAGTTTTTATAGTCCAAAATCACAAGGACTTCACAAGATTGTTCATTAAACAGTCAATGGTCATATAGACTTGCCAACTTGCTGAACAGACACAAAGAGACTATGAAGGGGAAAAAGAGTGGTTCAACAACCCAAATGAGTAAAAAACAATATAGAATGCAGTAACTTTGTGCAACAATGGTTCACAGCAGTGTTTTTTTATTGCAATTCCCACTGGAATTGGCCTCACACTCCTTGGATTCCAAACTTCAAAATAAGGCATGGGTTTGTTGTAGAAATTTCCATTTCATGACTAGTCTTAACAAGGCCACAGTTTCATCATAGTTCACATTACAACACGCCCAGCCACATCCAACTATTACAGAATTTGTCCTTCGTCAGATTTCTTGTTCGACTCGTCTCACAGAAGTGGTTTGTTATGTATTTTTTATTTATTTATTTAAACCTCCTTGTGTGGAAGCATAGTCAGGCTTGGGTAGCCAATACTAGTGCACTGTATTGAGTATTCAAGTCGAAAGGTCCCAGACTGATGGGAAATAAACTTCACCTGCCTTAGACATCCAGAGTCTCCTGCCTTTCGTCTTTACAACTCTAGGACTCGTTTGGACAACACTTATGTTTTCTCAACAGTTTCACTATAATACTCTTTTATCAAATATTACTTTCTTAGTCTTTTGTTTTCATTACGTTAATGATCCAAAATCATACATAAAACAAAAACAATTAACTTGTTGTCTAAAATATTTTTTTTTCTTTTAAATCTTTAACTTTGTTACATCAGCCTTCTCTCGTCATTAGTTAACTCAAAGTTTTATTGAGAATGATTTCTACATGTCCGATTAATCTTGTATTGTCCTGCAGCGGATAATTGAGTGCTCACAAAAACCCTGTCCTCACCTACCACTTATCCCCGCCTTGTCTGCATTTAATTATGATTATTCAAAGAATACAGATTAATAGTAAAGTATTTATGCTTCAAAAAAGTCACGTATTTACAACAAGAACAACTACAGTTTTAAAATCTGCTGTCACATTAAAATTTTACATAGTCAGGGCTTATCTGCAGTTTTTCAGAGGAAGTAAATGAACCTTTCTATTTCTAAGCTGTTTTACTTGAATTTTGTGTTTTACAAAGAACAAAATGTAAAATGCTGATCTACATTCTACATTCTATTCTTAAATACAGAGAGCGAAAAAAACGCAATAGGTCTCCTTTAATTTCAAGATTTTCCATCTGTGTTTTTTCCTTCTGAAAGCCCTTCCCAGTACCTCCTGCTAATGGTTGAAGTAAAATGGTAAATGGTAAATGGTCTATTTATATAGCGCTTTTCTACCTTTCCAGGCACTCAAAGCGCTTTACAATCTAGCATCCACTCACCCAGTGTACGCAGACACTGAGGCAGTGTGGGTTAAGTGTCTTGCCCAAGGACACAACGACAATCTACACCTGCCGTCCCACTGTGGCACCTGGTGTTCTAACGGTCTCCCATCCAAGTACTTACCAGGCCCTTTCTTGCTTAGCTTCTGAGATCTGACGGGATCAGGCTTTCACAAGCAGGTATGGCCACACACACAAGTACAATGTTACTAAACTAGAAATAGGGACGCATATAACATCACCATATTCTAAACGTCAGCAGTGAGTGGCAAAATGAATAAAAGAAAAAGCAGATACAGACTGATTACAGATATAAACAACCACAACTACAGCTGAATATCTGGTTTGTATGTGACATGTAAAAAGAGAAAATCAAGTAAACAGTGGCAGAAAAGCAGAAAAACAACACCACTTTTTATCTTTTTTCAGATTTTTGGCACAGACAATGATAAAAATGTCTTATATCTCCAACTGCTGCTAGTAAAAAGGCTGGCTAAAGTCCACATTCTAAAATCTAATACATTTTGAGCAAAACGATGTCCAATATTGTCCACTTTAGCTTAGCATCACGTTTCATCGCTCGTTTCAGTATTTGGAGCTAACCTTGAACAGAAGCTAAAAGCACTCTTCGTCTGTGGAGTAAAACACAGTGATGTCATCCACCATTTCTCCATTCTGTACCAATCTTTCTCTTGACGTTTGCTTTGTGCCTGTCCCCTCAATTCAGTCATCCTTGAGAGAAGACAGGAGCTGGCAATCTCGCCGTGGCCATCCAGGGACAATGCGGCAGCCAAAGCACAGCACAGCCCAGGCTCCAGTAGAGTAAAGTGCCATGACAGGTTGTGCTGAAGGACCTGACTGAAATACTAATGAGGGAAGCTAACAGCGCAGTGCTATAAGAGCTATAACACGGCTCCATGATGTGACCACAGCAGATTTTATTGTTGCGTTTACTGAGTTTACAATAGCTTCTTTAGATATGGTCACACAGTAAACCCCATCATGTCTACAAAACACTACATTTTTAGTCTGTTTTCATAATTGTTTCAAGTAAAATTTTAAGTACTGTAAAAAAAACAAAAAACTTTCAAATCTAAATGTTTTAGGTAACATTTAGATGGTTGAACTGATTGGGTAAATGTTTGATTTTATTGAAATTGATCTATTTGAGTTGATCAATTTATTTTTGATTAAACTGCAAGTGAAAAACAGCACTTATAGCATTGTTTCTTTCAACAACTTAAATCTAAATGTTTATGCTCAGTTAAGAAATAATTAGATTTCTTTGACATCTGCTTACATTTTTCCATGTTCACACTATCATTTGACTTTCGGATGAGAGATTGAAACGTCTTGATCTTCTAAAACACTATCCAGATGACAACTTTGAAGTCTTTCTACTATAAAAATTTTGACTTTTGTTAACATTAGTTAGCCTGGCTTACGGCAGATGGATATATTGGACTTTACTTACTGAAAGTGTTTGGGAAAAGGTTGGATCATGTTTAATGAAATACCCTATTTGTTCTTAACCAATCACAGCAACGAATCGTAATGGCGTATTCAATGTCCACTAGAGACAAAAGTGTCACACCCAGCCACCTGTCTGCTCCTCTTTCAAAAAGGAAATTCTCTATTTTAACTGAAACAGAAACAATAGCAGCAGAAACATGAGCTGCCATCTTTGTTTTGAATCAGGCACTACTTGCTGCCGTCTGTTAAACCAGTGGTTCAGACTCCAAACCAATTGGGAGAATGGAATGACTAGCTTAGGCACTAGTACATTCTCATAGAATTGAAAATCGATAATAGCAACAAAAATAATGTTACATTAATCAAAGATTCCAAAAAGTAACTTGTGACCACTTAGTACAACATTTTAGCTCACTTAAAGGTTGTATGGAGGATTTTTCAAATCCAACAACTGCATGTTGTTTTTCAAACAATGCACGTGTTTCTCCTTCCAGGGCCACGCCCTTCACTGCAACTGGGCCAGTAAGGTACTTAGGAACACTGCAGGTTTGCTTGACAAGTTAACAGGCCAATAGATAACGAGGTACCTCGTTATCTATTGGTCAGCGTTTTACACACCTCATCATGTCCACAGTTTATATATTTAAAAAAAAAGATTTTTGAAAATCCTCCATACAACCTTTAAGTAAGCTGGCCTCGTTTTGACTAACGTTTGTATCTGGGTTTACAGCAGGGGTCTCAAACTCCCGGCCCGGGGGCCAAATGCGGCCCCCGAGATGATTTAATGCGGCCCGCGGCGTGATTTCAGATTAATATTGAATGCGGCCCGCAAATAACAATTTGAACTACAGGTCCCACAATGCACTGCAGCGTAGCGCAGCCTCAGCTCCTCCCCCTGCTGCCCCATGCAGCAGCAGCTAAACACAAACACGACAGAGAGATGAATGAGAACTAGAGTCACTTTTAAACTTTCCTCAACAAAGAAATGGACAGAGCACAGGCAGATTCTGAGAGCAGAAGCTTCAGACACGAGAGGAGAGACTGTCAGCGTAAACAAGCTGCTCCTTTACAACAGAAAGGCACAGATGTTGATTCATCTTTTCATGCAGACAGGTGAGCGTCCCTGAATAAGTTCGATGTCATAATGGAGTGCCTCATGTGTCAAGCTCCACGCCACTTTTTAGTTGACGAAAATTTATCTAATATCCGCGGAGAAACGTGCAGAAACTCCTGCTGAAAAGACGATGCGAACCGGCACCGCGAGTGCGGCAAAACGCACGCGGCCACACGCGCACGACGAGACACAGGCGGCAACACGCACACAACGTTGCATACGCGGCTCCATAAATATATAATCGTCATCAGTGTAGCCTAAACCTGTGTTCAGACGTCCAGATAAAGGCCTGTAGTGTTTGTGAAACAGACAGAAAGTTCATTTGTGTGAAGAGCACAGGAGGAAACACACAGCCTAAACCAGACTGGAAAATAAAACTGTAAATATAAAGGTTTATTTTGTTGAGATGTGACAATAAAACGTCTAAAATGCACCAGAATACAGCAAACTACCTGCAATTTAGCCAAGAATTCCCCAGGGAGGACAGTGTGACCCTGGTTACACACTTTAATTTACTTTTTTTTTTTTTTTTCATTACATTGAAGACAGTAGTGTAAAGTGCAATGCAAAATACTTAATGTGAATTTATTGTAGGCTGTATGTTGTATTGGAGGTTTTACAGCCTAATAATCTTATTAATATCATAGCAGGTCAGAATTTTTAAAAATGCGGCCCTCGACCAATTTGCCTCCGATCATTTCGGCCCCAGCTCCATTTGAGTTTGAGACCCCTGGTTTACAGTGAAGCATGTGATCATAGTTTATGAAATCAAACAGCCTGGTTGACAAAAGAACACATCCTCTAGATCAAAACAACTCATACAATCATTTTGTCAGAAGTAATTTCATGAACCAATACAACCTTTTCAAAATAGCACCCAATAACACTGCCACATACAATAAAGAAGTGTTACTTACCAAAAGTTGTGACGGTTCAAAGTCCCAGAGCTTCTCAAAAATTCAAAAATGTAATCCACAGCAGGAGCAATACTTGTTTACATCCATGGTCCGTGCACCTGTAACAGAAGCACAAAAGTTTAACATCATCACTGTCCACATAAAAAGACAAGTAATGACTCATGATATGACACTTTCACCATAAAATCAAAATCATCAGCCAACAAAACAGTGACTCCAGTCCAAATCACACTACTGTTACCTGGATTTGGTTTTATTGAATTAAAATAATTAATTTTTGCTTCAGAACAATTGTGACTTGATCAATCTTGATTATCAATTCACCTTATCATCTTGACATTCGTAGCTAACACACAAACTAGCTCCCTTACAAAAAAAACCTTTGTTCTCTCTCAAAGGTGGAAAGTTACAGGCTTTCTTGGTTTCTCTGGCTCTCTTTCTGACAGACAGGCCTGAGAGACATTAAGCATTCAAGACAGCGGGAGCTACGGCCAAGACGACACATCAATCTTGTTAGCACAGAGCAACAACCAGGGCTGATCGCTGATTTGAGGAGAACAGTAGCTCACAGTACTGTAGTGGACACACATTCACTGCAGTGGACATTTACATCATAGTTACAACATGTGCTTTCATTTTTAGAGTAATCTGATGTGTTTTCACTGTGGAAAAGTGTAGAACAAATAAATACAAGATTTTTTTTTCCATGCACTTTTGAGCGTGGGCGACACAGGGGTGCAGCATTCAGCCTCACAGAAAAAAGGTCCTGTAGGTTCAATTCCTTGTTGCCTTTCTATGTAGAGTTTACCCTGTGTCTGTGTAGGATTTCTCCTGATGTTCCAATTTTCCCCACCACCAAAAACATGTCTATTAATGCCTCCCCTCCCCCTCTCCCAAAACTCCCCTTTAAAAGCGGAAGGTTTGGTACCTTTATGTATGTATTATTATGCACATCTTAAAGTACAAGTCATTTTTTTTAGTTAATGATAGATAGGAAAGGGGTGTCCAAGCTTTTTTCACGGGGTCACAATCAGAGACAGGGGCGTAGCACCAAATTCTGGTTATTTAGCCCCTTACCATCTAGTTATTTTTCCCATTCATATGGGTTTTATTTCCTTCTAGAATAAGCAAATGTATTTTTAAATTAGTTTATACATTCCATTCAAAATTTGCCAAGTGTTGCTAAAGGGTTTTAGTAGGCTTCAGCAGATCAAATTGAATGCATTATAACGCTATTTATTTTATTTTATTTTTTTTTTTTTTTTATTGCCATAACCAACACCAAAATAAGACATTTCTGTTTTTTGTGCCTAAACCATTGCACTCACTTGCATTTTAGCAAACTTGTTTCCCCCTATGGAAATCAAATCAAATCAAATCAATTTATTTTTGTATAGTCCAAAATCACAACAACGGTCGTCTCTGAGGACTTCCCAAGATTATTAAAATCAAAATAAAACAATACACATTCAATGAAACATTTGATCAAGCATGTCAAAGCAGATTATTAGTAGAGCAAATGAATGATTGTCCAGAGCATCCCCTGTCCTTAGACCCTCCTTCTCGGCAAGGAAAAACTCAAAAAACCTAAGGGAGAAAGAGAAACTTCAAGGAGAACCACAGTGAAGAAGGGATCCACTCCCATGGACGGACAGGCTGTAGATGTAACTAAGACTAAAGTTGTAGAGTTTATGTTTGTGGAGCCAGAGTCCATAAGCAGAGGGAAACGACTCGTCTAGCAGGACCAGGACAGGCCAATCCTGGAGAGGGAGGTGGGGCGGAGGTCCAGAAAGAGGGAGTCCGGTGTCAGTGGCCCGGCCCACGTCACTGGAACAGCAACGATTTGAAACAGTTACACTCCCCGCTAGGGAATGGACAGGGACAACGAGTGAATAGCAAATGTCATTCAACTTTGTCTGTCGTATAATTTTCCAGATAGTAAATTGATTTACCAACAAGTGAAAAACTTTTTCATCTTCTTCATTTGTGATTCCTTTGCCACTGTCTTGTATATTGAGAGGTCAAGGGTTATTTTCAACTCGGCAACTCAAGCATCAAAATTATTTCCCAGTTTCGCACGGGTAATTATCACATGTGGGAGGGGGGGGGGGGGTATTTGCCGTTTCCCAATCGGAAGGTGGTATTTACCATATTCCCACACCAAATGAAAGCAGCATAATACATGCTTGTGAAATGAGGCATTCATAATTTTTCATTTGACCTCATTTTTAATGAGCCACCACACTTTTAATAAGGCATTAAGAATTAGTTTTAGGTTTACACCACCCAACCATGTTTGCAAACTGAACCAAAACTCTTCTAAGGCCAGCAGAAAATTTAAAAGGCATGGACATATTTTATTAAGTAAAATGAATGTATAAAGAGCAAGACAAAACTGTTTACTGCATGTACATTGTGTCTTTCATTAGGTCAAGATTCTGTATGTCTGCAATGAGAAAAGTTTGCTTCAGTTTTCAAGTGTCAAGAATCACAGAAATGTCATGTTATTTTGTATAACTGTGTCAAAGTCTCAATAAAACACTATTTACTGCAGAACATTATGGTGGTGGTGGTGGCTGTAGGTTCTTGAGGTAAAACGCTAAAACCTGTAAAGTGTCAAATGTTTACAGGATTGTGCTGAAGTGGTGAGTGAATATGGGCCACACCTGTGCTGAGTCGAGTGTACTGTGGACCTATAGGACTGTTCCTGTGGATGTGATGCTGTGGATCTAAAGAGGACAATAAACACAAGCAATGTGTGAGGTATGCAATGTTAGAATATACAGTATGCTTTTGCAGGAATGTTACAGTCAGAATTTTAATGTTATTTAACTCAACTGTAAATCAGAAGACCTACATTTTATATTTTCCCTCAAAGTGTCTATTTTAACATCACCACAATAATAAGACCCCTGCGCATTTACTTAAATATAAGTATTTTAGGGCAGCAGCTAATGATCGTTCTGTCGAGTTTTTATGAAATTTGACCAATACAGCAAAAGAATGTTTTAGCAAGTGTCTTGAATTCATATATTATGTTAATTTGAGCAGAGCTGTAGAGTAATAGATCAAGAGTAGGCATGGGACGATTCACTTAAGTCACGATTTGATTCAGTTTTTGATTTTGCAGCCACGATTTTCAATTTAGTTTGATTTTGTTAGTTTATCTATATTAACTTGTTTTCATCTTAAGACACATAATACATGACATTTAAAACAAAGCCACTGTTGTTAGAGCTTAGAACTAGTGTTTTTTGTCAACATTTGAACAGTAAGCAGTCATATTTAGTGTCTAGGTTTAGAAGTCTGTCCACCATCAGTTGTTAATGCAACATAATAATGCACATTCACTATGACTATTCTTTTATTATTGTGTGTATTATACAACTACAGAGAGTCAGTGGCTGCAAGAGCAAAAGAGATTGATTCTAACCTTTCGATTCGATTGCGGCATAGTTTTTGATCGATTTTCCATCCCTAGTCAAGAGTATCTCTCTTTATAAAGATTACATATTACTCTGTTACCTCAAGTTAAAACTTGTTTTTTTAATAAGAACAAGATGTGTTTTGTTTTGTTTTGTATTGTTTTTTCCAAACAAAAGTCCAAACTGTAACAGACATTCTGTACACACTGTTAATAAAAGTGTTTCGTTGTAATGCGTCTAAAATTAAACCGTGTCATGAACAAACAAACGTTGATTTCATAGAAAATAACCAACAATGCTGTATTAACTAGCTTTAGTGAATACATGTTTGCAATCCATCTATTTTTTTTTTATTTCTAAAGTATCACTCAGACATATACAACATATACTGTAAAACCGATGTTTGGACCTTCCCTCCAAAATCTGTTTATCCTTGCATACATGCGAACAGTTTTTTAAATTGAGGAGAACATGAGAACATGCAAACTCCTCTCAGAGAGATTGTGAGATGTTGATTCAAAACCATGATCTCTTTTTTGGGAAGCGAAAAAACGCAATCACACCAAGACATTGGATGGAATATTATAAACATTGATCATTCTATTAAAACGGCAAAAAGCTAAAAAAAAAAAAAAAAAAAAAG
Source organism: Mugilogobius chulae (assembly GCA_038363315.1). NCBI lineage: Eukaryota > Metazoa > Chordata > Actinopteri > Gobiiformes > Gobiidae > Mugilogobius > Mugilogobius chulae. The sequence goes on from CM076396.1 coordinate 28,452,583, forward strand.
AAAGATTCATAGTTACTCATTTCCTGCTTTAAACATAAATAGAAAGAAAATCAATCCTCACAATTACACTATTCACAGAACATTATCAGCACAGTGAATACGATACTGTCCCAAGAGTGCTGTTTTACATTATGGAAGCAGCACACAAAAATGCCGACCAGTAAAAACCAAAGTTGACATTTAAACGGGCCGACAATTATCTCAATGAAATCCATTATCACCACCATCATATTCCCCCAGATGAAACCGCCTCAATCGCAGATGTCCTTTAGCTCGAAATCTTATCTGAACCAGCCGTCTGTGCTTTCTTTTTCAGTCTTAAAGTGCAAAAGAACTTTTGCGTCGGCTTTGTCTGTCGGGGCCAAACGTGCAATCCTCCAGGGGGCGCTCTGACTTGTACCTGCGGGCAGGTGAGAGTGAGAGAGAGAGATAAGTCCCAAGTCTTCCGCGGATTTGCCCTTGGTCTTTTCCCATGGCCTTAGCGATGCTCGTAGCTTGCCCATTACCTGCCGGTCTAAGCCAACACCTGCCCCACTCTCCGTGTGAATTATGCATCTGCTGAGGGAAGTTAAGGAACGCAAACAAGGGCAATGTCTACAGAACACTGCTGAAAATGTAGAATGTGATATTTATAAGAAAGTCTTTCCCTTTCCAAACAGCACCTACATTGGAATTACATGTATCCAAGCAGAGCTTATATTGAATGTTTTCTAAAGATTTATGTGCATTCATGCAGCAAGGTGGCCAATATTACCTTAAGGCTGATAGACAGTAAGCCGAAAAGGAATTGTGCATCACACATGGGTACAAATTTCAATTGTTAAATATTGAAGCCAGCCTTCTTTTTGTTAAACAATAGGTTGATGAACTAGTGCGGCTTTTTAAAGACATTAGTTGTGGCTCTTTGAGATTTTTTATTATTTTTTTTTTTCATTGGGCAAAGGTGTCTCTTTTGCTGTAAAAGGTTGCAGACCTCATACCAAGTTTTGTCAAGAAAATTGCTTAGGATAATGCAGAGCTTTTGAACATAAGGCCTGGGGGCCAGGTCAGGTCCTCCAACTCTAAAATTCAGTCGCATCTTCAAAACATTGGAAAAAATTAGTGTTGTACGGCGCTCCACTGTACTCACAAAAGAAGTCTGAGTACAGACTTTTTGTACTCAGTTATCCTCTTTACGAAAAGTTATCTCGTAATTACAAGATACTATCTCGTAATAACAAGATAAATATTGGAGCATTGTAGTTTTGGGATGACATAGTACTTTTTTACTCTAATTCAAGTGTGTTTATTTTACTGAAACAGATATTTTGTGTCACTTGTAATTGTGGTCGAGTCACACCTCGGCCCTTTGAACATGGCCCTTAATAAAATCTGGTTCTCCTGAAAATTACGTTGAATATCCCTGGACTGTGTATCTCTATGGAAGTTCAGCACACTTGCTGCGTTGCCAGATGCAACTTACGGCTCACTGCCTGATTTTTGAAACCCATAGAAATTAATTAACCACAATGAGTAGTACAAAAGTTAGATATTTTATATAAGACAACTGTGCACAGAGTCTAGTGATCTTGAAACACTTCTGAAAGTGGATTTTCCTTTCAGAAAACTAAACATATCTTCATAGTCACACACGGCCTGGCTACATAAGAGCAGCAGAAAGTGGACAGTGTCTTTAGCTCTGTTCTTGTCCATCTTGCACTCAGCTCCAGCTCGACGGGGGGATTTACGACAGACAGCTCAGGGTGACCTACTCATCGACTGGTGGGCTTCAGGCGAGGAGCACAAAGACAGCACGGGTCAATGCTGCTTCAGGGAATCTTAAGCAATTTGTGCGGCGGCCTGCTGTGGCTGCTGTGATTTAAGTGCACAAGCTGGAAAGAAGAAGTGCAGCACAGTGTTTCTGTCTGTGCGGCTGAGGAGCGACTCATTCATCACACATGCAACTCCAGCGCAACAGCAGCGCAACACGGAGGAGTCTGCTGGGCTCATTTCACTGTCTTTGCTAACAGAGGTTATGCAGATGACATCACAGCGGTTAAATGTTAGCAGTGAGTGGTAAAAATGCATAAGAGACAACAGTGGGGAAGGACATTTTCTTCTGTAAGAGCTCAAAACACAACTAAAATGTGAGATTTCTGATAATGTTGAGTTTGTATCTGACATAAAAGAATATCAAGTAAATGTCATAGTAGAAAATCAGACAACAACAGGAACAATTGTGTTTTTGTTTGGGTTTTTATTCATGGTCAGATCATTTGTCATGCTCCCTTTTCAGTCAATAAATAAATGGACAGGCCATGTCGACTACAACCTTATGTGTTTTGTCTGAGAGTTAAAATGTGCTAAATCTCAACCGCTATTAGCAAACAAGCTAGCTAAGCTCTGCGTAGTCCAGCAACAACAGAGAAACTGAGTAATTCCACAATAGTTATTTTACTTTAAAATGACAATACATTAGGGCTGGGTATTGCAAGCGCTTTCCGATACGATACGCATCCCGATACAGGGTCACGATACATATGTATCCCGATACATGTATATCCCAATACATTATTTTACTGACCAAAATGACAAAATGCATAACAACTATTAAAAATATTGTACACTGCCTGTAAAAATGTTTAAACATGTTTTTGAGTATAGCCTCCTTAAAACAAATGTTAAGAATGTAATGATTATGTAGAATAACAAAATGTGCAGAAGAATTGTATTTCACACTTCTTTTAATACAAGGACAAGTGTTCTATGAATAAGTCACTTTTCAGCTCAAGTTTCAGCCTTAAAGCAGCAGTACAGGTTCATGAATATAAAATGTATAATGAGTTTAAGCATCCCAATACGTATCCTGATACACCTCCCTGTTACGATACGCGTATTGCAACAAGCTTGTCACGATATATCCGATACCGATACATCGAGTACAGCCCTAAAATACATTACACAATAGATTCTTAGTTAACTTAGTAGGGATGGAAAATGGATTGAAACTTTGAAAATAGATCGAAGAAAGCAGCAATCGAATCAAAAGGCCAGAATCGATCAGTTTTTCTCCTGCAGCCATGACTTACACACACACTCAGTATTTGTATAATACACACAATAATACAAGAATAGTCACGACTTGTGCAAGACCTGACAGAATGTGCATTATTGTGTTGTGTTAACAACTAATGGGTGGATGGATTTCTAAATATGGACACAAAATATTACTGTTTACTATATGAATGTTTTTTTTTTCAATTTAACTGATTTTTGTAAATGATCCTATAACGTTTTGGTTGCAAAGAAAAAAGTAAGGATGGACATATTCCAAATTAAACCGTTCAATTTGTTACGGTGAAACAAAGTTGTCTCAAGTTATGGGCTTCACTCATTTTATCAAGTCAGGTCTCAGGTCATTAAAATAGTGACTCAGGTCTAACAAGTCAACACCTATCAGTCATTTTGAATGATTTTTGATTAAAAACACAAACATGACCATTTGCACAGGGCTAGAATAACCTGAGGACATGAGCTTTGTGAGTTACCGAAACTCAAATTCAAGAGAAGCTTGACTGATATTTTCAGAGACATGGACGGTCAGCTGTATATACTTCCTGTATTTTCCTACTTTTAGTTCTTTCACCAACTTATTCTTGACATATAAATGATTTTTTTTTCCCACAAGGACTGTCACAACAAACTTGCAATTTAATGCAATGGACAAAGCCTCAGCAATGCAACAGCTACATGAGAGAGATGTGATTTCACAAAACAACTGGAGAGACTGAGCAATAATTGATGTTAGAGTAGAGTGCCTTTTGAACAATGCATAACTTAGCTTTGAAGAATGAATGTGACTCTTCTCAAAGACCTTAAGAACAAGAAAAAACTGTAGCTTAAAGTATCTATCCAAAACTAAAACGAAATCCTTTTTGTATGACCCAGAAAGTCCAATAATCAATTCTTGTTTTGTGTTATGTTGCTAAGAAACAAACTAACCAAACAAACAAATAAACAAACAAGCGACAACATTGAACAGAGGAAAGGAGGAAATGTGCTGAAACTCGTCGTGTGAGTTTAATGTTAAGTGAAGGGTAAAGCATACAGTGTGGCCAAATATTTATGCAAATCTCTTTTACTGCTAATTAACGCAAGATAAAACCCACTCTGTCCTTCTAATCTGCAGGGATTTGCTCTGTTTGGATTAAGGATGAAACTCTATTCAGCTGAACGAGCACAACTGCAAATCTACTTCATTTTATGAGAATAATATTGTAATAAAAGTTCTTCACTTTACAAGAGCAGCCTCAAAACACAAGTTAGTCTTTCGGATTCTGTCTAACTCAGTTTTTGAATTATAGATGCATTGAGTGACTTTCTGGTGGAAGGTTCATCACTGTCTCTATGGTGATGTTGTTCATAAGTTTCAGCTTGTTGTTGTCAAGATTATTAGATTCACAGATAATCAAGTTACAATATAATGGGAAAAAAGAAGAATAGTGACAGATTTAGAATCAATATAGGGTCTTCTTTATTCTAAAGAAACTAGGAATTAGCAATAGCCTATATCAGCTGGTTAGATAAAAAAGGAGCAATTTTATATTCCAGATATTTTACAATAGTGAAAACTAAATTTGTAATTTTGTTTGCAAAAATAAAACCTATTTGACATAAAAATACTGATAAACAATCAGTTAAATAATTAATTAATGGACAGTCAGTGAAATATTGTGGAACATCTATCTAGGCACATTTTGTTCCATTCCATTTTCTTCCGTTTCATCTGGACTCAGGTCGCAGAGGCAGCAGTCTGAGCCACACAAACTTCCTCCATGTCTTCTGGGTGAATCTAAAGGCGTTCCAGGTCATTCGAGAGACATAGTTCCTCCAGTGTGTCCTGGGTCTTCCCAGGAGTCTCCTACCGGTGGGACATGCCTGAAACAGATGCTCGAGCCACCTCAGCTGGCTCCTCTCAACCATGGAGGAGCAGTGGCTCTACTCTGAGTTCTACCGTATGACTGAGCTTCTCACCCTATCTCCAAGGGAGTGCCCAGAAACCCTACGGAAGTAACTAATTTGTGGATCTACAGACTTTCTTCATCTTTATTCAAACAGATGGTAAGTAACGATTAAAAGTATGGCCAAACTCTAAGTAAAATCACTATTTACAACACAATAATAAAATCACAACGGGTGGTAAAACTGCTTCTATCTATGCACATGTTTTGTCTAGTTTCCTGCCTTTGTGATTGCATGCTTTCCTCTGATTTTGCAGTTTAAAGGTAAAGATACCAGTCATTTGTGTTGAAAATCTGTAAAACTAGAGCAGTTTTATCACAGACTTTCACACAGATCGAGAAGTACTAGAAAGTCTCTCCTTTTTTCTTCTACCGTCCTGACATAAGGCTGTGTAAAGCCGTGTCAAAGAGCAGTTTATCTGAAGGTTGGAGGGCGGTGAGGGTTTTGTTGGTCAGTCCACAGAGACCGAGGAGACAGACTTCAGATTACATCACTTCTAAAGGTGACACTAGCACGAACACTGCTCTGCTCCAGCTGAACAAGAGCTGAGCTGACAGGACCAGCAGGTGACTTAGTGTAGTGGCTCAAAAATAGTCACTTTTCTGTAAAATCCTTTTGGCACCATTCCTCAGAACTAATGCTTTCAATGTTTATCTGGAGCGATTAAAGTTTGATCATATTATTTAAGCATCACTATTTCCTTTACAAACAACTGTCTGCATAATTTTTTTTTTAAAAAACAAGCCATCATTTATATTTGGAGACATAGCATAGTTCAGTTTTAACCTTGTAAAAAAATCTGCTGCTGTATTAGACTTCTGTAGAAAAATAAGCCCTGTTTCCATAGGGGTATGGTGTGATGCTGTTTCCACTGCCCAAAGTGACTGGTTCCTGGGTTTGTAGTGAGTCGCTTTTGGCCCTGCTTTCACCCCTGGGCCACCCCCCTTTAGGCTCGATGATTGGACAAGAGAAATCACAGGCTCAAGGGAAAAAACAGACAGAAAAGAGCAAACAGAAACATGAAATAATGTTTCTCACCAAACACCAACTTGATTCTCTGACAAACTGTCGTGTTTCCAGTGATGAAAACTTTATTTGTTGCTCTGATTGATTTACCAAAGCAAAGCTGAGCATGCTAGCATCAACTGTTTATGTTCCTTGTGAATCTTAGCATTTGACCTTTAGCATTTGACCTAATTTTTAATAAATCACCACACTTTTAGAAAAGGCATTAAGTTAGTTTCAGGTTTACATAACATCAATTATTTAGTATTTCAACTATGATAAAGAATTGTTATTATTTATTTTTTTGCCATCTGGGCCAATCTAGCATGAGGTCTGAGGGCCCAAAAAATTGGTCCAAAGGCTGCAATTTGGACATGCCTGGACTACACTTAAACAGAGTTTTAAATCCACTTTGCTGTTGTAGTTGAAAACTTTTGTTCTGATCCACTCTCAATGTTAAGTTTCCCCCACAGAGGTCTGTAAGTGGGCGTGTCCTCTGATACCGACTGTATCTATGAAGCTTTTTTACTGACAACAAAATTTTATGTTCACAGCGTAAATGTTATTAGTCACGAATTTGTTTTTTAGTATTTTTCGTCACAAACTTGTTCATGATTCATGTAAAATTATAATTTGTAACACACTTTAAATCTAAATAGATGTATTCAGCTTCTTCCATCAGTGCTCTAACATTCAAGAACATGCTGACATAATCTATTTGTTTACGGCTAACACTTATACAATTGCAATGCATTTCTACTGTAACATAAGGTCCAAAGGCAGGATTAAGTGTATGGAGAGCTTTGGCCGCAGCATAAGCCTAATCTCCGTAGTTCAGACTCTCACAGAGCAGCTCATAGACTCAAGAAAAGTTGCATATTTCCACCAAGTACAATCTGTTCCCTCCACATTGACATCTCTTAGCTGTGTTTTCCTGATAAATCATTTAAAAAGCACTGGAAGTTACCGTCACAGCGCAGCAGAGGCACACACTGACATTCTCTGCCCTTCAACAAAAAGATTTATCAATTTAGATCCGGCATAATTTCTGAAGTACAACGTGAAATTCCTTAAGTAGTAGTGAAAGAGAGTGTGTTACGGTGTTGTGGGTGTAAAAGGTGTGAGAATCTCCAGCTGTTGGATCCCTTCGCGGTCATGTGACTCTGTGTGGGTGGTTGGTTGTTTACTATCACAAAAACAGCTTTCACTTACTTTTCTGCAAAATAATAGGGTGCATTCTTGATTATTATCTTGCCAGTTGTTGCACTGTTGAGAGAGGAGGTTATCACTAAGAATAAAACTAAGTTGATCTCTGTCTATGTGTTTGAATGGAATGTTATATATATAGTATAGAATAGCATTTAACTTATAATTGATTTCCATGTGTTTTTATTCCTTTTAAAATCAAGAAAAACATGCATTCCTACAGTAAGCAGCCTGATCTAACTTGTAACTCAGCCTGATAACTAAGGAGATATAGTGTGGCGCACCATACAGAAGCACTCATGAGGCTTTGGGGGTGTGGTTGTTCTTAGCAATATATATTTAGCGCTCAGCAGACTTTTCTTCCAGTGTCGATGGGGTTATAATGACACGCTAAAATCATATTCGCTTCGATTTTCATCGTTAACTTGACCGTTCGGTATTTTTCCATACATGTTTACTTCAGAAAAAGTGGGAAAATATCAGCTATTCAACTCAAATAAGGCCATATATAAGGACCATTGGAGTCAATTTCCTTCACTGTAAAGGAATATTGTACTTTTAATTATGAATTTTGATGCCTTGCAGCAAGAATCAAAGAAAAATAACTAGGCCAATTAGATTTAAATTGATAATTACTTTTATTAGGATACAATTAGTATTTAGTTTTATAAGGATTCTTAACCACCCATTTGCTCAGTGCATGATTCAACTAAAAATGAACAGTTACACATGACATGGAACACGTGTTACGGTACTTTGCTGCAACAGGAGGAAGCTCAGAAAGCAGATGTTTTTTGAAGTCTGTGAGACTGTTCTGTTTAATTTGTGCATATCTATAGCAAACATGTGACTGTGAAGTAGGGATGGGACGATATACAATATTATCACTATTCGCGATAATTGGGGGCCGCAACTAAATAATCGTGGCGTTTTTTCATAATCGTGATAATCGTTATCGCAATTAATCGCAATTAATCACAATTATCGCAATTGCGCAGGCTTCATAAGAGCATCTAAAATCTGACGCTGTGAACCCAGTAAGAAGCTGTATTAGGCAAAACAAAGAAAAGCTTCATGTGTTAAAGTAATTATTGACTCTGAGACAAAGTTAGTAGATTTTTGCTCAACATTGTAAACATTTGTTCACTTTGAATCATTATTGATTGTACTTAGACCAAAATACAATAAGTAGTTGTTCAAACACATACATGTTGTGCGCTAATAAATATTTAAGTGATTTTAAATCTGTGCACTTTTACGTTTAGTAAATTATCGTGATAATATCGTTAATCGCGATTATTTTGGTCACAATAATTGTGAGTGCAAATTTTAATATGTCCCATGCCTACTGTGAAGAAGGACTTTTTCATCAGGAGTAGTATGGGATTTTACTTCAAGAGAGCCGTGTAACTGTTGAAATGACTTTTTCACGCGCCAAATCTGAACTGTTTAGAAGCGCTGATTCACGTAAATCCATCAGAAATATTCACGCAGCCAAGAAATCAGTGCAGATGAAAAATAGCCTAAGAAAGAAGTTATTAAAGCTCCAAAATATAAACTACCACATAGCTCAAAGTGTCTCTGTAGAAACGAGTCGCGTTGTTAGTTTCTCGGAGCCCACACCTTGATTTAATTTTGATTTGATTTTGATACTATTAAGATGTTCTGGGTGTTAAATGAATTATATTTTGTCCGAAAAGGCACACTTCACTGTGATTGGTTGAATTCAGATGTTACTCAAAAGTCAAAAGACTTTTTATTAAACAGTCCAAAAAAAACACCACAATTTTATTAGTATACTAACAGGAGCTAACTCATGCTAAAAACAAAAATAAGTATATTTTCAGGAAACACACTGTTGCAAATGAATTTTCACCCAGGTACAGTAAACACTAACAATACCTGTAGTCCTGCAAACGTTCTGAATGAAACTAGTTATTTTAATACTCCTTTCTTTTCTGTAGTCACAGTCTTCCAATACTGTTCACTGTAAGAAAAAAAACTGTCCTTCAGTGCCTCTGACCAAACAGCACAATGGTTATTAAAGTCCCTGATCTCTGTATCTGTCTGACATATGTTTGACACCTGCCTCAGCGATGTGGGACGAGGCGTGTCGGGAGGTGAAAATAATCTGACCAAAGCCGGCTGGGTGCACACACAGACGCAGGCGAGAGCTGGAGGCTGTGACCAGTGTCCGTGTGGATGGATAATCATTAGTGAGGCCTCCAGGCACAATCTCCTGCTGTTAATCTACAGATCTTTGGCCAGAGCTCTCCATGTGGCGCTCGCAGGGGAACCATATCACAGACCCTCAGCTCTTCAGATGCAAAGGATTGTGTCCAGGTTTGATTCAGGATTATGGTGAGAAGATTCAGAATGATTGTGTTTGTAAAGGTGCTTAAAATAGCTCACTTTGCAGCTTCCTTATTCTCTTTTTCTGGGCATCCAATGTATTTACAACTATGAGTTTACAAGGAGTTTCTAGTACTGTCCTTTAGTAGTTTAATCGATTAATTGGTTAATCAAGTCTTAGCCAACCAAAATTTGTATTAGTTAGTGAGGAGTGCACAGTAGCAGAGTGGTTAGAGCTCTGGCTTTGCATTAAGGAGATCTCTCTGGGTGGAGTTTGCATGTTTTCCTAGTGTCACCGAGGGTTTTCTCCAGGTACTCCGGTTTCCTCCCACCTCCAAAAACATGTATGTTTAGGTTAAATGGGCATCACTGTAAATTTTCATTATTCTGCATTCAGACCGGACTGCGTTGCAGCATCCAATGTGTCCAGTTAATCTGTTAAGTCAATGTAAATCTGCATCTTGAGACGTTCAGAATTTGCCTCTTGGAGCGTCGATATTCGTTTGTTCGGGCGTCTTGCGAAGTAGACATTCCAAACTGCGGAAGACACTCCGTATAGGTTGGGGCTCTGCTGAACTTTAAAGCGCCAAATCCCTGCGTCCATCAATCAGGCACTGCTCTCCTTTATTAATTTTTTTTTTTAATGGGCGCTTGTTTTGGGCTTTTTTACAGTTGCTCTCTGAAAATCTAACAACCACGCAAAACAACAATAAAGGAAGTATATGGACTGACAACGAGCTCACATGGATGGATTAAAAATGCTCATTGTGGTGTTTAAATCACTGCGGTATGACGTAACAACGGAGGAGTACAGAGAGAGCAAAAGGACATGCCAAGAGGAAGAGAAAGTTGTGTTATCAAGAAGTTGGCTATGTTTTATAAATGCAGCTAGATCTCCCTCCCTCCTTCTCTAGCTCAACGTGATCTGTCGACGTCCAAACAAAGCCTTTTGGAAAAAAGCGAGAACGTAAAGAAGCGCTTTGAAGTGTAAAAAGCGACATTAGACACAATGCAGCATCAGTGAATGAATAAGAGATTGAATGGTTGTCTGTCATTAACCTACAAGAGTTAGCCACTGTCCATGCAGGGTGTTCCCCCGCCTAAGGCCCACAGTCCCTTGGATAGGCTTCATTTGTTTTGTATTTTTAAGTGTATTGTGCAGCAGTTGAGAAGCATTTTTGTTATGAAATGTGCTATGTATATCAAGTGGATTGGATCTCTCTGGTCGACAAGCAGCAAAACCTTAGACAAGGGCTGGACGATCTGGGAAAAAATATAATCACAATTTTTTTTTCTCATATTGATTGATCTTGATTTTCAAAACTTTGAATAAGTCCCATTTATTTGATTTTTTAACTATATATCAATATACTGCCTTAAAAGTTTGACAAAAAAAAAAAAAAGGTTTTCGATCTTTTGATTCAAAACCCACCACCAAATAATTGACGATTCAATTTAATCTTGAAATTTTCGATTAACGGCACAGTCCTACCTTACATACTGTAATAACAGCAACGCCTAAGCCACGACATTCTGACATCTGAAGCTGCAAGTATAAAATAATGAGTGATCAATAAAGTTGTCGTCGATGTGACGGCGTGTACCTGGAGGCATTAAAGGCTTTGGATCGATGAACATGTGATCAATCATGGCTCATGTAGAACACAACATAAAACAACAGCAGCCATTTCCTCCCTGTTTGTGCAGACCGTTTGTTTATCAGCGCTCTTTCCAACTCAGCAGTTTTCTGTCAATAACAAAGTCCTGATTTATTTGCATGGTGGTGGTGGGGACATTTAAATGAGCATAAAAAATAAGTGTCCTGAGCAGGCTTGTGAAGAGGCGTTCAGGGAGTCCGCTGTGAGTCTGATAATTGGCCACTTTGCATAAGATACCACCAGTACTTGTTTTTTTATTGTTTTGGTCAACAGCATTTAGTTATAATGCTGCTCAATTATGATGAAACTTAAAGAAATACAGTATATGGGCGCTTACAAACACATTTATGAGTTACAATTACACATCTTTTGTAAACGATTACAGCAATGATCAGAATTTAAATTGAAATTCGATTAAGTGCACAGCCCTAGCTAACAGACTTGAAAAATATAAGGGACAGATTGAAGTCCTTCAAATCATCCCAGACTAGCTGAGATGTTAAGTGATCACTGTTGAACTACAGCTTAATACTAGTCTGTCTATGTCTACCTTTTTAGCCCCAATATTTTCTTTTATTCATATTTAGGGACGCACCAATCGGGCTTTTCCAGCGCCAGTAATAGAGCGATTATAAATGGCAGTACACACCCAGTAAGCAGAAAAAGCTGCAGCTGATTGACACTAACTGTGGCAACAACACGACCCAGCGAAGTTGTCAGCAAAACTACAGGTTTGTCACTGTGCAAAAAAAATCAAAATAATCAACATTGTAAATGAAATTCGATCCTATATGTTACATTCAGGTGAGTGAAAAAATGCCTCAGACCTGATCCAAAACAGCTACTGCATGTCCAGTTTTGTTGTTTTAATCAAAGTTTCCTCAGCCAACTAGATGGACAGTGTCTCTTTCTGCAGGGGCACACGCAGTACAATCGAAGTAAAGTCAACCAATAATCCTTCTTAATTACCAATCATTATTTTATCAATAGCTGATAAAAACCAAGACCAGCGAGCAACTATCTGTGTCAGGATTTTCAGTTTGCAAAAAAACAAAACAAAACACCTTTTTAGACTGACTTTAAATTCACATCAAGCTGGACATTTTAGTAAAGTGATTAAAGCTCTGGCATTTGAATGAATCATTTGACATTATATGAATAAAGGAGCATTTTATTATTGCACCACCAAGCAAACAAAATATGACAAAAAGTGTCAATTACTTATGAAAAGCTTAGTTATACTCTGATATGTAAACTTTTATTCAGTACACAGAGGAAGGTTAAGGTAAGGTCTTAAAAATCCAAGTTCCTCTACATCTCACAATGCTTCCACCAAAACAAAATTGTTCTTTGAAGCCGTACGAGCTCATCTCTCTGTCCTCATCTCACCACTTTCACGTTATATTATCACACAACAATTGCACTCACACCCAATTTATTCCCCGATGCTTTCAGACTAATTTAATGCCAACATTCCCGCGAAAAGCATGACTCCGTCCGTCCCCAGAAGAAGAAGAAATATGACGCGTGTGAGGATCTCGACAAGAACAAACAGATGTTACGGATTGGACACATGAGGCATAATGAATCACTTGGGACGCGCTGGTTAATTGCAGTGTGTAGATGAATAGTCCCTGGTGTGGAGAGCTCAGCTTAACATGCAAATATGTGTCAGAGCATCTCCTCAGCACAGCGGCTCGGGCGAAATGACACGACGGAGGAAATACAACAGCTGATTAACACAGAGATGGAAATACATTCAAACGAGACTGTAAGTGCCGGTGATGACTTTTTTTGTCTTGAAGATCCGCCAGACCAGTGGCTCTCTAACCTTTTGCACCAAGAAGCACCAAAGAAAACGTTACACTTTTCTAAGTATCAGTTAAATTCTAACTAGCATCTATAACCAGACTATTTGGGAATGACCAGCCAGTCCCCTACACCAGCGAATTTCCAACCTGTAGCTTGCCACCACCAGTCCATAAGAGGAGCGTCCCCCAAAGGATTTTGAATCATTCGCATCACACTTTATTACAGTTTTTACTTACATAGAGTGTCGTTACAATGTGTGAAGGAGATGCACTGTGGTGAATAAAAGTTTAGGTTATACTATTTCACTCCAGCTGTGCTTTAAAACTAAAATAAGAAATCGGCCTCAGAAATCAACCTTGAAAATCAGCCACTGATATCGGCATAGACAATTCTCTTTTTCTTTGTTGATTTCTCAGCAACATGCACAGAGAGACCATTTATGCTTTTCTCTCAACTAATTTAACAAAAACACAATTTCTCTGCTACTTTTGTGGTGAAGATTCGACCAATCAGGATAAAATATTTTCCATGACATTCCATTAGGGTTGAGCAATACAAGGAAAAACTATTTTCCTTATATTGATCAATCTTGATTTTCTGTCTTTCCAAACAAAATGGTTTCTGGTAATGATTTATTTATACAGTCTGTAATTTTTCTCCCAAAATCTGACTTCATGCTCCAAGCCATGTTTTTGCTGACAGAAGATTGTCTGTGGAGCTCTTGCTTCAAAAAACGAAACCAAATAATTTGATATGAATCTATTTCAATCTTCTGATCTTTTGATTTATACACCGTTCTATTGATAATGTTTAAAATATTCAACGTGAGCACATATCAATAGGCATGAGCTAGGTTATAAAAACTGCTTTGTAGAATAACACAGCAAAGGATTATGGTGAGCTCCAGAGAAACAAGGTGAAATGAGGTAAATATAGATCAGGATAATTGCAGCAACAGTTTCATAAATGCTTAAGTTAATGTTTATTAGTCATAGCAAACAAGAGTTCAGATGTAAACCATCTACAAAACACTTTGCTAAGTTTAACGACTAAAACACTATGGCATTGCATGACATTCAGTTTCACTTTTATTAACAAAACAGACAAGGAACATTTGCTACTCTGTTGTCAAATACACAACCAGCTCTGCTTCTAAAATTACCCCAACGAGATCAGGCAGAGCTCGGGATTAAAGCAAAAAGTGGATATTTTTGCCATTTCTGTGAAGAGGAGACAGTGATGAGACAATAACACAGCAGATGGGGCAGTAAGACACTCTCGCAGTGATAAGGAGGAAGTGTACACATGGCTAAGTTCAGAGCGCTCTTTTTCTGAACTAAAGTTACACTGTTGCTATGGTAAACACACAGAAACAATGGAGCGCAATGGGCCTCTCTGTGACATAATACTTAAGCCAGTCCAGAAGCCAAAACTGGTAATGAAAATAGCCTTGGCATTCAAAATGTAGCAGTAATGGTCTCCGCTGTGGGAACTCAAGGATGTTTTTTTCCTTTGCAGACTTTAATTAAATCCTATGGGTAGCACTGATACAATACAGTCTGTATTGTTATCATTTCAGTGATGCACCGATCCAGGTTTTTCTGTTGTGATACCGAATCCGATACTTTAAGTATTTGCCGATACCCAATATCAACTGATACTAGTGTAAGGAATAAAATATCAAACGTTTGTTCATATAGTGTTATGTAACTATTATTTATAGTGTAAGTCACAACATTTTAAGACGTTCTGGATCAGAATCAGACAGTAAATTAGTCTCATTATCAGCACCGATATCCAATCCCAGTATCAGATCGGTGCATCCCTAATTTCAGCTGATATCAAGGTTGTGTAAGGTTGTGATTCCCAAACTTTGACCCACAAAGTAACTCAACTCGCAACCCCCACAACGATATAAAATACATGTATATAAAAATTACAAGTTGGAAAATGGATTTATTTATGTTTGTAGTTTATTGCTTTATATGACCAGAGACAAAATATCATAATTATTTTCCTTATATTGATCAACCTCGATTTTCTGTTTGATTGTATAAGTCTTTCCAAACAAAATGGCTTCTGGTAATGATTACATGAACATTCGAGCATTCTGTCCATTCCACCAACCAAATAACAGTAGAAGAAACACACCGGTTGTTATAATCTTGAGAATTTTCAGACAAAGATGCAGCAGTGTAAAGCAGATTGGGAAATTGCTTCATTAAAAATGTAAGACCTGTGCAAGCATTTTAAGACCCACAACGGCAAATTTAGCCTTCATTTCAAACTTTTGTATTTAAGACTTGTTCAGACTTTTTAATGTCTGGCAGAAACTCAGAATGATATCTAGAAATCTTCTCATGGCCCCTATTTTGCTTTGCGACCCCAGGAACTTGTGAATGACTGGAGTATTCGACCAAAGAAATTACTGGAAGTCGACTAAAACGTGTCCAGCCAATCAATTAGACAACAAAGGCTGGGCAATGTGACAAAAAATTTGATTTGATCACATTTTTGTAGACTGTTTTCTTATTGCCTTTGAGGTAAATACAATTATCTGCTTTGTTCACTGTCAGTGGTTAAATTCAGCTGTCAAAGGCTGACTAACAAGCAAACAAGATTGACAAAAAAATCAACCCTTCAATAAAAAGCTATTAAAATGATCAATTAATTAGAACAATGTGTTTTTTGCAAAACACATTTCTAACATTTTCTAATAATAATGACACATAGACATGAAAATGTGCTACAATCCATGTTTCAATAATAAATGGTTAGAAATTTTTGTAAATCAAATTTTAAAAATTGCTAATATTTTCTTTTATGACTTGAAAGTGCATAAAGAAAACCACAATCTTCAAAATGTGTAAATAGCTCAAAGTCTCTATAAAGAATGGACTTTGCAGCTCTGAGACTAAGAGAAGTGAGTTGGAAAAAGTCTACAGTATATTTGAACAGATCCATTAAATGGAGAAATCACAATATGGCGATCAAAAAGCAGAGTGTCACAGAGATGAGCTAATGCTAATTTTTCATCACGATATTGCCCAGCAGCACTAGTGTCAGTCAAAAAGGGGATGTGACAAATGTTCTCAAACTAAAACGTGCATGATAACAGGCCAACTGAAAATGTTGTAAAAGTCGATTAACAAACTACAAGCCTGCTGTTTGAGTATTATTTATATTTACAATGTGTTTCGGTACAGTTTTAAATAAAGGACATGAATTCATTGAACATCATGAATTCATGATATGTTCATGAGGAATTAATGCATGAATTCCTGGTGAATTCATTATGTATTCGTGCATTAATTCACCATGAGTCTTCAAGAACTATCATGAATTCACCATGAATTATTATGAATTCAGGTGATTTCATGAATAACTTCATTCATGAATTCCACCATAGATCCATCTGATGAACTAATATGAAATCATTTAAGTTAACCATGACTTTTAAACCTTCTATGAATTCAAAGAATTCACATGTTCTAAAGATATTTGGACCAAAATAATTGTTCATTATGACTTCTGAAAGTCATGCATGAATCATGAGTCATCATGAATTTCCTTCACCAAACATTAAACATATTCTACTCTTTCAGTAAAACTTAGATGTGAAGAACATAACTAACATTTCTATTTGTTAATTTCTCTGGTGAATTGTTTACCTTGTATGTGAAAGTCTTCACACGCTCCAGTGAATATCAGCTGAAAGTCTCTCTCCACTCTCTGATTTTTAAACACTGACTCGGCTAATTTCCCATAGGAAATAAAAGGAATGAAAAAAATAAAGACAATTTGCTCTTTTGAGGCAAACCATAACAAGCCTAGTGACAGCGTGAAAAGGACCTATTGTGATATTATAATATAATTGCTGATACAAAATTTTCCAAACTACTGACACTTGTTTAAAAATAAGGAGGCATGAATTTATTGATTATCAACATGAATTCCTGTAATGTGAATGAGGATTTAAGGCTTGAATTCATGTTGAGACAGCCCCTCCTACATTAGCATTGTTAAATATTTTTCACAAAGAGGTATTTGGGTTTATTTCATGTATGACTCAGGCCAAAGTAAGAAAAACACACTTCTCTTGCCTCTGTGTCAGCAGCAGCAGCAGCAGCAGCAGCAGCAGCTGTAGTGGTGGGAGAGAAGGGGAACTAGAACGACACAGAATGATCAGAGACGACAAGTCAAGTTGATCGGTATCAGCCATGATCGTTATCGGCCGATCAAAATTTCAAATGATCTGTATCGATGTTCGGCCTAAAAAATCCTAATCAAAGCAACTCTAGAGATATCCTCAAATATCCTTCCCAGTGCAACACACTTGGTTGTGCAAAAGCAAACAAGCTTACTACAGTAGTATCCATTAGCAAACACATTAGCTAAACTCTCCAAAATTGTTTTTCTTTTGTCAGACAGGAGTGTTTCTTTACCTGCTTTACATGTTTCAGCTACTTCCTGTAGCCTTCCTCAGAAGCGTCACTGGTTGGTATGGTGACGTGTCTTGTAGGCTGCTTACACGGTTTTGCCAGACAATAGAGGGACCTTCCGCCCCCTACTGTCTGGCGTCTTCTCCAGGACTGAATCCCATGTATGTGATAAGGTATAAGCTCCCTCATCACGATTCATGCTGCTAGTTCCTAGTTTGCGGATCTCGATGGCCTCCTGATCCAGCGGTGGTATTTGTTACTTTCAGCACGGATGACCCTGGCTTTCCCTCTATTGTCTGGCAAAACCGTGTAAGCAGCCTACAAGACACGTCACCATACCAACCAGTGACGCTTCGGAGGAAGGCTACAGGAAGTAGCTGAAACATGTAAAGCAGGTAAAGAAACACTCCTGTCTGACAAAAAGAAAAACAATTTTGGAAACTTAAGACAAGAAGACAGTATGAATCTCTTCACAAGGACATTAGCTAAACTGTTGCCTTGACAACAGAAAAGCTACTTTATAAAATTTCTGCTAAACAAACACTAAATTAGGCACACTTTATCAGCTATTTTTATTAGAATTTTGCTACTGAATCAGAATGTTGAGGAGCATGTTTCAATTAAAACAACATCTGTGCATAATTTCAATATATTGCAACACAATTGTACATGTTTAGCAATGAATAGTCATTGGCATTCTTCAATAGTAAACGTAACAAAATCAACTGCAGCCATCACACTGAAACATGCCTTTTTCCACGACTCCACTTTTCTATACAGTGTAGCATGAAGACTGACATGGAAATCTGCTGAAGCCACTACTCTGTAATTACCTTGTTGTGTATGACGAATGACCCCATGCACGCAATTTACAGAGGGAAGTGTTTACTCGGGAGACGTGCCAGGGGCTTATAGGAAAATAAAAGGAATGAGAAAATAAATAAAGATATAACAGAAAACAACTGAAATGCCAATTAGAGCGATACCTTGTGACATCTCAGCTCTCTCTCTTCTCAAGTGAGCGCTGCAGTCATACTTGGAGGAGCTTTGTAATGCGCTAGGACTCTAGGTTATGCACAAAGACTTCTTCACCTCTGTTTTAAATAAGTGGAAATCTCCAAACACCACCAAGCTCATTATCAGGGCTGTGCAGACCGTGCTTAGCTCTGTGTGCATGGTTCAAAAAGGACTTTCGTGTTGTGTGTGTTTTTAAAGTTGGCATAAGCTCGACTAGAAAATGGATAGACAACGCAGTCAATAAGCAATAGTGGGTAAACAGAGGGACAGCCATTAACACCCACAGAAAATCAAGATGCAAATAAATTCATGTAATAAAGTAAAATATGTTACTAAACTCATTATAGAGCAAATGCAGTGTTTAATTTGAATATAAAACTGCTGTTTGGTGCTGTCTGCCTCTAATTTTTATTTTTTTTTTTTATAGCCCTTGAACAGGAAGAACTTGAACTCTGCTTTGGCTCTTGAAAGTTTTGGAGCACATTTATTAAATCAACAATGAGGTGAATAATATAATAATAATAACCTTACCTTTACATAAGCACACAAGCTCATGTGAGTATTTTCTAAAATTGAAAATGAGGAAAACAAAAAACAAAACACTGGCGTGACAGTTGAAAATGCAACCTTTATGATTGATACGTTTAGATCAAGAATCTCAAGCTCGCTGTACAGAAGCCAAGTGCAGCCGCTTAAATGATTTAAAGGGGGCTACATAAACATAAACATTGCAGTGCTCATATAAGTCACTTTCAAACTTTCCACAACAAAAAAACTGACACACAAACTACAAACTATATGCAATCTTTTCAAAGCAGGAGACAACATATAAACAATATAAACTAATGAATGTGACCGTATAGCAATTTTTATATTAAGCTTTATAGACCCTAGAAATCTAAAGAATATTAGGCCTAAACAAGATCAACTTCGACTGAGTTTGATGCTTCTGGTTTTGATCATAAGGTTGAGGCTTATTTTGTCTTGGTTTCTTTCTTGCACATTTTAGACCTGAATGCCAATCAAGTGTTGTCATCTTATATGATTCTAGCTCAGGAGATGGTAGATCATACTCTATATGATTTAGCCTTAGGCCTTAGGTTGCCCCAGAGACATTTGAAGGATGGGTCAAATGCAGAGGACAAACCTTCCTAAAAGGAGAATAAAGGCTAATTTAATCCAATGTAATCTATTACAGTAAATTATTCTTAGCTAGAGTTTGGATGACATCTTACAAGGCAGATCTAAATGCAAATGAATGAATATTATGGTGGTCTAGAATGTATGTTCCCAGAGACTGTAGAGGTCTCCTACTCAAAACCAGATCCTTTATTGAGTGTAAATTGGAAGTAATTGCAGCAGTGGCTACAGAATAAATTGAGGGTGAAGAATAAGTAATGCGATCTCGAATGAAACTATTTACGTCCAAAGTCATTTTATTATGAACACACAAGGAAACAGACTAGAACCATTCATTGCTCCTATTGGCCAGTCTTTGTGTGACAGTTGGACTTAATCAATCACAGTGAGACCATCATTTACTGCACTGATTAGCTCAATCCTAATTAAATGGCAGCTGTAGGCTAAATCTTAAAACAATACATTAAAGTTCATGTATTACGCAAAACTGACCCATTAACCAAAATGTTGTGAAGGCATCAAGAACCTCTCTGGAGTTAGGCTGACTACATCTCCAAACAAAATAATGTGTTCCAACTTGTAGTGTTGTTATAATACTAATTATTAAAACTATAAGACCTTTTTTGGTCTTATAGTAGTTCTGATAAAGCTCAAGATCTTCTACAGTCCTACCTGTCCACTGTCTATAACATCTGTTTGCCATCTCACATAAATCCTATCACGTGACCACCTGTACTGTGTGTTGTTATGTGTTGTTGTGTTTTTGTATTTCATGTTTGGAAGAGCAGTGGTGGCGCGCGAAGTTGTGCAGCGGCCCGGAGGCTCAGTCCAAATGTAATTTCGTTGTACTCTGTGAAAATGTGGCAATAAATCTTTCTGTTCTTTTCTGATCAGAACTGCTCAGTCTCATTGTGTAGAGGTAATGCAACACAGTATCACAACAAATAGCGTATGATGAGCATGATTTCTTTTTGCATAAATATGTTATGTCGTATATGTACGTATAACTACATGAAATATAGACATGATTTCTAATACACAAGAGTTTTGGTTGAAGTCAAGTGAGACATTTTCTTTAGGTTTAACAGAATGTTCAGGCTTCAATTTACTGAAAAATGTAGAACTGGCTATAGGTTAAGGATTAGAATAAGAATTTCCTTAATATTCATAAATAATAAACACATCTTTACATCACCATAGAAATAACTGGGACTGCAAAGCGTCATATTTATGCAAAAAAGGCGGGAAATCGTGCTAATCATACGCTAATGACATGTCCTGTCATGTACGTGGTTTATTTACTCTTTTTTTTGACCAGGTTGGGCCTGTTATTTCTTTAGACTGACACTACTCAAATGAGCATGTAGTTTCAATTAATAGTTTTATAGATGATTAGCAAGGTTTTGACACTTTTGATAACCTTATCCAATTTTGATGTCAGTTAGGTAATGGTTTTAAAGTTAATAGCTAATTTAGCTTCTTCTTTGGCCATCTCCTGATTAATTACCCACCCAAGTGAGTGTAATTCAGACACACATTTTCTCTATTAACGATAAGACTAGGGATGCAACGATTCAGCGTTTTCAGTTCAGTACAGTAGATACCTATGGCATAACTTTTTTAAAAAAAAAAACATATGAAATTTGTCATATAGTGACAACTTAACACTTTTATGTGAATCAAAAGTATAATATTATGAGCTGTTTAAGCCAACATCAACCTGTAAATAAGTCTCCAGGTAAAGACCCGCCCGATACTGCAAAATTTCAGAGATTCAATCCCGGTATCAGATCACGCATCTAGGGCCGGGTGATTTTTAGCGACGCTCAATAACGATATCGGGATGAAAATCTGTCAGTTCAACATAAATGTGTTCACATTAGTCACACTGCAAAAAAAAGCCTTAAATATTCTAATAAGTTTAGTGATATTGTGATTTGAGCATGTTTGGCTGTAAAGTAGATCAAGTACATTTAGTTTTTATCTCAAAAAAGAACACAACAATTTTAAGTACTTTACAGTATTACCCAGCTTTACATGCATTAATAACATCACAAGATGGAACAACAATGTATTTTCAGTTTGAGAAAAGAACAGAGCCAAGATTTATGTGTGTATGAAACAAAACACAGGTATGTTTTTGATGAGTAAGCTACAAATAAATAACATAAGCTAAACATTAGAGTCAAAAAGACCCTTGAAAGCTTTAAGAGTGTCACTTTCCTCTCAGTTCAACCGTTACAGCGTCATTCTCCATGTCACAGCACAGGTTAGCTAATCACAGCCTGCAGTAGGTCTGACTAAGCCCGTTTTAACACCCACCACCCTGGCAGCACTCCAACTGGATTTCCTTCCAAACTCCTCTCTCCTCTTCTGAAACAACTCCGATGACATTGACACTTTTATAACCCCACGTTCACACAGGACCCCCCTCTCTCCTCCCTCCCCTCCCCCCCTAAACCTGCGCGAGACTCCTCCAGCCGGCTGTGACTGTGAGTAATGCCCACTATGCAGTCCTATATAAAAATACTCAGGTTAATATTACATAATCGCTGTTTCTGCTATGAGCCCACACGTTAACGGCCGCACTTGTCAATCACCGCTTGTTCCACTGACATTCTTGGCGAATTTGTGCTGTCATTCAACCGCCAAAAGCAATTGTTTGGGGGGCTAAAATAAGCTTTTAATTGGATACTTTTGTCTCAGCGCAGTGCTCTAATCAAAAACCATGGAGACGAGAGCTGCTAAATGGAAACCGCGTATGGATAAGGGACTGTGGTGGTGGATGCATCTTTTTTGCACATTCATGAAAGAGGAGGTTCAAAGAGATTGTCGGATGCACAGTTGGTTAAAGGAGACCTGCTGTGTTTTGAGCTATGTGTTTAGTAATAAAGTATGACGCATGTAGACCAGTAATTTGTATTTTAAAACTACTTAGGAATAAAACTGTTCAATTAACTTCCTGTTCGAAACTACAGACACACCTCTGAATTGTAAAGTTGATTTTAAATAATATAGGTTGGACAACTGGGCGATATAGTATATCGATTTTAGTGGACAAGATATGAATTTGACTAATCGTAAATAGAGATCGTACAATTCTAGGTAAAAAAGAGCTTATAAACTGATTAAAAGCAGCTACATATACAGAAAAAAATGCAATGAAATAAAAGATTAAATCATAAACTTATTTATAAGTTAAGTTAAGTTTCACTCAGCAAAAGGCATTCTGGATTCTAATTGTCAGCTGTAGGCTTAGAAGAAAATTGTCTTTAAAAAGGGGTTAGGTTAGGGTTAAAAAATAATTAAAGATATAAGATATATATCGTATGCATTTTTGTATACCAAGCCCTAGATTGGAAAGTGACTACATGACAATTGTGAACCCTAGAAATCCAAATTGTTTGACTAATCAAACAGACAAGTGGTTTGAGATAGGTGCTAGGTGAAAACAGAGATTTTCTGAGTATTCCATCATCAGCTGGAGAAAGATTTCTCAAACATACATGAATGAATCCAATTGCAACTTTGAGTAAACTATTGATGAGTGAACTTTTTGTAAGATAATTTTAAAAAATAGATTTGACTAAATACAGTATGTCCCCTTTAACACGTAACTGTGCGTAATAGTCACGAATGATGTAGTCAAAATCTGGTCAGCAAGAGCTAGCCAACTCTAAAATACACGCTTTCTTTCACAATATCCAAAGAGAATAACTTTAACGCAAGAAAAAATGATTTGTCATAGCTGTGGCTGTTATCAAAGTTAAGTTGTGGGGTAGACAGAGTTCCTAGCAACCATGTATCTGTTGGATTAATGACGAAAAGACAGGCTAAAAGATTAAACGACAATTCCTTCACGTTTGTATCCCACAGGTGAAGATGCTATAGGCTTTGGCAGACATCATGGCACACTGCAGGCTCATGTACGTCTCAAAAACGTGCGTCTTTTTGAGGGGAAATCTGCAACGCCCGCCGTAAAAAAAAAAAAAAAAAAGCCAATAACAAGCTTACCTTTTCTGTGTGCGGGAAACCAAGTGCAGATGAGGGTCGTTCGTGCAGTTTTTATCCAGCTTTTTACGTGTCGATGGCGTTTTCACTGTCACCAGCTGTTGGCAAGGTAAACAAGCTTCGCGCGCGGTAATTTCCTTGTTATCCTTTTAGATGTATGGCGTCATTCCGCTGCGGTCATGTCCAATTTTCAATCCACTGTCCCGCCGGCGTTGTGACTGACTGTCCCTTCGTCAGTCACAGGCAAAACGCAGTTGTTTTTGGTGTTTTTTGGGGAGAGGAAGAAGAAGAAGAGAGAGGTGAGGAAGGCTGTTGCCGGGTTTTGCAGCTGCCGCACCGAAGCAGAGACGTGGAGAGAGGATGAACTGATGGAGAGAGAGACAGAGAGAGAGAGAGAGATGGGGGAGGTGGAGGAGGTGGTGTGTGTGGTGGGGGTGGGGGCATCCAAGGGCCCACGACAAGCAGTCAGATCCGCGTCGGAGGAGTATGAACTCATAAGAGGAGTCCTGAAGAAGCTCACGAGCAAACGGTGGTTGGTGAATCACGATGCGCACGTAAAGGGAGACTCTGCAAAGGCGGAGGCTGCGCTGTGAGGACCGCGCTCACGTGTTAAAACTTCTTCTCCCAACAGTGTTTCCAAAATCCATGATAACTCTGATATAACCCTGATTTACTATCTAGAAATATTCCAAGAAAACAGAGGCAACATTAGAATAACGCTCTGGTATTTCCTGATCCTTAGTTGTAAAAGTTGTCTTATGATTGAGTCTTGCATGTTTGAGTAGCCTAATCCTGTGTCCAAACTTTTTTTTTCACAGTGAGCCGCATTTTCAAACTCAGAGGGCCAAAAAAATACATTGACTGAAGTGATCATTCAATTTGCATTTGACCTAATTTTAATTAACCTCCACGCTTTCAATAAGGCAAAAAATATTTATTTTAGGTATACATAGCATCAAAATGCTTGTTATTTCGACTATCATTGAAAAATTGCACAAATTTGTCATTAGAAACTATATTTTTTGTCATTTGGGCCAATCTGTCAAAAAAATTGGTCCATTGGCCACATTTGGCCGCCGCATATGCCAGCCTGTGCACTCAGAAAAGTTCTGTTCTCACCTAACCTTTATCCCCGCCCTTAACCGGTAGCCTACAGTTGTGATTATTAGGAAAAATTTGAGAAACTCTCGATCACCTATGGCCATGAGCTTTGGGTAATGACCGAAAGAACAAGATTGGGAATACAAGCGGTCGAAATGAGCTTCCTCTGCAGGGTGGCTACGCTCCCTTAGAGACAGGGCGAGGAGCTCAGTCACACAAGAAGAACTCGGAGTAGAGCTGCTGTTCCTCCACATCGAGAGGAGCCTGCTGAGGTGGCTCGGGTATCTGTTTCAAATGCCTCCTGGACACCTCTCTTGGGAAGGTGTTTCAGGCATCTCCCACCTTAAAGAGACCTCGGGGAAGACCCAGGACACGCTGGAGGGACTATGTCTCTCGACTGGCCTGGGAACGTCTCGAGATTCTTCTGGAAGAGCTGAGAAAAGTGTGAGGACTGAGAAGTCTGGGACACCATAACTCAAGGACAGAGATGCAATAAATACAGGAGCTTCTACAACCCCTAAAATACATCGGGGAAAACACAACAACAACAATAAACTAATTTTCCCATACCCAGGTAAACCATTTGTCATCTTTAATGAAAAATACCAACACAGTCTGCGGAGAAAACATAGACATGACAAAAATGTACAAAAACGTACAATAAGCTCATATTCCTGCCTTTTTTACATTAATATGTTGCGTAAAGCCACGGTTGAAGCCATGTGGCGACATGGGTAAGTTTAGGCTTCAAGTTACTATGCCATGGGTAAGTTTAGGGCTGGAGTTTGGGATAGATTAGGATTTACTTATTAAACCCAAAGAAAATGTCGTCTATCTGCTGTCTTTTTAACTTAACAGTGGTAGACTCTGCTTTTATAATAAAAACACAAAATAATTTTGACTCACAAACCAAAAAAGCAAGACTATACACGTGAATGCGGTCCTAAGAGCTGAGCCTCCGGGTTTGCAGATTTTTGCAGCAGCAGCATTTGGAGAGAGTGTCGGAGTGCGCACCGTGAATTAAAAACAGACAGAGCAGAGGTTTGAAGGCTCGTGGACTGAAAACAAATGCCCGCTATTGAGCCAGCATCCGTAGCAGCAACAGCAGCAGCGGCTCAATCCGAGTCTTAATTAGGCTTGTAAAAGTTGTTCCCGCCATCTGAGCCCCTCACGCGCAGGTCTGATGGCACAGGATCAGATTGTGTTCCGCGCAGAAAGGCTCTTGTCACGTTATGAATGAAGCAGAGCAGATGGCAGCTCGCGAAGAGGCGTCTGAAACTACTATTTAGAGGTGGAAGGTGAAAATACGTCCTGTTTGTGACGTGGCTGTGACGTCTTGTGAAAATCTGGACGTGTAGCGCATATGTAGTCCGTGTTACGCGGAGGGTGAGAGTCTCCTGTGATTCAAAGTGATATGCAGTAGCTATACTTGTACTGCATATCTTATAGTGGCTGCTATTTTGAGTTAAATGAGGAGCAGACATATTGGGTTCTATAGACAAATTGTGTTTTACATGTCTATTTTTATAACCTATGCAGAGCAGTCATTTTGAAATATAGACAGATCCATTGTTGTGATAAACTCTGCCTTTTCATTGCTTTAAAGGGTGTTTTTATTGTTGGAAAGTGACTGCATGACAATTTGGAAGCACATTGGCTGGGCGATATTGACAAAAATGATATCTGAATCGTTTTTTGGCATATCTTGATTACGTTAGTCAGACAATATTATCACAAACAATCAGAACATGTTCAAGCACATATTTAAGTGTATTTGTTGAGGTTAATGATCAGAAAATTAGGCCGTAGTCAACTATTCATTTGGATCGATCAATCAATTAGTTCACTAAAAGTCCCTTTTTTTGTGTCTAGATGTTCTGACCAAATATTTGACTTTGTGGTCTTGTGAGGTGTCTTTAACGTGTAAAAAAAAACAACAACAACAAAAAAACACGCAACTTTGAAAGTAAATGCAATGAAGCCCAAAGTCGCGATGAAGAAGTGGACTGTGAGAAATAAGTTACAAGAATAGCTTGTTTTTGAATAGTCATATTGGGTATTAATTGTCTCAACATAATATGACGATTTCAACACAAAAGCAGACTGTCACTAAGATGAGCTCACGATTCGATTTTTATCACAATATTGCTCATGCCCAAAATTAAAGGAAGCTAAACAAAATATTTCTGATGAAAGAAAAATACCAAACAGAAATGATTCTATTTGTGAATGTTTTATCTCATCCCAGTTTATTTATAAATGTGTATTCTCGTTAGCTCAGGCATGCCAGACTTTTAAACATTATTACAGCATTTAAAAACATCTTTAGATATTCATATTATAGTCATTAAACAGAGAAGAGTTGGTACAGATAAGAGCAGGACAAAGCAGAGAGAGGTCTGAGCTGCAGTAAAACACACTGGTCGTCCATCACAGCTCCAGAGAAAGAGAAAGGTGGAGCTGGAGGTGGCACCATCCTGTCTGAGATGGGACACTTCACTTTTACTGTTTTGCAGCTGAAATATGTGTCACAAATGGTCTGGAATAAAAGGAAAAAGATCACTGCTTTATCATTCGCCACAGAATCATGTCACAAATCTGGCCAATAGTTCACCATAAAAATGTTAAATGTTCATTGTATTGCGACGTGCAGATTCAGGTTTTTGTTGTCATTTTAAAAGTTAATGATCTTGGTTTGCAGAAGTTACTCTATTTCAAATTAGGTTAATATTGTAATTGTTAATCTATTTCAGGGCAAAGCAGAATGTCATGAATATGAAAATCTGCCTCCTGTGCTCATCAGAATGTGAATGGAACCTATTTTTCTGGCTATCTTCAGCTGTGTATCTTGCAAAGTCCAGCTGACATGGAGTATTTTTTGTTTTAAGACTTGTTGCTTAGCCACCTATCATTCCACCATCTCTCCAGAGGGACGTCCTGTTTTTTCTTGATAAATTCCCTCTTCTTCAATATCTGATTAAAAAATAAATAAATAAGCACATGGAAATGGCAGATTCCCTTTGAACATTAATTAGAGTCAAATCAGCCCTTCTGTGATGAACCAGACTACTCTAAAATAAATAAAATTAAAAAAAAAATCTTTCAGGAATACTTTTGCATAGGTAATTTTAGGTCTCTAAAACTTTTTTCCCTAGTTACCTTCAACTTTTGCAGAGAAATGCCAAATCTAGTGTCTTTCAGGTCTCAGCTGCCAACACCAGCTTTACCAATCCTTATATTTACCCAGAAAAAATTGAAAGAAATTAGATTTGTTTTTCTTTTGTTTGGAGAAAGTTCTCACTTCTGTTCATTTGTGTATCAAAGACTTTCATGTGTGCTGCTGTTGAGATATCAACAATTCTTTTCTAGGTCAAACTAAGGCATTTTAGCCTCTCTGGAAGCTTCAACAAAGCTCCAAAACAGCCCTGAACTATGTTTTGTGTTGTGCATATTTTTTATTGTATTATTTTGTTTGCTGTAATTGTATAACATGTATGCATGTACCTCACTTTGAGAAACATTGGGAGAGAAACCCACTCAGACTTGGGGTGAAACATGCAGACTCCACAGAAAGACCTGATTGAATGGTAGCTTCTCAGCTGCTGTGGTATATTTTGATTGGAGCCTTGAGAATAGAATATTTCTATGCTCTTAAACTTTAAATGCAGGACTTGTGTGTGCTTAAAAATGCAACACAAATGAGAAAACATTGTTATAGGAGTCGGCAAGGACCTCTTAGATAAAATCCACTTTTCAGATTTTTTTCCACGTTCTACAATGTTTTTCTACTCTTCTCTCATCATTAGTTTACTTGTATTTTGATTGATTTGTGCATGTTTGAGTGTTCTTGTATTGTCCTGTATACACACTTTAGGTCTCCTTTAATTGACATGCTCTAAAGAATTTGTACAGAAATGTTTGTATCACATCCTGCCCATGTTTGAAACACACATGAAGCAGCTGTTTTTATTCTCCAGAGCTCTGAAAAGACGACCATGCTTGGCTCATTATGCATGCAAGTAGAATGAGATGTACCAGCGCCTCTCCACAGTAAACGCTCTGAATAGCTCTGTGTTGGAGACGAAGGAAGCTTTGTTTTTCTTCTGTCGTCTTCAATTGAGGAAAAACGCACTCCAATCTGGCAACGTCTTGAGCCTGCTCTGGTGCTGTCTTCCTGCCGTGATGGAGGTGCATTTCCTCTGTGATGGCACTCTGAAATTGGAGTCATTTTTCCCAGTGCTCTCAGAAATTGGTCGCGAGGAAGTCTTCAGAGACGGAGCGTGGCAGCATCTTGTGGTGCAAAAAGTGAAAAACTTCAAATAAGGAGTGTCTATGTGCTGGTTAAATCTGGGCTGTCTAATTTTTTTAACTGTGAAGGAACCTTTATAATTCTATACTTTCTTTCACAAAGCTTTTGGTGGATCATGGGTTTCACATGTGGAGTTTTGGACAGCGCAGCTTTACAGTAGCTTTTCGGACACAAAATTGAAGCAGGCTCCACTCACTACACACAACCAATCAGCTCTCATCTCAAAAGGTCACATAATGACTCGCGTGACTTTTTCTTAAAAGTCACATTGTCACATTGTGTATCGAACACATAAACATCAGCAACAGTTCACAATAAGTGTCCAACAACAACAAAAAAATGAAACCGCATTTCAACTCATTGAAGTCAATTATGCACAAAATGTGTCCTTTCAAGTAATGATCAATGTTGCCAAAATGTTGGGTGGATCCTGGACACGTGGCACATGGAGGTGGTGTCAAAAGGCCAGATGGTAGGCAAGACTCTTTCTTTTCTTAGCTTTCTTTTAACCTTATACCAGAGGTGTCCAAACTTTTTTCCATCAAGGTTTGAAACCCAGACTACTTAGAGAGACAATCTGAGGTCTATATAAAAGTAAACATGCAATAAAAAAAGTTAAAATGAGCTACAAAACATATTTAGGCTTAAATCCACCATATTCCCAGTGTTAAATGCATTACTTGAGGAGGTCTGGGTGCCAACAAAAATTGGTCTGAGGGCTGTATTGGCCTCCGAGCCGCAGTTTGGACATGCATGTGTGTACTTTCTAATATCTAAAAGGTAATTTAAAAAAATCTTTGTGGTATTTTCTATTAGTCAGGGCGTTTACATGGAGGCCAGGAAAACCAGATAACTATAGCCTAGTTTGATTTAAACCAGTTTTCCAAAGTGCATGTAAACCCGGGCAGAACTATTGAGGAGTTGTAAACCAGTTTTTGAAAAACCAATTGGCGCACATGGTCCCAACCGATTGCAGTCTGATTTCAGACGTCATGTAAGCAGACAATTGGTCTGCAGCTGGATAAATGTAACTGAGCATGCTCACAACTCCTGCCCACTCCACATTCCAGCAATAAAGGTAACATTTTTACAAGAGAAAAGTGTCCTGAACAACGTTGAACACACAGCCACATATTTAATGTTTGAGACAGCTTTAAATGTTTAACACAGTCCCATAGTCCCAGAAAGATCAGTGTGTAATTTTACAAACACTTATTAATAGTAAACAAGGAAAATCAACATTATGCAGTCTGGATCATGCAGTAGTGAATCTGATACAACAGGACATTTCTCTCCAGGGTCAGTTTACTCTCATGCATGTAAACAGGAGTAAAACCGGTCCGATCGGTTTGAGGAAAAAAACAAATCGAGTGTGGTTTTCTAGCCGGATTTCCCTGATCATGCACTGAGTGACTATAGGCATACCAATACAGACAAAGTGTTAATATTATTAATCTATTAAATGCTATTAAAAGTTCAAATTATTGAATCTGTTGTCCACCCTTTGGCCTTTTACATCATCAAATTCCAGAAGATGCAGATGAGTAAATCCATTGACACACTTGGCAATACCTCAAGGAACTAATGAAGAATCACAAAACTAACAAGCCTGATTCATGGCACTCCTTATATCAATGTGGCTTTACAGTCAGTTATTAAATGGCCATACATGACAAAGCTAACCATATGAGGCATTACTTTAATAGAAAACTGCAGGAAATCTACCACAAAGAAACAAATGACTTGAGTGGATTGCTGTCAAGTCCTTGAGCAAGACAATGAACCCACTTTGCCACAGTGTATGTGTGCCCTAAGTGGATCCTAAAGCGCTTTGACTGTAGAAAACCTCAGACCATTTACCAAACCAACTGGTTTTGCCCAGTGTAAAGAGAAACACCTTTATGGACGGATCTGCGAAGGGTCAACAGAGAGTAGAGCCTGACTAAACACTATTGATCTGGTTTGGCTGGAAGTGCAAAAGGTCTTGACTGTGACACAAAAGGGCGTTTATTGGCAAAGCATGAGTTATTTACAGTATATTGTAACGATAAAAATATATACACTCTGATAAAATAGAGGGTGTAATAAAAATAAGATTGAAAGTTACTGCATGTGCTTTGACAGTCAAAAAAAAATGCAATGCAGAACTGAGCTAAACAGTGACACACATCAGGAGATTCTTTCAATTAAATTCACTTTTGCATTTTCAGTTTTAATGTAGCCCCTCACCTTTGTAAAGTGCACTGTAAACATGCTTCGTCGTGTTTGTTACATCATAAACTTGTGACCTCAGCGTCCTTGCACCAGCTGCTGCTCCCACAGACACAACATCCAGCATCGGGAGTCTGCAAAAGGCTGCTTAAATATCCAAACGTGTCCAAATAAGCTGCACATAATAATTACATAATATTACTGTGGCAGAAAGGTGTAGAGGTTTGAACATACAGTATCTTTTCCTGAATTCACATTGCAAATACTATTACAAAGGACAGATGTTATTGTAATATCAGAGCAGAAATACATCACAATAAGCACTGACATAACAGATCTTCTTCTTACTCACAAAGGGAATAAAAGGTCGAGCATCTGCCACCAGCAACTGTACGTATGACTAATAAAACCATCTGACAATGCCCGCTCTCTCTCTCTCTCTCCTTCTCTCTCTCTCTCTCGCCTCAGTGTTTCTCTAAATCATTTTTATCTCCATTCTCTATCAATCTCTCTCCTTTCTTTTCTCTCTCGCTGGTCATGCTCTTTCTCTGTACCCCTCTCATTCTTTCTCACCCCCTTGCTCTCTCCCTTTTCTTCTCATCCTGTCTCATACTCATTTACCATCCCCTCTCTTCCTGTCACCTTCTCTTCTTTCTTTATCTCTCCCCAACTCTCCTTTCTCTCCTTCTCTCTTTGTCACCCTTGCTCTCTCTCTCCCTCTCTCTCTCTCTCTCTCTCTCCCCTCTCTCTCTCTCTCTCTCTCTCTCTCCTCTCTCTCTCCTCTCTCTCTCTCTCCCTCACTCACCCCCCCCCCCCCTCTTCACAGAATAGCCTACGGGAGTTTGAGTGTTGTGGATGGCCCACTGGATAAGAGCGTGACTAATTTCTCTGAATGTGATCCAACAGTGGAGACGTATGAGGCAGACAAGCAGCCACATTAACATTAGAGCTGCAGATTAACTCCACAATCTACCACAATGTAGATTTACAATACAATGCATCGCCCCATTCTGCAACGCAAATCTAAACTGTCTCAAATATCACATTTTATTATTATGTTTTAAATCTATTACTGCTACAATCTGAGTGAATGATTGAACAATTTTATTATACAGCACAGATGTTTTCCAAAGTGCTTCACACAGTAACCTTCTCACTCAATGATGGAAAGCAGCCCTGAAGCAACTCAGCAGAGGCCGGAGTGCAAGGAGAAACTACCCGGACACGGGGAGAAATATGCAAACTCCACACAGAAAGGTCCGGGCCGAGCGGGAGTCGAACCCACAACCTATGAGGCGAGAGCTCTATCTGGTCTGCCACCGTGCCGCCAGGGTAATCTGTTATCTTTGAACTGAAAATATATCTTGATTTTTTCATGATTGCATCATTAGCAACAAATAAAACTAGATATATCGAAGGATTTTCTGTTTATCAACACGGGCGATGTGCGCGCACTCTGCGTGTAGAAAGAGCTGCTTCTCATAGACACAAACAATGGAAACAAGTCGAAAATGTTCAGTTGTCAGCTAACTACAAGAGTTTTTCACTGTTTGAAAACAAAAGTTATGCTGCTAAATCAACATTTGTGAATGAAATTCACATTCTAGTGAATGAAAAAATGACGAGACAAACACTGCCTCCTTCCTACCTGATCGAAACAGCTGCTCTCGTCCCATTTTGAGTTTTTATTCAAAAAGTTTCCCCAGCTAAGCAGACGGAGAGCAGGTCTTTCTGCATACGCAGTAGGTCGGAAAGTGACGTCGACCGAAAATCCCTCTATATAAAAACAAATACAAGCAATACAAGCAATAATACAGGGTTTTCCATGAGGTTGCAAAAGTTAAATTTTCTAAGTTAAGTCATTATGATATAAGTTCTTACTTACTCAGTTACTATGTTTATTTATTTAATTATGTTTTTGTTCATTAATTTATGTATTTATTCACTATAAGTGGTTATAGAGTAAGAAAATGAACATATAACTATTCATGTAATCAGTTTCCTTGGAGTTATTCGGGTTTATAACTGTACACAGATAACATTTTTGAGTATTTTTTACAACACAGTCTTAGAAACAAAGAAAACAAAGATAAACAACGCATTGTCAAAACCGTACAACAAGCATGTTTTCACATCTTTTTTTTGTTATGAAAACCAAAATGTAAAATAATCACAAATTTTGGATGAAGCTACATGGCAACATTTTCTTTAAGTTTACCAGGTATGTTTAGGACTGGGGCTTGGGGTAGGTTAAGATCTACCCATTAGACGTGCTTATTGTATGTTTTTGACATTGCCATGTATATCTACATTTTCTTCAGAGACTGGGTTGTATTTTTAATTGGACATAGCAGATTCCAAACTATCAGTTTTCTGGTGGCATCAGGGACTTAGACTGGGAGCCAATGGAAGAAAAGTTTTGAGTTTTGTTTTCTGTAAGGCTGCACAGCCTGGTGTTGTGCTGTATGTCAATGTTATAATGAAGAGCCTTCAGTCACTAAGCATGGTTTACCACAGTGCACTACGGTTTTGACAGGTTGTGATAGACTGACTCACTCTCTTATTGTTGCACCAGGACTAAGATGCCCTCGCTGAGTTTACCCTTTAGATGAGCCATAAGACTTTTTTTTGGTTTTGCACTATCCTATTCATGTTTAAACAGAAAGTCAATGGATCTGTTTATATTACTATATAATATATTATGATTAACAACAAACAAAATGTAAATAATGATTAACATATGTCATGGTTCAATATTAAGTACCTGACAGAAGCACAATGTGTCTCCTTTAATGTCTATTTTTGCATAATGTCTCCCTTAAGTGCTATATTAGATCGTACATAATTAAAAGTTGGTAATTGCCTGTGGACAGCCTGTACTTGAGAACATGTTTTGAAGTCGGCGAAACACAAAATGGTGGTAGAATCAGTCAACATCTCCTCATTCAGACACAAACAGTGTTGTATGCTCGCCGTGATAGCTCCCAGATGTGTCGTGAAGTGCTTTAATCTTTCATATTTCAGCCCTAGATTAGTCATTTCAAATCTGCCTGAGTTTCACACAATGCGGCAGTGTCAGTCTCTCTGCTCCGCTGGGTTTAGGCAAACAGAAAAATAAAGAGAATTTTAAAAGCAGTTGGGATCTGTCCTGATTTTAAAGTTTGTTCTAGTTGTGAACACGACATAATGACTGATGGGCAAAACATGGTGGAAACAGGACTAAAAAAGAAGAGTATTGTTCCCCATCTTAATGTGGTAGTAGAGTTAGTCTGATTTTAGGGAGGTTCATAAACTCTTATGATGAGCACAATTTGGAATCCCAGACCTGGAACCAGGTCTGGGATGAGTGCTTGCAGGTGAATCCAGCTGGGTCTAGCAAAAGCTGAGCTATTATCACAAGACAGATCTGTGTACTGGAAGTTTGTTCCCTTTACAAAGGGATCACAGTCCTCAGCCTCCCTGTTAAGGTCTACAGCAGTGTGTTTTGGAACACTGAAACAGTCTCCATCAGGTGCTTAAAGGTTCATGGGAGTTTGTCCAACCAGTCCACATGTGCTGTGTGGATCTGAAGAAAGACGTTCAGCTGTGTTCCTTGTGGTGTCCTGTTGTTAGGGCAATTCGAGAGTATGAGCTCTGGGGCCCTTTGCTCAGGGCTGTCCAGTCAATGTACGACCAGACCAAGAGCTGTTTACAAGTCAGACTGTTTCCCAGTGCCTATAGGACTCCGCCAGGGTTCCCCTTTATCACTGGTTCTGTTTATTGTTTTTATCGACAGAATTTCTTGTCAGGGACTGGACAGTTTGCAGATGATGATGTCCTGCCAAGTATTGCAACATGCACTGGGACAGTCGGAGCAAAGTGTAAAGTGACTTTGCTGAAAATGGAAGAGAATAGAACAGGGGGCCGAGGTAGTTTTATATTTTATTTTGATTGAGGTTCAAAATGTAGACCAGTGAATTAACCCCAGTAGTGCACAAATTAGTTGTAATATAGGTGTCCAAAAGGGGCAAAATGTGGTCCCAGCATTTTGTCGTGGCCTCATGCTTGCTGGGAATTGGCCAATGGCTAAGGGGACATCATCATTTACCATTAAATCACCATTAGCTCAATAATGAACTGTTGTGTGAGAGAGCTAGCCTAAAAGATTGTGGCACTTATCGTAAGGTTTCTCTTTAGTGA
This sequence comes from Mugilogobius chulae, assembly GCA_038363315.1. NCBI lineage: Eukaryota > Metazoa > Chordata > Actinopteri > Gobiiformes > Gobiidae > Mugilogobius > Mugilogobius chulae. Next base: position 28,488,027 of record CM076396.1, read on the forward strand.
TCACAAATCCCTAATTTTGTTCTGTTATGAGTCACCAATTATAAACAAGCTTGATGGAAAATCAAAGAAGTTATTGTTAGATAATTTCTGTCCTTTCATCGATGTGTGTGTATGACCCTCCCTTGTAAGTTGAGATTCCCATATTTTAGATGAACTTGCTGTGTGCAATATATTAAAGTTTAATTTATAAGTAAAGTTTTCAAGGTATAGTCATCTGGACAGATTGAGAATTACTTTCAGATGAGAGTTGAAACGTCTTGATCCAGATGACTACTTTGTTTTATGTATTTTAAGTAGTTGTATTTTAGATGATACACTTGACATTTTAATCATGCATATTCACACAAACAACATTTGGACAAGACATTTTACCAGCTGGTCTCATATGTGTTTATCCACCGTGTGCGAATGCCTCCACATTTCAAAGCACTTACCCTTGTTGTCCTCAAAAACAGTAAATATATCTGTCTCTTCTTCTAGCTGTGCACATGAAGCTATTATCAGCCCCAGCCTGCTGTATCATTACCATTGGCCTGTGCTCTGTTCTGCTAACCACCCTTGGTCCACAGAACATGGCCAGTGGCTTGCATGGAGCGCTCTTTTCCTGTGGAGGCTGGCATTAAACCTTACCACCTCCTCCTGTTTTTGCCCCTAAGACATCACGCCAATTATCTGCCTCTGTGGGAGCAACCTATTTACAGAATCTGGGCCTGAAAAAGAGTTTGCGGTGCTCCAGCCTCTTTGGTCCCTGAGTGGACAGTTAGTGGGCACGTGTTAGCGCTGGTGGCTATAGGACCCCGGGGGTGCTGTCTGAAACGGCAGAGGAAGTGCACTGACGTTTGGTGCACAGGCTGCTGGTTCAGTTCACACCCCTGTGGAGAGAATTCAGTCCCACTGCGCCTCTCTGCGTCTCCATTTTAGGCAGATAAGAGTACATCACACTGCTCAGGCAGGCTAGAGCACATACTGTACAGAGGGTTGGGCAATCTGGGAAAGATATATAATCTTTTTTTTTTCTTATATATGTCTAGTAAATAAACATGCCTTGAAGTAAAAACATTGCATATATAAACTATTCAAACTTCTAATCTGTGCCATTAACACAGAAATCAATCAAGTTCCAAAGTCTAACTTCTAAACCAAACTACATGTTACTACCAGGAGATTGTCTGTGGAGCTCTCCATTCTAAAAATACAACCAATTACTCATAAACACACCTTTGGGTTTCTCACACAATTAAAGTGACTTTCCATCAAGCATGATTTTCCAGATGGAGATGTTTCTGCTTTTTCAAAGATGTTCCGCAGTTCTCTAAAGAGACAAGCAGGTGACGTATTTTTTGGTTGAATAGTTATTTAGTTCATTTCTACTCTACTGTACTAAAATCAAGTGTGATGCCAATGCCACAAAAAACCTGCAGTGGTTTGTTAATCTCAGCGTTCTACAGTTGGAAAGTCCCACAACACATGATAATGATAATCAGTATTTACCCTGAACATTCTGACAGTCCAGAAAAGGACAAGTTTTGTTTATAAACCTGCATAACTTTATGTTAGTGTTAGTGAACACTTCTCTTTTTGCAGAGACAATCCATTCAGCGTCACACACGTGTCATATTAAGATACTGCTTTGACACCATGAATATTGCACAAAGCTATATGCTTTTGGCCGTAGAGAAAATAAAGCACTCAGAGGAAAACAACGCAGACACGAGGTAAACATGCAAACTCCATTAAGGCCTTGACCATGTTGACAATAAAGAACACTTTGAAATGTTCTATTACAAATGACACAGATGTCAACCAGAGCTGGTGTCCTGCTCTAAATGTTCATTTCTCTGTCCTATGTTGGGCTGGGCTTTTTAATTAGGTTAGTTAGTTAGTTAGTTAGTTAGTTAGTTAGTTAGTTAGTTAGTTAGTTAGTTAGTTAGTTAGTTAGTTAGTTAGTTAGTTAGTTAGTTAGTTAGTTAGTTAGGTCCTAACACTATCTTTTTTTATTTGAGAACTTTAGTTTCATGTATAAATGTTGCAAAGTATGCCTATGTTGCAACCCAGTCTCATTAACAATAGAATAACATTTTAACATTTTGCGCATTTTTTTTATTTTTATTTACATTTTACATTTTCACACACGTGGCAATCCACACACAGACTAATAACACCAAAAAATGTAATCTCTTTCACAACCTCAGCTAAACGAGCTATTGTTGAGATGTCCATTCTTCCACTGTTTGATTATGGTGACGTTGTTTATCGGCATGCCTCTAAAAGTAACCTTGCAAAGCTGGATGCAATTTATCATTTAGCGATTCGTTTTGTCACAAACTTTTCTTACAGGACACACCATTGTCTGCTGTACTCTGAGGTGAACTGCCCTCACTCAGACCCGTCGCCACACACATTGGCTCAAGTTTATAAATAAAACCATGTTAGGACTCACACCCGCTTATCTTAGTATTAGTATATCTAATTTCTTTGTTTTACTAATGATTGTTCTGTGTGTTTTTTTGTCTGATCCCTTCCCTTGGTGCTTTGCACATCAGGCCAACATTGTAAATAAGAACATGGTAAATAAAATAATAAATATTAATAATCACTGCATAAGTGCAATAAATGGCATTATAAGTCATCAATTATTATAAATCGTTATATTATTAGGAGAATCAACACTTAAGCACAATGGCAGAGACACTTGTTCCATTTTCTAGTTTTTACAGCTAATTTCCATCTAAAGTCCCAGGGAAGGAAGAGGGGAGGCACTACTGGACATGTTTTTAGTTTTACGGGAAACCAGAGACTGGAGGAAACCTGGGACAAAGGGAGAACATGCAAACACAGAGAGCTATGAGCACATAAACAAACCAGTCCTGCTAAACTAATAATTATTCCACCAGGACTGCAGAAGAGAGAAGAAATGAAGTTAGTTTGTGTGAGGAGAAGAGGATGATATTTTCTCTTTGTCTCTGGAAACTGCTCCACGCTGTGTGCACTCTCTACAGTTGTGACATAACTGCGGGTTTAACAAAGCAGGAGAATCAGACATTGGGCAGGGACAATAGCAGGCTCTGACATGGACTAATTGTGTTGTGTGAGCTCAAATGTGCATAAGATTAATTACCGTGAAGCAGAAGACTTTGTCAAACCAACCGTGAACATGTGCTTTTAGGGCCAAACTGCTCCATTTTAACAATCTCATTTTTGTGCACGCAACATGGCAATTTGATCCGGTGGTTTTTGTACAATTGTCTTTCTAAATTACATTTTCTGACTCGATGATTTGAAAGCTGAAGTTGAGGACACTGTATTTATTTTAGGTGCTTATATAACGCATATATTCACATTTATTCGTGCAGTAGTTATAAAACTTTTCACACCAAGTACCAGTAAATTGGATTGGTTTAATTGTTTAAGATGAGACTAAATCAGGTCTAAACACAATGGTAAGCCAAAATAATGCAGTTCTAAATGATACTAGCCCTATAAGACCAAAACATGACTATATTAGCCAATATTCAAATAACAGATGGCTTCAAGTACACCAGAGGCAGCCGAGTATCAAGTGAGAAACACTGATTCCAGTTTACAGAATAAGATGTGTCCCTGAAATTACAAGAATTAAAGAAGAAAAAATAAATAAATATTAAATAAAATATTCTGAATTATTGCATTTGTTTTGTAAAGATAAAAACATAGCTGCGCTACTATTTGACTTTATGAGATGTTATGATTTTCCTCGAATGTTGTGATGATATTTTCTTGTTTAAGTGTCGTGCATCAGGTGCTGACTTACATGACTCTGAAATTTAACGTCGGAAAAAAATGCCATCACAAAGTGGCCTAATTTGTAATGTTGTATTAAAAATCTCTACGTAACAAGCAAAAAACATGTTGTAGGTTCACCTAAAGGAAGATCTCTGGAAGAATGGAGATCGACTGTTGGGTTTTCTTTGCCGAGCCGATATCAATTTCAAGCGATTTCTGAGGCCGATTTTCTTATTTAGTCAAAGATCATTCACAAACAGGACAATGTTGGAGCTAAGGTGCTTCCCTGAGGTACTCCTGATAAAACTCGTTGTGCCTTAGAAATTACGTTGTTTATTTTGACAGCTTGTTGCCTATCTTTTAAATAGTTAACAATCCCATCTAAATATTTTCTTGCGTTTCCCATATGCGTCTATTTCACACAATTTAACGATGCTTGATTGTATTTTGGCCCAAGAGACAATCATTTCAAAACATCATGTAGGACATTCATATTGTTCATATTAACAAACAAGCTCTTCTTAAAGCTTGTGCTGCAGCCAAAGTCAAAGAACAAGAATAAAACTTAAAGCAGACTTAGGAATACAGAGAAATAAAAGAAGTGTTGTTTCTCTCCAAACTAAGACCTCAGCTGATCAGTGTGGACGAGAGCAGCTTTCCCACAGAGGAAAAGCCCAAACAACTGCCTGATCAGATATCGGCCAAAACTGAGGCCAGTAGCCGATATACAAAAAATTTTAAAACTTGCCCCAATACACAGATATATATCCGCTGGCCGATATATCGGTGTATCAGATAATAAATTAAATTAAAAAAAAAGTTTTTGTCATCCTGATTTCATATTCAAATAAAGTATTTTAATTAAGATTGCATGTACAATATATACTACATTCAAACAAAAGAATGACGAGTTAAATTAGTTTAGCACAGGTTGTAGACTTAAAACTTAAATAAATTAACTCTATATTAGATATCAACAAATCCTTTTGCTATCAGAATCTTGCAAAGTTTGATGTGTGTAGAACAAACCTGGACAAGCTGTGGCCCCGGGGCCAGATGTGGTCCTAGTAGAAATGTTTTATGGCAGCCAGCACGCCTTTTGAGCATAAGAGCTACTCCTAAATATATATTTTTAATGTCTTACTATTATGTCATAATAAATGGTCAAATGAGTAGATTAAAAAGGCCCGTTTTGAAAAGAATGTGCTACCATAATGATAGTTTGTAACACTAATGACAATGAATAAGGCCCTCGAGGGAAAAAAAAGCCCAACCTGGTGTAGAAGCTACTTTAGGGATGATCTTGATGCCCTGTAACACATTTGGAAAGAATCTGAAATCATATTGTCAATGTTTATCTCTATGAATGAAGTGAGTTAGATTTTTGTTGTTTTAACAGGAAATGCAATACGTTGAAATCGAACTGACCATCACCTACCGGCTTTTAACCCCTGCTCTTCTCTCCTCGCTAGAAATAAGGACACGATCAGCAAAATACTGTCCCCGGCTCATCACAAAAAGCCAATAGTCTGTCATAAAAGGTTAGTCAATAGTGTGGTTAATTACATGGTCTGTGTAATCTACAGCGATGGAACAGCAAACGGGGAGCTCATTATTTCAAGGTCATTAAAAGGTTAAATCCTCTCGATCCCCATTGGCCATCAGTTCATAACTTATCAGCAATTTGAGGGCCACAAGAGCACAGTCAACAAACAAAATCTTAGTGTAAGCTCACTTCAATAAAGACAACAGAATCTCAATACCAGTAGATATAGTAAACATAGAATCAATAATACACAATTAGAACACTGCTGTAAATAGTATTTAGCAGTCTGTAGCTCAAAATAATATTGTATTGTTTGTTTTTCATAGCTCTACATTGTATACTGTTTTAGTGAATGGTGCATCAACATCAATATCACTGTAATAACGTGTCCTGCCAATGGTCTGTGTGTTTGAGAAGTTGTATTACAAAATGGTGACTTTGTGGTGCAATGGCGATATCTAGTGGCTGTAATAAAGTCTTGCAGCTTGTGAGAATCTGGTTGCAGGGAATGAAAACGAATACAAAGCATTAGGGTTATAATTAGTAAGCTTCTTTCTGATTTTAGTATTTTTGCTGAGGGCATCTCTCACTCAACATCTGTGGGATTTCAACTTAATTTGTAATCATAATCATAAATCATAAAAAGTACCAGTGGTCTTAAAGCACATTGTCTCATTGCTGTCTCTTCTGATCTTTTCTGAACAAACACAATCCTGCACAGATTCTGCATTTGATGTGGATTGATGTTTAATTCAGCAAAAAGAAATTTTGTGTAAATTTCTTTTAACTTAAAAAAAAATAACCAGTAGTGGTAGTGATTATAACTAAGTAGTATTTTTTCTTCATGTGTTTTATCTTTACAATTGTGTAGGTCATAGTCCAGTTTTGCCAACAGTATATGTATATGTAATCTACTTTTATTTAAGTAGTACAAATATATTAAATATTCTTTCCATCATTGATTACCTGCAGTATTAGCATATCAGGCAAGATCAGTTTGATTATTTGTCCCATGTAAATTCCTTTTCAGTCAAAAGATGGGGCAAATATAGAAAAGCATAAGGGAAACGTGAAAGGAGGAACTGAGAGTGTAGAGCAGCAGTGTGATTGGTTTGACAGCAGGTGTTTGTGAAAGCACACACTACTGCACATGTGCCAAACACAAGGCCCAGGGTCCGGAAGTGGCCCTTCACATCATTTTATGTGGCCCTCCGGTCTTATACAGTTAGTGCCAGGAGTTAGCAATCTTAACCAATGATTTGTCTCAAACTTAAAGAATAATTCCCCTCTTTTTTAGACTAATGCAGATTTATATTCAGTATAAGTCACTTGTCACATTTTCAGAAATCAAATACAGAAACTTGTTATTCGTAGTATGCCACAGATTAATAAGGATAATTTTAGTTACAGGCGGCCTTCAAGAACAACAATGATGCCAATGTGGCCCTTTGTCAAAATGAGTTCAACACCCCTGTTGTGTGGACAAATCAATGCTGATGTCACATTGAGTCTATGACATTGGCCTTTGCAGTGAGACACAGGAGCCCTGAAACTTGCTCATTTGCTCAGTTTGCACAAAATTACCAAAATAAACAGACTCGGAGTATAAACAATGTTGTATAAATGCCATACACACAGTTTAACAGTTACAACAATGTAGCTGTTAAGCTACATTTTAAGATGCACTGTGTAACTTTCTGGAGATGAAAAATCAACCACTCAGTTCAAATAAAAAGTTAAAGCCATTTTTGGGACTTTTTGAGATGAGACCAATATGTTTTTTGCCATAAAAAGACACTAACCTATTTTCAGTGGAAAAAACAGGAGGACTCCCTCCTCCAGTCCAAACAACAGTTCATTTTGTGGTCATGAAACTGAGAACTCTATATGACAAAAACGTAACTTTGTACGAACTTATTTTTGTTTGTTTTTTTAGTCGAAAAGCTACACATTAGGTACTCCTTTAAGATGCATAAAAATGTAAAATTCATTCACTGTGTAACTTTCTGAGGTGAAAAGTCAGCTGCACAAGTCCAATAGAAATAGAAACCATGGAGTTTTCAATGAGGATAAATAGCCTGTTTTACGCCATAATGTGAAAATACAGCTAAAAGAACATATTTTGCCATTGAAAGAAACAGGAGAGGTTAAAGGCAGATATTATTTATTTAGTGCAACAAAGACATCTAAATAACAAAAACATGATTTATTGAAGTCTATTTTTAATCAAAAAAGTTAAACAGTGACCCTTAAAGTGATTTTCACAGTATTTCCCCTCTGTAGGCTCCAGGGCGTGTCTCCTCCTCTCCTCCTGCAGGGGACGCTCTGGTGCCGCTGCGGGGTCAGAGTTGATCTCGCTGGCGGTGGTGGTGTGTCTTTTGTGCAGATCGTGGAGCAGCAGGAGGAGAGAGAGTGGAGTCCGAAACAGCGGTGTCTCTTCCCTCTTCCCCGGGTCCTCTCTAAACTCCCTCCCGAACCTCTCCCCTTCCACCCTAACACCCTACCCACCCCCCGGTCGCCTTCTACGGGACTCGAGAGGTAAGATCACACCAAAAAACCTTCGCATTTGTGCAGCTTTTCCGCAATGAAGGACGCGCGGAACTCATAATGCCCCAGTGCGCTTTTCTAGGCCGCAGCGGGAGGCGGCTATTTCCTGGATCGCAAGCGTGCTCGGTGGAAAATTACCAGTTGTGAAATGAATTCGCATTTTGATGAGCGAAATTCACAACGCACAACGCTACCTACTTGCTTTACAGAATTAGCTCGCTTGCTAGCTTCACACGCGCTTATTTCTTCGGTAACAGTTACGTTGTTGTGATGGCTCGCGTGGCGTAAATCTGGTTTGCGTGACTGGCGCGGCGATGCTCTTTCCACAATAGGATTTGGCTTTTTAAAGCATTCTCCTGGCTCTGCGAATGAGCTTAAGGGATGCAAAGTTTTCACATTGCACCACAGCGATGTTTTGAAGCGTTAGCATCCGCTTTTGGGTGAGAAAATCGGACGTGCGTCGCTGCTTCTTCCCCCGCTTTCCCAGCTCATAGACGGCGGCGCCATTGGGAAACAGTAGCTCATTGTGCTGATGCTGAATGAATGGACACGAGCCAATGCATCACCGCAACGACTACAGACCCTAATTTAGCCAAATCTGCTCGTGTTTTCTACTTAAAACTGCTGCAACTTGAGTAAAATATAGTTAATAATATTGTTTTTTATGTAAACACAGATATAAGACAGTAACATGCAGCCACATCGATGTTTAGTTTAATTTAAAGGTCTATTTATTGTGTTTTTATGTGTATTTATTAATAAACTTGCATGTGTAGGTCAGTAATTTATATTTTGTTCAAGCAAATCTTAACATTGATTTAAAACACTTAGAAATAGAAACGCGTCCATTGACTTCTTGTTCATCTTATAAGTCCTGAAAAGTAGCTTTTTAATTGCTTGTTTTTCTTGGAAAGTGGTTACATAACTATTTTCAACCCTACTTCAAGGTTATTTAACATAATCAGACCCTCCAATTAATTCAATCCTGCCCATGATCATCATAAGCATTAGAGAATACATATACATTTGTTTTTTTTACTACTTTGTTTAATGTTTGTTTTAGTGTCTAGTCTTGAGTCTTTTGTATTTATTTGTTCACGAAATCTAATGCAGCAGGTGTGCACAATGTTAAAACAGATCTAAATTTTGTGCAACTAGGGCTGGACGATGTTGACAAAAAAGATATCTTGAAGATTTTTTGACACATCATGTTTACGATATTCAGACAATACATTTCAAACTTAGGGATGGGCGATATATCGGTATTGATATCGGTATCGGCCGATATCCACGATATTTTGAGATATCGGTATCGGTCCGATATCGAACCGACGGCCGATATTTGGCGCCGATATTTTTAGGGGAGGTTCTCCAGTCTCTCTGTGGGCATATACCAGCCTCAATTTGACCTAAAAGCTTCATATTTGCAATTTTGAACAGACTAAAGAAAACAAATTATACATAAACAAACAATTAAGCTAAAATTAGTCTTTATATTTACATAATAAATCCACAAAATATTTTTTTTATCTCAGATTATTATATTTGTTTGTAAGTTTTTGATCTTCTGAGTTGTGCTGTGGATTTTAAAGCAGAACCAAGCAACTTCAGCAGTAGAGCTCCCCTACAGTTCTCTTCTGTAAATACCAGCATCAGACTACAACATAACTTTTTTCCTTATGTAATCTTTTTGTATCAATTTATAATTATTTCAAATAAGGCAAAGAAAAGTATATTAAAAATATTTCACACTGTCAAATGTAAAAATAAAAGAGCCAGTGTTTCTCAGAAGAGCTGTCAATTATAAGTGCAGGTTTCCAGCAGGAGCAGCAGAGAGCAGATGTTTGCTTAAAATGTGAAGAAAATACATTTGTAACCATCACACAAACTAACAAAGACATTTAACAAAGCAAAATGTCCCTTAGATCTGTTTTAAAATATACCTATCGTATCGGCAGTTATCGGTTATCGGCCAGAGCAGAGGGCCAATTATCGTTATCGGTATCGCCCAAAATTTCATATCGGCCATCCTAAACCAAATGGAAAATGTCCAAACGCTTATTTTAAATGTTTTAGTTGAAGGTTAATGATCAGAAAAATTAGTCTGTTGTTGACTAAAATTTTATGTCGACTTATGACATGTGTATCAATCATTAGTGACTAATCTTCTTTCTCAAAACTAATGTCTCAATGTTCTGCCAAAATGTTACCCAAACAGCCTTCACAAAACCACAAACTTACTAACAAAACAAAATTACTAATTATTATAGACTAAACTGGCTTAACAACATTTTCATGTAAAATTCTGAATAAATAATAAAAAAATTAAATGGAACTAAACAAATAATGACTAAAAATAATTTCTACACTTATTTACATTTCAATTAACTTCTTTTGAAATTTTTTTTTTACGATGTACCCGATATTCTATTTTTGCATACCTTCTAAACAACTATTATGATATGACCTGAAATTCGATATATTGCCCGCTCTATGTGCAATTCAAAATAAAATGATGACTTGTTGTGTATATGGGGCCTGAACTTTACTACAAACTGAAAATAAAGTTGAATAGAGCTACTCTACATGCTTAACTCGAATTTTTTTTTTATAATCCCAAGTAAATACAGACAAGTGGACAGTGTCTGAGCACCAAAGCATTAGTCGCAGGACAATACAAGATTACTCAAACATGCATGAATCAATCCTAATACAACTTGAGTAAACTAATGACCGGAGAACAATGTTATAAGTGGTTAAGACTCAGCAAAGGGATCTTACATAATAGGTCCCATTTAAAGGTGACATTGTTCTCCCTATGAGGTCACTTTTGAGCTCCAGAGAATCACGCCATCTTTATCCAAGGAATACTTTATTTTCATCATTACAAACTTGCAAATGGCAGGCTCCATTAAACAGACTCTATCAAATAAATAAGAATACATGTTTCAAATAAAGGACAATTTAAATCTCAGTGTCACAATAGCACCAGCTAGAAGTTCTGTTTTGTAAAAAATGTGCATTTTCGCTTAATTTTGAACCAAAGGTTTTCTAGCAGCCTATTTATATACTTAGGTAATTGTGTACCATTCTACAAGGGAACTGCATGTACTACACAATGCCTCGATTCTGCAAGAGGGATTATAGCAGCATTTCACCATAACAAACAGGATTTACATTTAGCCGGCATGTTTTTTTGTTGAACATTGTGACTTATCTTACTCAAAAGTTGTATTTTTTTTAAATAATAGTTTTGAGAAAGTACTGAAATGAAAAGTGGTTAGAAATTGGTTACCGTGTAGTTTGTTTTCATTTATTTATCTTTAACCATATTTGTGTTTTTTATTTGTTACAGCTACGTGTGACCAAAGATTTATTTCGTCGGCCAGTCCAGAATCTACTATGGAATCCAGTCTGGTTGAAGGGGGACTTAATGTCACCTTGACTATCAGGCTTCTTATGCATGGGAAGGAGGTTGGAAGCATCATTGGAAAAGTATGTTTTTGTTTCTCAAAAAAAAAAAATCTTGAAATGTTTATGCTAAAATGTGTTTATGCTTTTTATAGAAAGGAGAGTCTGTGAAGAAGATGAGAGAGGAGGTAAGACGGTGCTCACACATATGTATATCTGCAGCATTAAAATCTTAAATCTTGGTTACTGTAACTATCAGTACATTATTTCGTGGTTATCATAATAATTTATCTAATATGCGTATTCTGATCTTTGTGTGATTCTCTACTTTTGTATTATTTAAAGTGAAATCCAGTTAAAGGCATTTGACAAAAATAATTGCCAAATAATTGAAATAATTTTGTTTGTTTTTTAAGCCTATACCAACCAATGTTTAGCCTACTTAATCCAGATTTTCACTGCATCTTTGTCATCTGCAATTAAACGATTGTAATTTGTTGATCTCACACACCATTTCATACGTAATAAATACATGTCTTGTTGCTGTCACACTGTGTGATGTTTCAGATAATCAGTCGTAGCTATGATTCAACTAAACATCAGGCTGCAGTAAAGTCATCAGAGTTTTTCTGTTAGAGGAGGCTAGTTTGCAATGCTGACAGTGTTTTTGCGTCATAAAAAATAAATAAAAGAGAAATTGTGTTTTCACCAGTGTTAAATGAGAATATGTTCTGATTGTGATTCCCTTACGTTCATTCAAAGATTTTGGTGGTACAAGTGGTCTGGTTGAACCTTTTTTTTTTTTTTAATGCAATTGTTTGGAGTGGAAGTCTATTTTTTTCTAAAAACATTGCTTATAGATTTGATAATTAATACATTAAATATAAGTAGTTACATATAATAATACATATGTTTATAATGCTGTATTAAACCACCACCAGTGTTTTGTTTTACACCATAGTGTCAAAAATTAGACTATGGGGGCCACCATAGTCCTCTATTTATGGGAAACACTGCTATATATGCCTCAGTTCCTCCATTAATCAACTACAAAGATTCAATAAAGTAGTATGTATTTAAAATGCTACATCAAGCAAAAAAACATACTTTTTACAATCCCTTCATGACATTTTTTAATTATAGGGACAATAATTAGGCAATGGAGCGACCACCATAATCTCCTCTATGAATGACAAACACTGTTAAATAATGAGATCACAATTTGATTGGTATTGCCATTTAGCCCAGGGAATGACACATCTAGTACACACAGACCCTGGAGCACGTGACAATTTTATTTTCTAATATCAGTCACTATAGGTCGATATTAATACTCCTGAAACTCATCCCTGGATATTTCATTACAGCAACCACCATAACCCTCTGTTTTAATGGCAAATGGTTCATGTTTAGCGTCTCTGTAGCATTGACTGGTGTCTCTTGATGACAAAAAGCCTGATTTGGTGTATCCTGTTTTCTTTGTAGAGTGGAGCTCGCATCAATATCTCAGAGGGCAACTGTCCCGAGAGGATCATAACACTCGCAGGGCCCACCACCTCCATCTTCAAAGCCTTCTCTATGATCATAGAGAAACTAGAGGAGGTAAGATTTATTCAGCTGCCATGTCAGTGTATTTTTCATCTATGTATTCTTTATTTGTTTAGCTTTATTATACATACAAAAGTTTGAATATAAGGCGTTAAAAAGTCTTGCACAGATCTTAAATTTAATGAAGCAGCTTCTGTCAGATTTCTCTATTCACATTGCTGCAGCTTTGTAGGAAAATTCTCAAAATATTCTTAATATTATAACACAGCTGATGTGTATAAATTGTGTTCTTTTTTGTTAATTCATAGTTTTTTTTCGGACCCATTTTTTTAAACATACTACACCTTTGTTAGATGAATGAACCTTACAATGGTCCCAGTTTTGCCTTCATTTAGTCAAGTGTCAGTCTAATTTTAACTTATTTCAGACCAGATTTATTGACACACAAGCCCTGTTCCTTAGAAAGGCAAATATTTAAATAAACAAGGGGATGGAAGTTTGTTTATAGAGCACGTTTCACACACAGAAAAGTGCAAAAGGTGGAACTTGATGTGCAATGTCGAAAGGCCACTGACACTAGTTATGAAACTGTAAAACTGCAAGAGAAATCACCTAAAGATGGAGTAACTGATTTTCACACTGCAAAACGTGAAGTAGGTCAGACCAGTTTCTAACTCTCAAATCCTAGAGCACGAAATAATATATCTGCAATATTTTTTTTTTAAAAAAAAAAAAAAAAAAAAAAAAAAAAAAAAAAAAAAAAAAAAAAAAAAAAAAAAAAAAAAAAAAAAAAAAAAAAAAAAAAAAAAAAAAAAAAAAAAAAAAAAAAAAAAAAAAATAATATACTGCACATATTTTTGTCTTTAGTTAAGTCTTAAAAATATTTTACATCTGCAAAGTGAGACTACAGGGGACTAATCAGGGGCAGCATTTGGCTGTTGAAGAGAAATGATTTTCATTCAGACACTGCACAGTGGTCTGATTTAGGCAGCCGCAATATACAGAGTTTCTGCAGGGTTTAAAAAGAGTAAAAAAAAGTCTTGGAGAAGTTTGAACTTACGGCTTTAAGTTTTAAATTTGCCGTTGTTCTTAACTTTTTTGTGAAGCAATTTCTGTCAGATGTTTTGATCTATTTCACATTGTTGCAGCTTTTTCAGAAAGTTCTCAATAACATAACAATGGTGTGTGATTTCTACTGTGATTTGGTTTATAGAGCAGATGGAATGATTGGTTGCTGCATACATTTTGTTCCTTTTTAATTCATTAGATTTTTCATTATTTTAGCAAAATATAAATTTATATTTTAAGAAGCAGAAAAGAGGCAGCTTTGTGAAATACTGTAGGTCACATCTCGCAGCTAGGTCTTAATTTGTATGTTTTGTGTTCTTAAAAAGCCTACCCTTATAGTCTTAAATTTGACCATTCCATCCCAGCAGAAACACTGTGTATGTATTTTTATCTGTTTTTGATAGTGGTAATTGGTTAAAACGTGATAAGTTATCTAAGGTCGTGGAGATGAAATCGTTATGAACCCTACTGAGCAGCACATAGCAATATCCATGTTCATATTTTTGTCTGCAATTATTTCTGTAAAAAAAAGTTTTTACAGACAGCAAAGAGACTAGAGGTGTGACCACTTAAGCACAGCCATTCAGAGCTCTGCATTTAGCTCTTAAAGAAAAATAAAATGCTTTTGATTTTGATTCATTGTGGTCTGATTTAAGCTGTTGGAATTTAGTTTTATAGATTGAGTTTACTAATTTACAACTTAAAACGTCAGGTTTCTCAGCTTTAACTTTATTTTTTTGTGCTTTCAGGACATAAGCAACTCTATGTCAAACAGTACGGCCACCAGCAAGCCTCCCGTCACCATGCGTCTCGTCGTGCCTGCCAGTCAGTGTGGTTCACTCATTGGCAAAGGAGGCTGCAAGATCAAGGAGATCAGAGAGGTTTGTGCTCACTCCTCGCATTTGTGGTTATGTCATCTTTTCAATATTTAATAAGTCTATATATGGTAGTCGCAAGGTTCACTGTCCCTGTTTGCTTTACTGAACTAAATCTGCTGTTTGTCAGTGATCGGGAGCAAATAATTACAACACATGTCCACAACAGAACAGTCTTTCTCTGCAAATTCCCACTTAACGTATTAAGAGATGACGTTGTAAAAAGTTTGAATGAAAAGAAACAAGCTGCAAATATTTTTTCTCACAATCCACTTCACTATGGAGATTTTGTAAAATGCAACACTCTTCAGGGCAAAAATGTCTCCACAGTACTGGAAAATCTGAAAAATTATTATTTAACTGTCCAGTCATGGAAAACACGTAAAAAATAAAACAAAACAGCCAAATGTCATGAAAAATAAAATGTGTTCTTAGAAAATTATTGAGACCTTTTCACAAACTGTATAATAGTGCGCAAACAAATTAACCAGATTATTGTAATGTGCACAGCCGACTCTTAAAAGGCCTAAAAGGTAAGCTAAAAACTGCCTTTGCACAAATGTAAAATTGCTTGGAAAAAAAAACATAAGATCTCTTGGGGGAAGACCCCAGAACCCCACCTATGTTTTTCATCCTGCACCACTGATGAGATACTGTAGTTGTGATGCCCATGAACCACACTAAC
Source organism: Mugilogobius chulae (assembly GCA_038363315.1). NCBI lineage: Eukaryota > Metazoa > Chordata > Actinopteri > Gobiiformes > Gobiidae > Mugilogobius > Mugilogobius chulae. Next base: position 28,503,469 of record CM076396.1, read on the forward strand.
AAGAGACCGTCAAAGGGGCTGCTGCTTTGCAAATTGCCCATGTCTCACTCCAAGCCAGAGATCTGTGATACTACTGTGTTATACTTTGATTATCATAAAAGTGGACTATTTGGGTGTCACGAACTTGGCAAAACAGGTTAAGTATTAGTAAATGTTGTGATTACATAAAATCCTCCTTTCGAATGTCCTGGAAAATATTTTTGAGCTATGAATGGGAACCCTGAGTCTATGTAAAATGATAAGTTTGCATTGGGATATATGATTACATCATCAAATAACTCGTACCTACCTTCTTAATAAACCCTTTTTTGTTTCTTTTACCTCAGGTGAAATTTATCTCTAATTATAGACTCATAGAAGGTGGAATATTCTTTTGTGCTAAATGCTAATGACAGTCTGATTAATGATGCAATTCACAACTCATTCATCTCAAGGATGTTTTGTATCAATATTAATTTTAGCACATTTCCTCAAAGTTTATTCTCATTTGTATCATCCCCCTCTGCCAACCTTTTTTTCTTGTGAGCACCGATAAGATCAAAATTTTCTTTTACTGGGACTGAACATTGTAGGTAGGGGCTGTAACAGTAAAAAAAAACCTATTGTATGCTTTTAAATGTCCGTTTACTTTATTTTCGGGGCTGCATTTATTATTTTGGTAATCGTTGTTGGGCGATCATTCTTTTGATTAATCGATTAGTTGTTTAGAAGAGAAATTCAACTGAACACAAGATTGTGTCAATTTGGACCTAAGGTAGTGTTGTTTAATAATGTTCTAGAAGTGCAGATTTACAGGCTGGAGTTAGGATCAAAAACCTTAAAAATGCAATTATAATCATTGATCTTCAGTTTGAGGGTTTTCTCTGCTCATGACATGTTTAAAACCTCTTTAAAAGTAGGATTGTTGAACGTATCAAAAATCACACAAGCGAATATTAAATCTAGATTTTCATTTGAACAAGTATTGATACTAAAAAAAAAAAGACAGTTGGCCATTTTCCAAACTGTAATAAAATTATCTACTACAAATATAGAACGACTAGAACAAAACATAACCAAAAACAACAAATAAAAACTATTGTGACAACACTAGTATAAAGACCAGTTAGCGATTTTTCGATTATTAAATTTGTTGATTGTTAGTTCTATAATTGGTCATGGAAAAAGCATGGAAAACAGCCAAATGTCATGGAAAATAAACTGTTGTTCTGGAATATGATTTAGTCGATCATAAAATTATGCAAATGAAAATTTTGGTAGTAGCTTAGACCTATAACTGTTACTTTGCTTCATTGAAACATAAAACTAGTGTAATACTACCTTAATTGAAATTGTATTTTCCATTGTTTAATCCACCAGTAAATTGTCTACTTGGACAGACTGACAAAAATCATGAGAATGCAGGAAATATCGTTTTGGGGTCAAAGTTTCCTTATGGGGGACACCCAGACCCCCACTTTTTGTTGTCCACTTGTTATGGCTATGAGCCTTTCTGCCTATGTTATTGTGTGTGTTATACTTTGAGCTGCCATAGACTTTCCAAATGTGCTAGTGTAGATTTTGTGATTATGGTACCCAAAATCCTCTTTAGGAATGTCCTGGAAAATATTTTTTTAGATATGAGTGGGAACCCTGTTTAAATGATACACCCCGGTGTTTAAATGTGTCTTCTCTAACCTTGTGTGTTGTGTTTAAATGTGTCTTCTCTGACCCTGTGTGTTGTGTTTAAATGTGTCTTCTTCTCTGACCCTGTGTGTTGTGTGCTGTTGCAGTCGGCCGGAGCTCAGGTACAAGTAGCAGGGGACATGTTGCCCAACTCCACAGAGCGTGCCATCACTGTTGCAGGGACCCCACAGTCCATCATCGAGTGTGTCAAACAAATCTGTGTCGTCATGCTCGAGGTAAATACACTGTGTTATTAATCATTCATTTGGATTATCTTCTTAGAATAACTTTCTTCTTAAAAAAAAACTGTTGGGGGAAAAAAAGGTACACAGTGTCACTTTCATCAAAACCTCTCAAATCACTCTCATTGTGTTACATTTATATCATTGGGTTTCATTTTCTACAATGTGTTTTATTGTTTCTAATATGTGATTGTTCGTGTCTGATTTCAGTCTCCACCAAAAGGAGTGACTATCCCGTACAGACCCAAACCCTCAGGCTCTCCGGTCATCTTCGCCGGTGGTCAGGTAAAGATACTTTTCTGTGTGACCTTTACAAAGCGTAGTACTGCCTCTATTTTAGAAAGCCCCATTGTAGTCGGGCCCACTCCATGTTTTGTTCTTTTAGTCGCCTGATGTATGCTGAAGTGGTTAAGTGCTCTTGTCTCCTTGCAGGCTTACGCTGTCCAAGGGCAGCACGCCATTCCACAGCCTGATGTAAGTGAAGGGCCCTCTGTAAGTGATCCAGTAAATCTGCTTGTCCTGGGGAGCCATCTTAACTCACCCCTTTCACTCTGACTACAGTCACCCTCTGCATTCTTTCTAGTCATGTCGCTATTATTGAATTTAGCATATTTATTACCCATAGCACTTGCCATTTAGAGGTGGACAGGACATTGAAATTTAGATGATGAATTGTTTGTCGTTGCCACTTTTGTATCGGAAACCCTGTTTGTACCCCCTGCTTGTTGTTAGGTTTGAAATTTAGATTTAACAAAAAAAGGTCAAAGCAGTCACATTTGAAGTAACGTGTAACAAGCCCAATTACATGTTTTAACTTAACAGTTTATGCACCAATAGTATGTACATTGATACTTTAATATTCCTACTCCAGCTGCCTTTTACTATGATAAAGTGACATAAATAAATGGGGACGTTTTGAAATATCTAATGGCAAGGTTTAATGAGATAGAGATATAATCTATGTCAGTTAAAATAAGTAATATTAATTGTATTCTTAGTTACAGTAATGGTTGTAAAAGAATTGCACAAGGTAAACCGCTAAGGTACAAAAAGGGTTTCCACTGAAGTTAATATTTCAAAAAGCTGAATAGAACTAAGAACTTCCTGTTGTAGTGCATAAATTAGTATTTTTGTTATTCATCTCAGACATTTCACATTTGCCTGACTCTAATACATTTAAAGGACATGATTTTAACACCTTTCTCAAAAAGTCTCTCGATCGTACCGCTCAACTCCTGTGCCATTTCACTATTCTTTTCATAATCACACCAATTTAAAGGGAATTACACTATACAATGCACTGATGTATTAAGATGGCTTTGTGCTGATAAATCCTTCTGTTTGTTTGTTGTTCATTTGAACAGCTCACCAAACTTCACCAGCTGGCCATGCAGCAGAGCCCCTTCCCCATCGCACATGGCAACCAGGGCTTCCAGGGTAAGCACACCCCCACACACGCACACTAAAATGTTATACTGATGATTGTAATCCTAATAGACTCTGATGTGTTGTTTCAGCTGGGATGGATGCCTCTGCACAAACGGGCTCTCATGAGCTAACCATTCCAAACGATGTAAGTCACATTTAGACTGCAGCTTTTTTTAAAGGGTTTGTTCACAAACGCATAAAAGTTTCCTTTAGTGTAAAATGTTGCTCTTAGTCAGTGCCTTTACACTTGTAGAGTAAGTTAACAACAGTCTATTTCTGTGCGATGTGTCACCTGTTTAATAATATCTGTTTACTCTCTGCATTTAAGGGGTGCTAATGTTTTGTTTTGTCAGAAAATTCTTGTTTTCACCCACCCCCCACCTCACACAACTTCACTGTACTTAGTTTAAATATTTTAAAAGTCAGCTCTTGTACTTGCAGGTTTTTCCCCTATTCTATCACTAAGTGGTTTAAAATGAGGTAGTGATTAATGGGTTTAAAATGTAAAATACTGCTCTCTCTCATAGTGCAATACTAACTAATACTAGAAAGCTTAAAATGCCTCCTTTGTGGTAAATCTAATGTTGTCGTGTTGTTTCCAGCTCATTGGATGCATCATTGGACGCCAAGGGGCAAAGATCAACGAGATCCGTCAGATGTCAGGGGCTCAGATCAAGATTGCCAACCCAGTGGAAGGCTCCACCGACCGGCAGGTCACCATCACGGGCTCCCACGCCAGCATCAGCCTGGCCGAGTACCTCATCAACGCCCGGTAAGATACTCTGTCTGGGGTTTAAGTCAGAAGTAGAGAAGGACTGTGTCACAACCCAGATACTGATACTTTATCAAAACTAGAATGACTTCAAATAATCTCGAGTTTAATCAGAATCACTAACTGACTTCTCCTGATTAGTTGAGTTCAGTCAATTATTTCTGATTGGTATTTTAAGAACAGTTGATACTAACTGTTCTTAAAGTGAAACTAAACACTAAAGTCTTTTATAAACATGCACTTGTTGACTGTTAGCCTTATAAAAGTCATAATAGCCAGGATCCACACACACAAGTGCACACACCAGGTATGAAGATTTGCTGAGTGTCTGATTGTTTGTCCGAAGTCACCCACTTTTCCCCACTCTGAGTTGACACTTTCCAGGAGTCGGATCTTCAGTAGCAGTTCACTGTGCCTTGTGTGCTCTGCCACTTGCTTTTGTTTATATTTTCGGTGCCTAAAGTGAAGGTCATTCTTAAACTCTACACATAAATACATTTCAAACACAGTAAACTCACTGAAAATCATTGTGGAAAGAGAAAAGGCGGGACTGAGATGTGAGAGCAGGAGTTTGATTAGTTTGACAGCAGGTGTCTGTAGTTAGTGCTCAGTTTTGAGTGGACAATACACGCTGATGTCATACTGTAGAGTCTAGAGCTGACATGAGCCTGTGTCAGACTGTTTTGACCTGAAGCTAGCTAATTTGATCAGTTTGCACAAACATTTACTATGAATAGTAGGCAGTGTTATTCAAACTCAATAAACACAATTTTACAAACAAAAAAGATTTGATTAGCTCAACTTTAACTTGCTGTGCTTTGGTGGACACGTGGAAATATGTGCATGTATTTTGCTGCATCTGTGAAGAATTCTCCTTATTCCTTCTGTTAGCTTAGAGTCAAAATACTGAATTGCTGCAGACATCAGTGACGTATGTACTGGGAAAAGCAGGAGAGAGCATCCAGAAATTAACAGTGTGTTTGTAAAGGGCTTTAATCTTTTTTTTTTGGCTACTAACTGCATTTGGTGTTTACATGGCGTTGCCTGATATTTATAGACTTCTTTTGTTCAAATTGAGGACATCTTTTTTCCATGTCCCCAGGCTGTCCTCAGAAGCCACTGGTCTGGCAGCCAACTGACGCGGAGGTCTCATGTGCACCTGAAGTCACCCCTCTCCTTTTTACCGAAGCCCCAACACTCGATTAATGCAAAAACCAAGTAAACTCACTGTTGTCCTTTTGCTTTGGAGACATCTAAACTGAGTTGTAATCACATCCTCCTCATCATCATTATATTATGGGTATTTTATTTATTTATTATGTTTTTAAATTCCTTACCATTTAGTTTCCAGCAATTTCCTTCCTGATGTGTTCTCATTTTTTGCTGTATATCTGTATGATCTTTATAATAGTTTTAGAAAAATCTGCAGATGTTTTTTATGTCAGATTTTTCTTAGAAAATGTAAAAATGAAGAAAAAACACAATAACATTGATAGACTGTTCTTTCCTTTGAACTAAATATTTATTTTTATTTAATACACAACGTCTACACAGTAACAGTGCATTGATATTTGACACATATTTGGAGTTGTTCTTTTTGACTGTGGCATTTGGGGGAAGGCGAGAGAAAGCAGGTGTGTGAGTTTCCAGTAGTTGTATGCGGGTAGAAATCTCATGTTGAAGGCAATTTATAGAAGATTATTTGTTTAATCAAATTGTAGATTTTAGATAATGGCAACACTATGACTTAAAGTTTTTTTTCTTACTTTGAAAAATCATGTTTGAAATGTTTTTATTTCAGATTTTTGTAGCATTTCGCTGCCTAGTATATTTTTTATTTTGTTTTTCACAGCTTAACATCCAAAATTCTAATACATTGCATTTATTTTTCAATCCTTCAAATTCCTCAACACAGTGTCTGATTTTGGCGTTCTAATTATATTGTATTTTAACATCTGTCCCACACTACAGATAAAACATTCTGATATATTTGCATGTAGTGCTGGGTATTCTGTTCTGATTCGATGAAAGTGAGCTGGTTGCCATGGCAATGAGTTCATTTCTGTTGCTAAACTGGCCAAAAATTTTATTTTTCATCTTAAATTTATCCAGGCCCTTTTCCTAAACTTACACAGTCCCTTAAACTTATCCCTGTATCTCCAACTTAGATTATTTACATGCAAATGTTTAATAAATAAATCTAAACAATCTAAACCCGGAGTGTAAAATTTGAAGTGAAAGAAATCTATGCATTGAAGAATAATATAGAAAAAAATCTGTAACCTAGCTCTTTATAATAACTACACCTTAATTAGCCCTAATGCAACTTTAATAAAGACTTAATTATTCATGAGCAAATGATGCAGTAATAAATGAAAATGTTTATTAACTACTTAATTAAGAAATAGGATTCTAAGTAGTTACTAAGCCTTAATAAACTTCATCTATTAATCATTTTTCATGATGAAGTAAGTTTTACTAAGGTTTTATTAAGGCTTATTAAGGTGTATTATTATAAAGTGTTTATTTTATTCATAAATAAGCAATAAAATGCTTGAATTTTTGAATTTGTACACTGTCAGTCACAAATTTTAACTGAAATTGTGAGTAAAAACATTTCAAACATGATTTGTCGAGGTCAAAAATAAAAGTTAGAATTTTGCCAATACTTAAAATTCAAATTCAGATTAAACAAATGATCCTCCATAGCAATTTAACTTGTGTTTGGTGGAGTTTTAAGGAGAATTAATAATAATAAGCAACGTTTATGTCTCACCTCTAATCTGCAAAGTAATTGTTTTGTGTCATTCCTGTTTTCACCTTGTTTTTTATCGATCAGGACTTTTGAGTGTTGTTGTTGTAATGGATTTTTATTTTGAATGGGCCGCGCATCAGCAGGAGGTCCCGCGTGAGAGCAAACCTTTTCATTTTCAGCAATTAACAAGACCACAATAATGATGAAAATAACAGTGAAGTGTTTGTTTTAAATAGAGAAAATATTTTTTTTAACTGCTGGGTTTGGGGAATGCTACCGGGGCAGAACTTCAACATAAGACTTAACTGGTCTTTATAAATATATTATGCTGAGGAGTTAAATTAAGATAAACTAGAATGAGAACTATAGAAATAACACTAGTTTCCTGCTATCTGTTTTTGCTTGGGTCAGATTTTATTTTTTATTATTCTTTGCAGGATGAAGAAACACATTTTTGTGCACGTTTTCAAAAATATTGTAGATCTGGGTGCAATTGAATTGTTGAAGAATGGAAATGCAAAAATAAAAATATGTGAAATGCTAAAGTTGCCTTGAATCATTTGTTTCAACAGAGATAACTAGTAAGTATTTTTACTCAAGTACTGTACTTGAGCCGTTTTTTTTTTTTTTTTTTTTGTTGCAAATTCTGGTGATTTTTTACTTCTTACTTTTTACTCATGACATGTTGAAATCCAGTGTGTTGCTTTTTTAATTAAACTTGTTTTTTCTCCTCTTAAAACTGCAGATTTTCTACGGGATGTTATTTTTCTGACAGAAAACACCTGGTGTAGTTAAACACACAGACATATAATTAGTTTAATTTAATGTCTATGGTTAACCATGTTTATCTTGTATTTATTTAATTACAGATTTTTATTAAAAATAGATTAGGCTCTGTGCATGAAACATCATTGGTTTGTTTATGTTCAAAATAGCAACTTCTGTTTTTGTGAGCATTTCCTGTAGTTCATTTGTTGAGATTTTCACTACTACACCGGTTTGGAAAAAAACAACAACTGAAGAGTAAGTGAAAGTTACAGAAAACATGTAAAGACTTACAATTCAGAAGAATATTTTCACCCAGACACTTGTCTCTAAATGCTAATGCTAATAGGAAATGCTCATACGTAGAAATGAGCTATTTCAAATAAACAAGCCAGCTGATGTTTACAATGCATTATGAACATGCAATCCTACTCCAAATGATCTATTGGCTTCTATATTATTTCAAAGTTTCAATACATAAAATTCAAATATCCAATTTTTATTTAAACACAATTTTGAAGCCTGATTTTTATTTTTTTTTTACTTAATGACTACCAATATTAATTTTTTGCAAATCTTTAAGATATCTAAAATTTTATCTATTGCTTATCTACTTTTAATTATTTTTAAAAAACAAAGTCAGTTTGTATAGAATTGGTAATGGTCAAGAAATGGACAAAGTTACAAACATTTTGTGGGACCCCATCCCTTGTTCCAGTGTTCAGAGAGCTTCAGTCGTCAGTAAATATAATTTTATGAGATAACCATAGACTAATTTTGAAAAAGACTTCATCACATTCTTCAGTCTGAACGTGACCAATAAAGTGACAGACTCCAGACTTTGCAGATGCTTAAAGTTGTTGAAAATAGTCATTTATTATTTCTCATCCATCTGTCGTTGAGGACGTAGCAGCAGCACAAACTGCAGCTATTACAAGGCTTCTGATTTTAAGCAAACATCACACTGTTCGTTTTTAAACCAATACATTATTTATTGTTCATAGTATTTTTGCTTTTCGATATAATTCCTATGTTACAGGTACAATGTGCAATGCCGTATAAAAACAGAACATTTCTATTCAAACCCAAAGGATACTTAATATATTCTTCTACTAACCACCACAGAGTGCTCTAGTCGGGCCTTTTGGCTACTTCTGCAAAACTTTTAAAGGGTTTGTTTGTATCAAGCTCACCCATAGGAAACATTGGTTCATCAGTAGAGCACCATAATTTAAAACATCCATCTTTGCACCATCTTCAGACATGCATTCTGCAGATAAAGGCCTCCAGTAAGTCCATTTTCAGCACAATTACAGCTTTCAACGAACCCCAAGTTTCCTCTTTACGTCCGATAAACTCTATAAAAACCTATGTGTGTTTTATTCCTATAGGTAGAAGCTTACCAAGACCATCTAAATATGCATTATGACACTTGGTGTAGTTTTTCATTCCGATACATATATTTTTTTTCAGTGTCGACATTTATTATTAACAAAATCAAAAATAACCGAATACTTTCAGGATTTAAAAAAGTGTAAACTTTCACAAAATATAAAACGGACACATCTGAACCATAAATTATAAACATTTATCGTCATGCATTTGTTCACAAGGGCTGCATACCGTTTAGTCTTATATAATATCTTACAAATAAAATAAAGTTACATATTTGTCATGTGGTATGGAATGAGTATCTATTTACATTATTATTCATTAGTATTTGATGGGTTAGTGGTGACGTTTTCGGGGTTAAAGTGTAAGTTGTGCGTGCGTGGATGGAATGGTTGTTTTTGCAGTCGAGCAGCAGATGAGTTTGTTTTTTTTCTTTCATGTTTTGAGTCATTTCTTTGAGTCAGTGCGTTTACATGAGCAGAACATCCAGGTTACGACACGGTTATGTATGTGGCATTCATGTGCGCTCAGAAAAATCAGGAGAGAAAAGGCTAAGTTGAGTCATTGCCAGATTTTCAGAAAGCAATAAGCGACCTAGCCTTTGAAATGCAAGACCCAAACAAGCCACTACAGACCCTCAATTAAAAAAATATATATTTAAAATAATCACTTAATTAAACACTCTAAGTCTCAGCAAAACTATAGTAAAGATTTTGACATATTTTAAATCCTTCTTGATCATTTATAAAAGTCTTTAAATCATAAAATATGTTAAAAGTCCATATTCTGTCATTAGTGGTTAATTTTCGTCAATCAAACCGTGAAAAATCCTGTTTATGACGTCAAAGTGCCGCTCTGAAACAAACAAAAAATCACAGCAAAAAGTACAAAAAAACCCCAAAGTTGCTATAAAGAAGCAGACTTGGCAACTCTGTCCAACTTGACTTACACCCATTACTTATTAATTTGTGAATAACTCCTTTTTTAAGAAGAAAAAATTAGAATTTTGCATTGAGGGTGGGGCTTCTGGTATTTAGGAAGTTATTAAGCCTTAACAAACTTTTTGATTAATTAATTTGTCATTTGTTCATAATGATAATAAATAATTTATAAAATAATAATAAATCTTTATTTATGCATTATTAAGTTTTTAGGACTAATTCTGATGTAGTTGTTACAAAGTGTTAACCAAAAAAGCTTTGAAACCAAATTCAGATAAAAATTCTGAATCCATGTCATTTTAAACATGGCTTCATAGATATTTTTTGCAGTTTAAAAAAAAATGTTACAACAAAAAAGGCATTCCTGTCCTCTGCCACTTGTCTGGATTTAAAAAAGTCCTTGGAGTAAAATAGTTGCCAACTGTGCCCTATGGATGCCCGCAAACCATCTTTAGCTTTTCATTTTTTTTTTATAGCAAAATATTTAAATAAGTAAATACCAGAACAGTTTGTATATGTTTATAGCTCGCAAAATGACCTGCCAACATGACTCAACTCCGCTCCTGTACATGTGCACAGAGATTAACACTGGATATAGTTAGAGTGGTAACCATGGCAACTATGGACAAATATGGCAAGAAGCTAAACATGTCTGCAACTCCGTTAACTTATGGCTTTCCAACAACCAGCTGAGAAGAATTCAGAAGAGTGAGATCATAACACTGCACAACACAGTCAGACCTTCAGCTAAAGACTAAAGAAAATATCACGAAGAAAAGTTATTTAGTGAAATGAGCTGATCTTGCATATCTTTTCATTTGAAGATCCATGTGAGAATCTATGCACACAAAAAAAACAGTAGATATTTCTAAATCCTAATCATAACTTGGATATTCGAGCACTTGTAAACGCATAACTCGTTTGTAATTGTGCTAAAGTGCCTTTGACAGGGTTTTTATCTGTTGTTAATGTTTAAAAAAATAGTTTCACACTAATTAATCTTAATTAAGTGTAAACAGAAAGTTTAAAATGATGACATCACAATAGAGAACCCAAACTACCTACATTTTTGACGCTTTAAAGATTTTTTCACTTAATAAGCGCAAGTCTTACTAAGATTATTTGACTTGTTTCAAGATATTCTATCCTGATTTATTGTAGTTACTTATACTAAGGTCTTATGAATAACTTATTTTAAGCAAATTTGTTTCTGTTTTAAGCCATAATTGCTTGAATCAAGAATAGATTTTCTTAAAAATCTTGTCAAGAGTTCTTGAAACTAACAATTTCTGCTCAAAACAAGATTTGTCTTTTTCTAAGAAAACTAGATGAGTCAACTTTTCTTACTGCGCTGGCAGATTATTTCATTTGAAAAAAATAATTTTTTCCTCAAAAAGAGCAAAATGTTTTTTTTGGGTCATTGTTTGACGTTAATTGTTTACAAAATAGTAAATATATTTGCCCAATTAAACAGGGTTTTAACAAGTTTAATTAGGATAAAACTTAACGTAACATATTTGATTTGCAACTTCATGAAGGCAGCATAAGATGCACACGGTTGCTAGGTAACAGTAACCGATTTCCTCGTGATGTCATCTTTTACAAAATGAAGACCATATTACTCTTCAAGATAAAATGTAAAAAATAAATGAATTAATTAATGAACAAAAGCAAAACACAACCTGTCAGATGCACTTCAAATGTACATTACCGGTAGTTCCGCTTTGTCCGATACCATGGCAACAATTCTGGCAAAAAATGACCTCTAGTGAACGTAAATGACACTTATGTGATGTTACAAGCTGCCAAAGATCTATGAGTCGTTTGTGAGAGCAGAATTTCGTTTGGCTTGTTACAGTCTGTGTCTATAGTCGACGTGGCAGCAGTGGAGTCCTGCACAGACAGAGTGGTTGTCTGGTTCTTCTGGAGGGCAGCTGGAGTCTGTGTGGGGGTGCACAGAGGATTACGGGGGTCCGCTGTGGGGGGTCTGGTAGCCCTGTGGTTGTGAGGGAGACGCCCAGGCTCCAGCACTCGGAGGTCTGCTGGGCTCACCGCTGCCGGACTGGTCCAACTCGGCGCTGTCGCAGTCCGAGTCGTCACATAATCTCTACAAACAAAGACTAAAAGTTAGAATTAGATTTGTATTAAATGCACTGCAACTGTTTTGTTCTTAATTTATACTTTTTTACTTATACTTAGTCTGTCCAAAAACATATAACTTACTAACTCTTAAGTGGAGTGGAGAACAGAGGAACCACCACGAGCAGCGTTGAGCATTGGTGAATTAGAACCTGCCTAGGGTGTCGTTTGGTGGAGAGGTTGCTAAATTGCAGCCACTAGGACACGTATTCATTGAGTTATGACCACAAACAGTTTTAAATTCAAAAAGTGAATTTCAATATAAGTTAAAATCACTTTATTCTAGGATTTTAACCTTAATTTTAAGCATTTTGACAGATTTAAGTTGTTTTTTTGTTCTTGTTTCAAATTGTTTTTAACTGATTTCAGAACATTATTTCTGAGCCAAATTATTTGCCAATGGGTTAAAAAAATTGTTCTTATCCCATTGGCAAATTTTTTGTTCTTGTTTTAAACCAACTTCACTCATAACCAGTCGGAAGAGCTTTGAAAGTCAAATATTCTACATTACATAAGGAATAACAATGTAACCAGTAAAACAACTAAAATCCAGATTAAAATTCTGAATTCAAGTGACTATTAGAAAGTCTAGAGATATAGTTTTTGCATTTGTTTTCGACTGCATATTTAATTGCGCAAACTACCGTGTGTAGAAGCCTGATAATTTTTGTCCGGACAAAAATGTCAGGCTTTAGTATTTCTGTTCACAAAATCCTGCATCTTATCGTCTGTGTTCCCGTCGGGGTGGGGTTGGAATGGGCAAGAAAATCTTGCTTATGGCGCCAAAAGGACTAGGGCCGGCATTGACCTGGTTGCCCATTCCACTAAAAGTAAACAAATGCATGAAACATTCAAAGGACAGTGGTCAAAGAGTTTAGCTGGGATTGGAAAAGCCTCAAAGATGGCACTAGTATGGAACGCTGACAATTACAAGACGTTACTACTCTGTTCAACTTTTTCACAGCTTTACATACTTCTTTTGTATCTCCATTGAGTGCAGAGTTGCCAAGTCTGCTTCTTTATAGCGACTTTGAGCTTATCTTTTTTGGAAAGTTGCTCGCGAATTTTGACAGGGTTACATTTTTTTTTTTTTTTTTGGGTTTCTCTTGAGAGGCAATTTGACATCATAAACCAGGTTATTTTTAGTAATTTTTCCAAATTTGATTCACGGAAATATACTCGCTATAGAAAATTCTTTAAAGTCTTTACTACGAATCAAAAATTATTTAAAATAAGTAATCTGTAACTCTCCTCCTGTGACACATAATTTTAATGAAATTGGTTAATTTATTATATTTTTTGAGGGGCTGAGGTTGCTTGTTGCTGTCTGAAAATTTGACACCCTGATTAAGCCCTAAAAATGGCTTTATCTGCATTTAAATTCATACTTCAAGAGGTCACATTGGACATAACACAGAATAAACATGTTTCACAGAGCTAAGCCAGTTTAACTGAAGGATGTGCAAAATCAAACCATGTTTTAAGTGTCTAATGACAAGCCCCACTCACCTTTAGGTCAGTGAATTACATTTCTATACTGATCTCCAGCCATCACTTCTGACTTTTTCTGTATTTTGGTCAACAGCTTCTACCATGAATATTCTCTGTTTGCAGTGCCAGTGTCAGTTCAGCTTGACTGACCCCAGAACACTCACCTCATTTGAATTCTGCCCCAGGTCCAGTGCCGTTTTGGCCTGGCCCACGGCGCCCTCTCTCTCTGACAGCCCGTCCGTATTGTCGGCTGGGATCTCGGAGCCTTGGGAGAGCAGGTCATCGCTGCGGTCGTCCAGCCTGTCGTCAGTGTTGGTGCTGACCACGTCCGGAGTGCCGCTGTGGGAGTGGTCCGTGGTGTGGCCCTCTTCACCGTCCGAAACAGACAGGTTCTCCGAGCTGAACGTGGACACCGACTGGCACTTAGTGATACTGGTGGGACGTCTGTGCAGAACAGAGAAGGTAGAGTTTAGATTTGTGGAAAATGTGCAAAACATATGACTGCGACTTCATGTAATCAGTATTTGCTTGTTTAAATGTATATAGTGTGCACTGATTGTTGACTGGTCAAAGTTTTCAAAAAGCTACTTGATTATACATATATAGAGGAGAATCAGCATGCCATAAATAAAAAGCAAGAATAGATTAAATGTAGGTGATGCATCTGACAGAAATTAACTAAAATCTTATTCGACAAATAAAAAAGACACTATTAGTGAGGCACTTTTCTATTCAGGGAAACCCATGTGAGCATTAAACATGCTGAAGAAATAGTGTTAAAAAAATCTTGATTACCTAATTACACTATATTTGTCACTGGTTACAAATCAAAACTGAATAATTTAAATGTGAATAATTGCCCAGCCCTAGCAATAGACAGCAATGCACATTTTGTATTCTTTCTTTTGTGCTTATAATTCTTTAAAATTCAAATAAAATAATTGATATATTGATGTATAACAGTTACAGAACTCAAGCCCTATTTATCGGTTTACAGAATCTGCTGAAGAAACGTTTTCACAATTGCGTTTAAATATACGGTTTTTTCACAGGACCACATTTAAACTTGTTGGTTTGTCCAACTACATCTCACAATATGTGATATATTATTCACACAGCACTGCCTGCAATACTGCAAGACTAGAGGATTTTGTTTTGTAACATATTAGGCCACAGCGCCTGTCTTTTCTAAACACTAAAAAATATTGCTTTCTTTTTTTGTGAAAATGTAAAATAATATTTTTTAATACCACCAATTTTAATCACCATATTTTTTTAATTTAAAGTGACTATGAAAGTCATTGCTGAAGGAATGTTATAGGAAAGCTGTTGAGGCTGGGAAAATGAGTGAAAGAATAATGCAGTGTCAAAAGGACAGCAAGTTACTCACCGTCTCCGTGGCAACTCCACCTCACTGTCAACCTCACCCTCCTCCTCCTCGGATGACACTCCTCGCCTCTGTGTGAGAGAAGTCGTCAGTGCTCTGCTCTTACACGGCTCAGACTCGGTGTCGTACCTGTTTGCGTGTGATCGCGGCGCGGTACAGGATGGCTGAAGGAGTGAGGTGCTGGCTCCCGATTCCCCCAGACGCCCCTCGTGGTATCCGCACAGAGCCGCCCCCCTCCTCCTTGTCATCTCCGTCGTGAGGTAGACGTGGGGATCCTAGAGACCCCCGCCCTGCTCCGGCCCCCCTCCCACACGGGGAGTCAGGGCTGCTGGAGAAGGGGAAAGAGGGGTCTTCACTGGGCGTGTCACTGCGTGGAGGTGTTTCCGTCAGGTCGTCCAGAGCTCCGACCCCCAGCTCTGACCCCCCCAGGCCTGCCGAGGCGCTCAGGCTGCCCCCGCGCTCCAGAGCCCCACCTGAGCCTCCCCTTTGCCCTGGGCCTCCGCCTCTAGCGTGGTGCTGATCAGGTCAGGGCTGGAGGAGGACAGCTGCCTCTGCTGCTGCTCATGGCTCAGGCCCCTCAGAGCGGCTGCAGGCTCCAGAAGCTGCTGTGGGGGGGCGGTGCCGGAGGGGTCGGCCTGGGAGGAGGCGTCCCGATGTGGGGACGACTGACTGGCCTTCAGCCCGGCCAGGTCTCCACTGCTGCCTTTACCGGGTTTCCGGTGACGAGTCTTTACTCTCCGTGAGCGGTTTGGGGAGGTTCTGTTCTGACACGTGGGATTGTCACTTGCATTACAGACGAATCCATTTTAGGAATAATCACCTCAGACTTCAGAAGGTCAGGCCTACAATAAGAAAGAAATAAAGTGTCTGTAGTTATTACCTAGTCTCTCAGTTTGACATATTACCTAAACTCTACGTTAAGTTGAAAACAACATGCTTTGGCCCCATGAACAAGGCTTTACAAAAATGACTTGCCTCTTTCCTGACGGCAGCTTCTGTGGAACGTTCCTCTTCTTGATGAGTTTGTCCATGGAGTTTGTGGAGCTCTGTCTGGAGCTGTGGTGCTTAAACAAACCTGGATACTTTTTGTCCAAAGACTGTTCTCTTCTGCAAAACACCCAGATTGGATCCTGTTAGCCACACTACAGCCTGCGCCCCTGAACCTAACAGACTTTAAAAAGCTACTTGAGCCTTTGTAGTGAGATACTCTACCTCTGCAGCTCCTTCTCCTTTAGCTCCAGCTGCAACATGACGGCACTCAGCTCCATGTAGAGGTTGTTGGCTCTCTCCAGTTTCCTCTCGTAGTGCTCACGGATGTCCAGTGCATGTCTAAGGTTAGAGATTATCATTAAAATGCTTTCTATGGGTTCAGTACGAGAAGCCTGCTTGTCTTCATATCTGACCTGAGCTCCTCTCTGCGGCGGTTGATCAGCTCCTCGTCCAGTCGGTGCAGACAAGTGCCCTCCGATTTAATTTTCTCAAAGTGCTGCTTCACTTCTTCTCTCCATTCAGCCTGTTCAAAGCACACACTCATGCTTACCATCTACAAAACCCAATCCAATATCAGAAAACGCAGGCTTAGTTAGCAGACAGAATTTTGCAGCTAAGACAAGATACTGCTAAGAATATGAGAAAATGTCAATTTAGGACACTTTCTATACACATAAAAGGCACATTTGTCTTACATATTTTCAGAAATCTCAATAAATCTACTGTATGTTAGTGAGAAGTTCTCCTTTGCGTGATAATCCATGTCAAATCAAAGCTGACTAGGCTAGACAAGATGCTGACTAGACAGCATGAGTATTGGACAGGTGTGTCTTAGGCTGGCCACAATAAAAGGACACTCTTGTCTATGGATCTGTGCCAAGCTATATTCTTAAAGTGTGTCTGACAGGTTAGACAACATTTTAGTAAAAGATACTAAACATGATTATGATTAAGATTTCACTAAACATTTAGCTTGTTTTTACCCAATTGGTTGTTTTGGTGACATTCATTCTCATCTCTTTTTTCAACATAAATAACACAGGAGCGACAAGGTGACAGCTTATTATAACTTATAACACTCCAAATGTGCTAATTAATTGTTCAGACTTCCAAGCGCTTTTTGTCGACACATGTGCAAGGATTCTATTTTAGAACTTAAATTACTTCCTGTAATTTTCTACTTTTAATTGCCACTTAATTGCTGTAAAACTATGATAAATATTTACCACAAAGACTATCACACCAAACTAATCAATCAATCAATCAATCAACCTTTAATTATACAGCCCTTTACAACCCAAAAAGTGACCAAAGTACTTCCCATTAAAACATATTAAAATACAAAATACATTAATCAGTCAAACTAAGTCAAATTTGTATATTCTGTCATATGGGCTTTATTATTTTTTTAATTTTAATTTAACCTTTATTTATCCAGGAAAGTCCCATTGAGATTAAAAACCTCTTTTTCAAGGGAGTCCTGGCCAAGTGGCAGCAAATGCAGCTATTTCTTCACTCACTTTAAGTCAAAAGCCTCAATACATTTTTACAACATCAGTGAGCCTGCTCTGAAATGTTCACATATTGTAAAAAGCACTGAATGTTCATTTCTCCAGAAACGCTTCAGAAACTTGTCAGTACATTTATAATTAACGAGTTTATACTTAGTGTAGTTTAGGTTGTTATAGTAGGTCTTACGGATGTGTCCTTGGTTATTTCCAGACTTAAATGGTCCTGTAACCATAGCAATGAGAATAAAGTACACGTTCCTTACCTGAGACTTGAAGTATGTCTCTTGAGGTGTGGACAAAACATCAGCAGACGCTATGTCCAAGTGGAGAAGAATCTGACGGAAAGATGGCCTGTTCTGGGCTTACAATTCCTGCAGAGCAATAAACAAAATTAGATGTAAAACATATGAAAGAATGTTATTATTTTGAATAGGGCTGCAAAAAGTTAACTGATTAATTGCAACTATTCAATTATTGAATACTGTCAACCAGTTTGGTAATTAAATAATCGCTAAAAGCAGGTCAGTACATGCATAGATCTCAAAACAGGCACTGAGCTGAAAAAATTACTCATTATCACTTTATAATAAGGTCTAGATACAAATCATTTACAAATGTTGGTTAACAAAGTTAACATGACATGATCATTACTGAACGATTGGATAGTATTTACTAATAATAAATAAACATTTACTAATCATTTACTTCCAGCTCCTATTCTTAAGTAATGACCATGTGGTGGTTAGATCATCTACACTTTTGAGGCAAACCAGTGTGGTATCAAAGTGAGCACCGTAACTGAGCCTCAACCTTTTTTTTTTTTTCATTGTTATTTAACCAGAACAATCCCACTGAGATTCTGAATCTCTTTTGCAGGGGAGCCCTGGGCAAGGGGAGAGGTGAGGCTTTAATAGACATATATTTAGTGGTAGGGGAAACCGGTGTACCCAGAGGAAACCTATGCAGACATTCCACATAGAATGGCCCTGGGTTAATTGGGAATTGAACCCAAGACCGTCTTGCTATGAGGCCAGAGCGCTGCACCACAACTATTTAGCTACTGGGTTCTAGCCCTCTACCTCCCCTTTCCAAAATAAATTTTTATTGAAATGATATTTACAAACAGACCCTTAGTGCCATAAGCCCTTAAATACAAATACATTTCAATATAACAAGGTTTAGATGTAATTCAGTGGGGTCTGGGGGAATTCTCCAGGCTAAGACCAGGCTAAGGTCTGGTTAGCACTTGGATGGGAGACCGTTAGAACACCAGGTGCCAAAGTGCCCCTCCTCACTCTGCCGCCCTTAGCATTTGCCTATACTGCCTATATAACGAGCCGGCTCTGACTCTACTGGATGTTGAGCTTGTATTTGATATCAAGTAAGTTGTGATAGAAAAACAGATAAACAGTTTGAACATTTAGGATTTTTCCATACACTTTGTGATCATAAAGAGTTCAACTACTTCATTTCTCCAACAATTTCTACCCCAGCACAGTTATGTTAAAGTGTCTATTCAAGTGAATAGCGTACCATCTACATCTAATAATACACATGTCCAATGAAAAACAGGATGTTCCCGGTTTTTAGCATTAGGCTAACAGCGGTTAGCATATCAACATGGCAGAACAGATTACAACATTTTTCCATGTTTACTTTGTTTGTTGTAATAGTCTTTGTGATAGATATTTCTCATAGTTTTACAGCAGTTAAGTTGCAATGAAGTTGCAAAAATTGACAACTAAAAGTAGAAAATTACAGGAAGTAATCTAAGGTCTAAAACAGAATCCCTCCACATGTGTCGTCAAAAAGAGCCAAAATGCAAAGACAATTTACACACAACTGACACAGTTTCTTGGAGTTTAAAGAATCGTTTAACACAGTTCAAGTCTTATAACTTATAATAATTTGTCACATTGTCACTCCTGTGTTATTTATGTTGATTTTGGCCCAGATTTACAATGTGGTTTGCTAGGTAATCTTTGTGCATTCTCCTCCATATATGTCATTTTACCTTACAAAAGACAATAATGAACTTCACCAAAACAACCAAATTGGATAAA
This sequence comes from Mugilogobius chulae, assembly GCA_038363315.1. NCBI lineage: Eukaryota > Metazoa > Chordata > Actinopteri > Gobiiformes > Gobiidae > Mugilogobius > Mugilogobius chulae. The sequence continues at coordinate 28,523,010 of CM076396.1, forward strand.
AAACAATCATAATCATGTTTACTGTGCTACTAAAAATGTAGTCTAACCTGTCTAAACACTTTAAATAAGATGTTTGATGAGAAAAAACAGCTGAAATCTTGTATGTCTCCAGTAAACAAACTAGCTAGCTAAGCTCTGCACAGTCGCTTTGATAACAGAAAAGCTACTTTCAGTTTCCTTTTTGCTGCTTAAAGAAACACATTTTCTATGCATTCTTGTTGTGCAGCATGAATACTTTCATTTACATTTTCAGAACATTTTTTCACCATTGCATTTTACATTTCCAACATCTCAATAAACTCTACAAGACCAAGAGAATCAAGTGTAATGTAAAACCAAACAGCAGCTTCTATACTGTACATAAAACATACTGACCAGCATTGTCTGAGCAGGATTTTAAAGCCGTCGGGACAGCTCTCGGGCACAGGCAGCTGCAGACTATTGTTCCCAACGCCCCAAATGATGGCCGAAGAGTCCACGTCTTTATAAGGAATCTCTCCTGTCAACATCTCCCACAGAACGACTCCGAACGACCTGCACAAACACACAGCAGCTAATGAAATCCTGATACAAGCCAAGTTAATAAAAAGAGACTGTTTGACTCATGATGATTTGACTCACCAAATGTCCACTTTCTCTGAGACTGGCTCGTTCCTTATTACTTCTGGAGCCATCCAAGCCACAGTGCCAGCAAATGACATTTTTGTACTTTTGTCACTCAGCTCTTTTGAAGTGCCAAAGTCAGAAATCTTCACCAGATCGTCGTGCGTTATCAACATGCTGCGAAAATCAGAACAAAAAAACATGCTCACATACTGTACAGCAGAGATTTTCAACCAGTGTGCAGGAACACTAGTGTGCCTTGAAATCTTGTAGAATTTAAGACATTGACATAATGATATAAACAACACAATAAAATAAAGTTATTTTTCAAATCTCTGTATTTGAATTTCAAAGATACAACATTAAGACACAGATCCATTTAGTGCTTGTCTCATTTGTAAAATCATTTTTGAATTGTATAGAGACTACCGTAATTTGGCTATAAGCCGTACTTTTTCAGAAACTTTGAACTCTGCGGCTTATACAGCAATGCAGCAAATTATGATTCTCATAGACTCTATAACAAGTGGCTATGTATGTACTTTCAATTTTTCTTATTTAAATCTAGTTGTGCGCTTATATTCAGCCGCTCAATAGGGTGAAAATACGGTATTTGCACAAAATGTTCAGATTTTTTTAGTACTGAAGCAAAATGTTCTTCAATGCATTAATTTTCCTTTGTGTACATTTTTGGGTCATTCTTATACAATAAAATAGATTCTAAGACCTTACATTAAAAAAACACAAATTTTAATAGGCTGTTTTTAACCCATTTTTTTTCCAAAAAAAAAAAAAAAACGAATTAGGTGACTGATGTTCTTTACGTTAAACCGTAAAAGTGTGCCGTGACTCAGAAAAGGTTGAAAATCACTGCCGTACAGTATGTTTTTTCATATTACTAATTCCTTTATATGATGATGATCAGTGTATGGAAGTATCAGTTTGTTTTGTTTGTTTATTGACAGAATCCCCATTAGCGCAGACAAGCTGTTGCTATTCTTCCAAAAGTCCCTAAGTTATAATCTACAAAAAGGAATCCAGACGTCATTAAAAAGTCTAAGCAAGTTTATACATTTACATTCACATTGGATCCATAAATAACATAGCATTACATTGCAGGACCTCAAACCTAAATTTTACCTAATTTTTCTCAACTTTTTATAGTGATTTTTACAGATAAAAAAAGTGCTCTGCAGAGAACAGACACGTAAAATGTTTTTTAAAAATTTGAAATCTTTAAAATGTGTCACACAAATATTTATCAGAATACTCATTTAGAGTAACTGTATTTACTTATCTAGTTAGATACTTTTTCATTTGTAGGTATTCTTTTTAAAACGTGAAGAATACATTTTGGTATTGTAACATACGTTCACAAACTTTTCAGCTCGGTTTAATTAATTATTAAATCCTGATCTGATAATTATTTTAATTCTTAATTATTTTAAGTTAAAAACATTTAAATTGTGTTTATTTTGATAGTGTAAACAAATCTGACTCAAAAATTAAAAGCTGTTTGAATGTTATGCCATGAATTTTCACATAAACACAATGGAATAGGTTCTGTTCAAGTCATGTGATCACTCATGCTATTTAATTTTTACTATACACTGCAAAAAATGTCTATCTTGCCCTGCTTGAAATTACTAGGATTGAGCAATTTAATCTGCAATTGAGTTGCTAAACAGAATAAGTATTACAATGATTGCCTATATGAAAATATTTCACTGGTTTCAAGACTTCTGACTGGTTATGAGAGAATTAAAAAAGAAAACATATTTGCTTTTGATGTGGTTGATAACTTGATGGAAGCTTCCAGTTTAGTTCAGTTGATGTGTAAACGTTTTCTCTTTTTGAGGTGGTAATTTAAAAAAAGCCAAGAACAAAACAAAGAACACAGATCTAGTTTGTAGCACAGTGTCTGAAGAAAACATATATACAACAAAATGTCAAAAATGATGTACAATGAGCACGTTTTCATGCTTCTTTACATCAATATTTCACCACTTGGCTTCAACCAAAATTCGTGGTTATTTTACGCTTTAGCTTTTCGTAAAAATCATGTTTTTTGACATGTTGTTGTACACGTTTTCTTCAGAGACCGGGCTGACTTTTTGCAGACTTACTTTGGTGACTTGAGGTCTCGGTGGATGATCTTGTGAAGATGTAGGTAGTTCATTCCTCCTGCGATGCCCATGGACCAGTCGACCAGCAGAGAGGGGGTGATCTTGCGTCCCGCTCGGAGCACCTCGTACAGCTGGCCTTGGGCACAATACTCCATCAGGATACAGTAACATGGAGCCTGCGTGCACACTCCCCTACAAACAAGCAAAACCATTAGATTCATTACAATGCAATTGGTGTATTTATGCATAGGGCATTTTTAAAGCATTACAAAAGGTCCTCTACCTTTTTCTCCTAGCGACTGGTAAAATTGAAATTTTCTTGTTAAGGGATTAACAATGGATGTAACAGGCTGGTAACAAGATAAACTGTGTACAACCAATTATTGTATGTATTTTCAAATCTCTTACAACTTGACTTTGCTGTTTAATCAGTCTAATTATTGCTAAATTTTCATTACAAAACAAAAGAACATTGTAAGAGACAAAATAAAATACCCAGTGGTAGATAACTTGTGGCCCAGTTTTGGGTCCCATTTCGGTGACTGAGGAGCCTTGCCTTAAAGTGCATAATTAGAAAAATATTTACAATGTTCTACTTTTATCTTCATTTGGTAAATTGACACCTGTTGCAAGTATAAATAATAGTTTGACATAAATCAAGAACGAGTTTGTGAAAAAAAGCTTGAAATTATGTTGAAAATTACAGGAAGTGAAGCAGAATTTTAAACTGGTGACATCACACTGGGGGCACGAGGACATTTTAACTTTTCCCATGAGCGACACATTTTTATCACCCTTGAAACATACACTTAACAAAGTCACTGTGTTCTAGTATATTGTAATTTCTCAAAGCTTAAAAAAAAGCCTGATTGCATTCGAGTTTTTCCGCAATTTATTACATGGTCGCTAGGCAACTCCCTAGCATGATGTCATCATTTATGAACAGGAAGTACATTTTTAAACCTAAAATAAATGGCCTGGGGAAAAAAATAATGGGAAAAAAATGTTAAATGTTCAATAAAATCTTAATTATACTGATCTTAACTAATTACAGTGAAATTAGTAGTTCAACCTGTCAGAGGCAATTTAAAAATCAAATGCATTTCATTTCAAAGTTTAAAAACCCAATCTTCAGCAAAATGCTCTGCGTTTTTTCTGTATATTTGCAAACAAACTATTGCATATGTAGATCAATAATTTACATTTTGTTATTTGTAAGACCACATAGAAATGTAACTGTAACAAGCACCACATTTGACATTACTTGTATTTATTATTGGAATATGAGCACTTGATCATAATGAACTCTACATATTTTACTGATTTCTTTTTACATTTTCACTAGTAAAAGTTGGCAAGGACAGGTGGAACATGAAAACATACATTTTTGAGCATTCAAGTATCCTATACTAGATTACTCAAACATGCACAAATTATTCCAAATACAGCTTTGAGTAACTAAGAATGATAAAACGGATAAAAGCTGATTTTACATAATGTGTTCTCTTTAATGTGTTATTTGTGCAAACGAAGTGTAAACCACTGTTAATTTCTTTTGTATCACAAGCTTCTGCGATGAATCTTGTATCAGTCAACTTGCCATGCTGTGAACTGGGTTTGTTACATCCTTACACTAATTGCCTTGTTAATTCAATGCCCTAGAGGTGTAATGATTGTCCTTACTTGAATGTGATGATATTGGGGTGCTTGAGCTTGCGCAGGTGCTTGATCTCAGTCTCCTTTATGTCTCTCACTTTCTTCACGGCCACTTCTTCCCCGTGAAATTTTCCCAGGAACACTGCCCCCTGAGCTCCGCTGCCCACCCACTGCAGGTCAGAGATCTCCTCAAAAGGGACCTCCCAAGACTCTGCACAAAAGACAGCAAACTCTTAGATTAATTATGTAATGCTGAACTCATGAAGCAAACTAGTCTGCAGAGTAGAGAGGAGGACTGTTCTGCCCAACCTCAAAGCACGACACGCTACTTAGTCAAAAGTAAAAGTCTTTATGAAATTTACATGTGCTGCACTTAATCCTTAACAGCAACATAGCAGTTACTTCATTACTGCTCATAGTCTTTTAACCTGCAGCTGCTTAATGTTTACAGTTTACACAACATTCTCAGTTACAGTATGTTTTAGGTTGAAGACAACACATTTGTAATTGTACATGTGACACTACTGCAAATGTGACAGTAAATATCAAGTCAACCTCATGTTTGCATTTGGACATTTGTAACAGATGTGTCTAATCAAATGCACAAGGACAAGTCAAAGATGTGTGTTAATCTGCCTGTGATCCGTCAAACAGACATTGGCTCTAAGTGACACAGACAGACTGGTCACTTCAGATGATTCAGCTCTGAATAGACATACAGATCAATTCTTTATAAGGCCCAGTGCTGGAGTCAGATCTTTAAAGAGAAAGGCGTCTGTGCTCCTCACAAGAGCAGAGTGACAAGTACGGAGCAAAGTCTGCTGCCCCAGGACAGGATAGAGACACCAGATTATATACAGTCTGAGCTGAAGGCTGGCTAACTTCAGTAAGACAACAACAGCAGCAGCTTATAAGGAGAAATCAGCCTTTGATTGATCAAAGATCATCACTTACCCTCCTGGTTGTGTTTATGCTCAGTGGAGTAAGCCTTTCCGATCATGGTCCACACAGGTTTGAGGCAACCAAACAGTCCCTCCAAAAAGCCTCCACTTCCAGCCTGCAGCCTGAAGCTCTCAGACTGTCTGCGGACAGCGCCAGCCTCCGGGCTGTGGCCCGCCTCTGCCCCACCGCACTGGCACGCCTCATGTTCATGTAGAGTTAACACACTGTTATCAAACTGGGGTCCATCGCTGGGGGTGGGGCTACTGCCACCTGGGGCGCCCTGAGCCCCAGTGTCTATGGACAGGACATTGCGTAGTACACACTGTGTGGGGGTCAGGTCCGTCTCGGGTGTGAGGGCAGGAGTGCCAGCGTCCAGTCTGCGGTAAGGCTCTGAGAGGGGCGTGCTAAAGCCTGACAGGGAAGGGGAGGGGCGCGGGGCTCATGAAGACAGGTCCCACTCATCAACACAGAGGTCCAGAGTGGAGCGTGTCAGACCAGGAAAACACCTGAAAGCAGAACAAATGATTTAATCACAAACATTACATGCTTTACTTGGCGTCGGCAAATGAAGAGTCTGACAGTTCATTTAACTCAGTTGCTATTCAAATCAGCGGCTGATGAGAGTTTTTCTCCTGCACAGGAGCGTACAAGTACAAGAGTGTGATGGAAATTTGCACAGACCCACACATGACCCACCAGACTTTTAAAACACGTTGTATTGCAGTGTGGACCAGGAGCTGTCCGGTGCTGAAGTTGTTTGTCCTACTTGTTTACAACTCCGTATGCAGTCATGTGTTTGTGTGTGAATGGGGCTGAGCATTACCCACTCACTAGAAGAGCTTTATGAATGAATCAACCATTGAAGGGTGCACGGTGCACCTTTCCTCAGAAGCACCTGCTATTACGGTCCTTCACCTCCATATGTCGTCCGTCATGCATCAAGACTCTGTGCATCAGAAGAATACGACAAATTGCGTAACCAGCCACAGTGCGAGCTCTTATCAGTACCAGAGAGTGAGAGAGTCAATGTGTAGAAAGCGAAAGCACCGAGGTCCAAGCACACACAGCAGCAGTGTCCTGTACTGCACCAGAGCTATGAGCGAGAGTCGCGTGAAAACGTCCAATAAACAAGCGCTGGGCCTCCGCGAGCGCACCGTGCACACGCGCGCACACACGTAACGCAGGAAGATCAATCTTTAAATAACCGAGGATGTGACGATGACACTCGCAGCATCACTGCCGACGTGCATGAATACCGAGCCCTGAGCCCAGTCCAGTCCAACGCGGTCCAAGTCCAATGCCGCAGCGTCTGTACGCTGCTTGGAGCTGGCAAACATCTCATAATGAGAGAGGTTTAGTGGTTATAAAAATGAGAGTTTGTGCGGCGCTGGCCGAGCATGCTTGGTGTGATTGGTGCAGTGAGAGCGGCTCCAGCAGCAGCGGCATTACACACAAACGGACACTTCTCACAGCCGGATTTCTGCTCGGATCACGGTTAAGCGGATACTATGACATTCCCATACCTTTCTGCCCCGGTGATGTCGCGTTGCCAAGTGCAAGGTTGGGCTCCGTCCTGGTATTTCGCGTGGACAGCTCGTTGTTTGTTCTCGGCCCCTCGCTTGTATCTCGTATCGCAGGCCTACATCCAGCGCCCTTAGATCCACGAGTTTCACGTTTCTGGGATGGATCCCAGTGGGCAAATCGTGTTATCAATAACCGGAGCCATGCAACGTGAGGAGCGCGCTGGGTTTTGGGGGAGGGAGCTGTCTCCTTCCCAGTGCTGAATTGACGTCACGGAAATGCGAAGTTCGCCTGCGGGGGGCGCTGTGACACTCACGCACATGCCACTAGCCTGTAAGTTTAACCCTGCTCTGATCTTTCAAACTGACCACTTCTCCACCTGACCTTGTTTTGGTTCTACTGTTTAGTCCTTTAAGACCCTCTTCCAACAAATATCGCCCTTTTCTGATTGCACACGAATAAAGTAAGATTTACTTCAGCTACAATCTCTCTCTCTCTCTCTCTCTCTCTCTCTCTCTCTCTCTCTCTCTCTCTCTCTCTCTCTCTCTCTCTCTCTCTCTCATTCTGAAAATATTAGGTACCTTGGTATTCTTTTTTTTTTTTTTTTTTTTTCTTTTTTTTTTTTTTTTACAGAAGATTTTGAACATTTTGGCCTAAATTTCCTTTTATACCTTCAGATAGCTGTAGTAATTTTCCTTAATCCGTAAATAGTTTGAATTATTTAAAAAAACACTAGCCTAACTTTCTGAATGTTAATGGCATAGGTATTAGCTAAGTTTAAACTGCATGCAATGTTCATAGAGAATGAAAAGCATTTTAGTTCAACAAAAATATTTTAAATATGCTTTGAGGTTTTTGTTGTTGTTGTTGTTGTTGTTGTTGTTGTTTACAGTATTCGATATAACGTATGAGAGCTGAGCACATCTAAAATAAAGTGTGTGTGCTTTGGATGTATTTTTGCGCTTTGTCCGCCAGAGGGAACTAAACGAGGCAGACTCTTTTTGACCTTCGTCGCTTCCTGTAGCTGTTTTCACCCGACGCGCGTTTCCTTCAATCAAATGCGGCGAATCTGCTTTTATTTGTCTTTTAGAGCTTTCTGTACAAAAAACACAACACCCGCACTTACAGGGAAGACAGAGACGGGTAAGATTTATTGATTTAAAACAACGGACAAAGTGACAAACTAAATGTAACAACAATCTTTTAAACACAACTAACCTGTAGCAATTTAGCTAACTAACGTTAACTATCAGCTACCTGGGCTTACAAAAGCAGAAATAAAACTGATCAGAGTCAGAATACCTTATGAATAGTCACAACTCCAAAGCGCGATAAGTTGTAAAAATATGTTGCATTAGCATGTTACTGTATCTACTGCTAAAAGCAACAGAGAGATTATTATATTCTACTGGCAAAACAAAATAGTTACAATATAACTTCTAGCAATCTGAATAATCTATTTGCCACAAGGTTATTATACAACTCAGTAGAAATTGTACTTACAGCAATAAGATTATATTTGTTTCAAGATAATTAGAGCAGTAATAACACCTCAAAGTTAAGACATGAGATACTGTATGTTTCAGTGGTTTGTTAGTGTAGCTGCACTGGTTTGTCTATGTACGCGTGCTAATAGAAAAAAATGTTTCTAAAGCACATTTATAAATATTTGTATTAAATCTGGAATTTTATTGCCATTAAAAAACGTTAAATTGCTTTGAAATATAATATAATTAGGGGTGTCAAATGAGTGCATTAATTGAGATTAATTAATTACAGACATATTAATCGAGTTATTTTTTTTAATCGCATTAATCTATTTTGAAATCTAACTTCATTGTTTCCATCTGTTAGTTACAAAGTGGACATAAGGGTTGTTTAACTTGACAATTTAGCAACAAAAGACTTCCTAAAGTCTTAATTTTTTGCAATATATTAATATTTCCCATCTGCAACAATAATGTAAATAATTAAATTGGATAAAAGCAAAACAAAAACACTTAAGTTGAGTGTTTTTTCAGTATTTTTTTATCCATCCATCCATTTTCTTCCGCTTCATCCGGAGTCGGTCGCGGAGGCAGCAGTCTGAGCAGGGAGGCCCAGACTTCCGTATCCCACACACTTCCGCCAGCTCTTCTGGGGAATCCCGAGGCGTTCCCAGGCCAGTCGAGAGACATAGTCCCTCCAGTGTGTCCTGGGTCTTCCTCGAGGTCTCCTCCCAGTGGGACATGCCGAAACACCTCCCGGGAGGCGTCCAGGAGGCATCCGAAACAGATGCCCGAGCCACCTCAACTGGCTCCTCTCGATTTTAGTTTGTTTCATTCATTATAGTAAACATAGAAAACAATGTTAAGATTTTGTAGGTCTTCCATCAGAAAAGTCACAAAGTGCACCTTTAGTCCAGACGATAGTACAATCAAAATACTGTATTACCTGAACATACTTCTCTGTGTTTTCCAGGACCTTATGTTGTTGTAAAGATGTGCTCCCTGGCGCTGTTTCCTCCTCCACTGCCTTCTGGAAACACCACTCTGTGTGAGTCCAACAATGAGCTCCTGTCAGGACCCAACAGTGACCAGACTGTCCAGGTAAATACAGTAAATTATTGTCTAGTTTTATGTGGTCAAGACGATTGTTGTTAGAAGTGTATAGTGTATTAGAGTGTAGAGTTTATTTCTAAATGGACAATTTACACACACCTGACACTTTTGTCTGATAGTTTAAGCAATAATTTTTAGAGTAGTAGTAATTAATTATTATTTGTCAAATCATATAGATTTAGTGTCTTTTTTCAATTGTTGCTGAAAATCACCACAAATGTTAAAAACAAGCAAAATGTTCAGTAAAGTCTTTAATATAATCATATTACTCTACCTTTTACAGATAAATGTAGTCTTTACTGTCAAATGTATTTAAATGACATTCTGTATAATGTTTCAGGACACAATCATATGAACTTGTATTTCCCACGTGATTCCCTGAAGCTTCACAGTCGCACTGAGAGCAGCAGTAAAGCGCTTTTCTGGATCACTCTGAGACGCTGTGGATGAGGAGCGCTTCAGCCTGGTACAACACACAAAACGCACACTAAACTCATAGAGAAATGTAAATGATACTATAAGAACAACTCTTTCTGTTGAATCTTTCTACAGGAGAGATGGAGGAATTACAGGACTGCTAAATGAAATAACCAACTCGGACACAGAAGGTGAACAATGCACCTGCTTTCGAGGGCCACAGATTAAAGAAAAGCACTTGAAACACTGTATTTTCATATGTTTTTTGAATAATTACTTAACTATTTCAATACTTTTTGTCTGTTTTAGTGCCCAAGTGGCTGGCCATGAGCTCAGGATTTGTTCTTGCTCTACTCAGACGCATCGCTTCTTTTCACGGATCACTGTTTCCTCATGTTACAGTAAGAACATTTACTTTTTTAATTTGCTAATTTTAAAATAGGGATGTGTTGATATGGATTTTTTTTAGCTGATAGGCAACCAACATCCAATATTTGATTTTTTGATTAAATGTCCTTGTAAATCTTACACTATCACTAATTTATGCCTTTGTTTTTGTAGTTGAGTAGTGAAGACATGATTGCTGAATTTTCACAAGTTTTAAATTGGTAAGACACTCATGGTTGAAAATTTGAACTTGAATTTTCTCTAATGTCCCAAATGTGTTTTTTTAGGCCTGACTGTGTGGTGCGAGCCTTTGCGTGGCATCCTCACACGGACAAATTTGCTGTTGCTCTTTTAGATGACTCTATCAAGATTTACAATCCCAAAGGTTCCTTTTTAAATTCTTAAATGAAGAATCAACATACTGTCAAAATGTCATATTCAAAACTTGGCATTATTTTGACCTGATAGCTTACAGTGTATGTTTCCTGTTTCCTCAGTGCCACCACTCCGACTCTGAAGCATCGTTTACAGAAGAGTGTAGCTTCAGTGCAGTGGAAGCCTCTGTGTGCGTCTGCTCTGGCTGTGGCCTGTCACAGCTGTATTCTGGTGTGGCACGTAGACCCCTGCTCTTGTCCACAAGGTACATCCTCTCTACATTGTCAAGACTAATGGAACTGATCATTTATATCAGTTTTAAAGTGATATAAATTCTGTAGATGTAATATACATTTTCTACAGGTCAAAAATAATATAAATTGTTCAAATGATAGTTCATTTGTTTTCTACCGCTTGTTTCTGATGCAATGCAAACTTCACCCATGAGATGATGACTTGGTTCGACTCGAAAGTCGAACCCACCACCTCCTTACTAGAAAGCCAGAGCTTTGACCACTCTGCTACTGTGCACCCCGTTCAAATATGTATTTTTTGTCTGTCACATATATAATATACTTGATTTAAAATGTGTGCTGTTTCCTTTTAGATATTTCATGGCAAAGTACAGTACAGTAAATGTTAGCGAATGTCACTTTTTGGATTTCATCACTATTCATAGTCACTATTTTCTAATAAGAGATAGAATTTAGATACATTTGGTGAAAGCCTCTGGGTTCACTGAATACTTTAGAACCTCTATACTTTCTATAACTTGATTTTAATCTGAAAGTATGCTTATTATGTGTGCAGTGTTGTGTTGTTTACATGCATTTTGTGAGTCCATAGTATCGGAGTAAAAAGCACCTATCTACCTATTAATCAATACTGTATTATCCGTATCTTTGTTCCTTCTCCAGACCCTCCTCTGGTTGTGCTCAAGTCCTGTCTCACCCGGGTCACTCCCCTGTCACCTCCATCGCCTGGGCTCCCAGTGGCTCTCTCCTGGTGTCTGCTTCACCTATGGACACCTCTATGTTGGTGAGAGCAGACTTCTTCTGATTTACTCTCGTGTCACTACGCGTCCATAGCTGTTAAGTGTATTTGCTGTGTCAGGTTTGGGACGTGGCTGCAGAAAGCTGTGTTCCTCTGCAGAGAGTTGGAGGAGGAGGAGTCACGTTTGTCTCCTGGTCTCCTGATGGAAGTCATGTGTTGGCTTCTACTCCTGCTGCTCTGTTCAGGTAGTACACATTTCTTATTTTACATTTTCCAACTGCATTATTGTATATAATCAAGTCTTGTTTTTGCCAAAGACATTGAAAAAAACATGAATTCTGTCTCTAACTGGAATGACATACATACAGTATACCCTAATTAATGACCTCTTACCTTTCATTTTGACATCACCTTCTCTTATGATAAGTCCAAATCCCTGCTGTCAACTTTTTATTAATTAACATACAGCATGAAAAGATCACCATCTCCCTTCACTGAGCCCCTCCCCTTCAGAGTGCTCTCTCACAAGAAAATCGTACCATGTAATAGTTTTTCCATTTATAAAAACTGTTGGCAGTAATAACATGTGAACAGCTGGAACCTGGACTTCTCTTATATTCTAAGAGAACTCTATAAGATCTGTGTTTTAATTAGTATTATCAAAAAAGATTTCCTTGTAGAAGCATTCTCAGACTGACTTTGCACAAGCATTTGAATAGTATTGAACACTAGCACAGATTCCTCAAACATGCATGAATTAACCTATAAACCACACCATTTATTTGATGAATAACCACATAACATGGCAAAAACCTCCCCTAAAAAGTTGAATTTGCATAGTACTCTGTCTAAAGCAATAAAATGTATTATGCCACCACATGTATCCACTTGAAACACACTGGACCGTAGGATTTTGTGATTACTGTAATTTCTGGATTATAAGCCGCTACTTTTTCATGAGCTTTAACTATGCGCTTATAAGGCAATGCAGCAAATTATAGATTCTCATGGACTTACTATTAACAAGTGCGGCCTATATATCTACTTTATAATTTTTTTACTTAAATCTAGTGGTGCGGCTTGTATTCAGGTGCGCTCAATAGGCAGAAATTGCAGTACATAAGATAAACAACTATTTACATTTTTTAGGGTTTGGGAAACAAGAATGTGGACTTGCGAGCGTTGGCCTTGTGTTAAAGGACGTTGCCAGGTAAGAATCTCTTATTCTGATTATTTTACATAAAGTTTTATTGTTTGTGTGATCCACTTTTGACTTGCTTTTCTGTGTTTTAGTCGGGATGTTGGAGCCGAGATGGAAGTCGACTGCTTTTCTCAGTTGAAGGAGAGAGTGTGATCTATGCCCTGACCTTCACCGCCACACCAGGTACATTTTATATTTATTTGTTTAAATGTATGAATATTTACCCAAAACAACTCACATGTTTTATATTTCTTGAGGCTTCTCTTCAAGTTCTTCTGTCAGTGGACCCCAGGCTGCGACTGTAGTGGCTGATCTTTCAGAGACGACCTTTAGCACACAAGATGGAGACATAATGTAAGTATTTTGTTTGGACTTTCTATGAGAACAATTGTCTGTATTCTTACATTTGTGCTGATGTTTTCTCTCTGCAAGTGTTGGTGGTGAGATCCAGTGTTTAGCCTGGGATCCAAAAGGAGAAAGACTAGCAGTGCTTCTTAAAGGTTTGTTACCTATTTTCTCATCGTAGAAAGGCTTCAAAGTTTTCATCTGGAAGATTGAGACGTTTTGGTATTTATCCTTTAGAAAAATTACTTCAAATCAGTAACTCCCAAAATATATTTAATTTGTAAATAGTAGCCTAAATACTACTTGGAGTTACACTGAATACCAGTAATTCTGTTTTATTAATTTCAGTTATATTTTGAGGGTTTGTAGATCATAGTTTTGTGTTTTCCTAACCAGTTAATGACTTATATAAATGTTCCAAACTAAACCGATGCTAATGCTGAAGCCAGCTAGACCCACTTTTAGAGACTGTTGCTGTGTGAACACAGAAATGAGGACAGAGTAGTTCCTCTGACTAAACAGAGGTTAATGGAAAGAGCGGGGACTTAGTTCGTGGTACTTGTGTGAAAGCGCCTATTTAGCTCTTGATTCTCTAATCTGGAGCAATTACTTTCAGTCAGACCAGGAACTTTTTGGTAACACAGAACATAAAATTACTAACTTTATTGGAAAACAGTTGAAGGTGGAATTAAGGTGGTGTATGTGATTTTCACACAAGCATGATCACGAGCATGATGTCAGTTTTAAAACTGACATCTTCCTCCCAGAATTCCTTTGGACACATCGTTTATATCAATGTTTTAATTTTTAGTTGCAATTTTGGCTTAAAACCTTCCTCTTACAAACAACAAAGTGAAACTGGAGAGGACATCTCAATCTCAGCCAATCAGAGCTCTGCATTCAGCTTCTGATTGGAATTAAATTCTTTATTATTCAGTTCATACAGTACTCAGTGGTCTCAATTTTTCACATAGTGCTGCATTTACCATTATACTTTTTAGTGGAAAGGGTTAGGGTTAGAGTTAGTGCCTGAAAAATCCACTTAAGATATTTCAGTTCTCGTTTAAACCCATGGTAGTTTATGATATTTTAATGATAGTTTTACAGCAGCGAAGTTGTAATTTGCAATATAGTTACAGGGTAACAGTTATAGAATTACCTCTACATATGTCATTTGCTGAACAAAAGACAATTATAAATGTCATCAAGAGAGCCAAACTGGGTGAAAACAAGCTAACTCTTCAGTGCCATCTTGAATATAATCATATGTTTAATGAAAAATGAGAGCTAACCTGTCATACACAATAAATTCTTCTGTTTGTTAGGAGATCCACAGGCTGCCGACCGTCCAGCCATGATCGCAGTGTTCAAGACCAGGACCAGCCCCGTCTTTGAGCTTTTACCTTGGTTTGTCTTTTTATCCACTTTCAAATTCCCATCCCCAGTAAGCCATGTTTAATTTATACTCTCCTCCGTTCTAGTGGATTTGTGCAGGGGGAGCCCGGAGCTGAACCAAGGCTTATACAGTTTCACCCAAATTTCCAACACGGCGCCCTCCTCACTGTGGTTAGTAGTCTCTCTTTTTTTCTTTACACAAAATCCTTTTTTTAATGCATTATTAAATCATGAATTCTTTATAAATAATTGATTAGATTTTCTTTTCTACCACCTTAAACACAGTTGTTTCATTATTCTTTCAGTGTTGGTCCAGTGGAAAAATCACTCATGTTCCTTTCTACTTCTTGAGCGCCGACGTTCCCCATTTTGGCCTTAATGGAAGTCCGGCACTGCCACGGCCACAAGAAAGACCCGCTGATTTTACCAACCAGTCGCTTTTCTCAGAAATGCTCTCCTAAAAATTCACCACTACTAATGTTGTTTTTTTAACTGTAAAATTTCTAAATAAACCTTATACTGTATATTTGTCAATGGGATTTTGTGTCTTGTCTTGAAGCCTTTAAGAAACCTAAATTGTACAGTTTTGGTACAGTCACGGAAAACATAGAAAACTTTGGAAAAATTCTAATTCCCAAGCCCTTCAAAGATTTTAAAATTGTATTGGCTTTGGAAGAGAACTTTAGAAAATGTAATACTTTGGGTTAAAAATAAATCTGGGATAATTTGCTGCAACAAAGCTCAAAGTTATATTATTATTTAACCTTTACCTATTTTCTTGTCAAGAATGAGTGTCTAAAGCAGGGGTGCCTAAACATTTTTCCTTGGCAGGCCAAAATGAATGATTTTGCATCTAAAAAATGTATTTGCAACAGGAACGTTACTAAATTGTATTTTATTAACATGTTTTAGCAAATAAAATTGTTTTGGTGTACTTTGACAATCTTTTCATCATAAAATGTAATTATACAGATATTTTTAACAAGACTCGGTACCTCTTCGTGGGCCAAATTAAATCCCTTAGTGGGTCGAGTTTGGCCCCCGGGGCCCCACTTTGGGCATAAGTGGTCTAAGGAATCTTTGCTTGAACAATCTGCTCATGCATAATAGCCAATGACTTTTTTATGATTTTGTCATGTTTCTGTTTATTATTGAACAATGACTCATTGTTTGATTTCTGGCATCTCTGTTTCCAACTGTTGTGATATTGGGCTCTGCAAATTAAAATTGAATAATTAAGTTCATGTTTTGCAGAGTCAAAACCAAGTTTAAACCATGACCCTAATGATCGCATGATGTTGCTTATTGTCCTAAAATGTTAAAAAGGGAAGCATACTTCATTTAAGTCAGACTTTTATTGCTCAGGACAGACCGGAAAAGTTGGCCACAGAACAGACAAGTAGTGATGCACGATTTATGTTGTAGATGTTACCTCAATCTACATAACTGCTGTAATAGTATTTGATTTAATTACACTTGGCCTAAAAGATACAGTACTTTTGTTATTTGTTAAGACCACAGCACACATGCACAACACTTGAGTTCACACACATTCATTCATTCACTCAGTCACAACTAAGACAACATGAATACAACTATAGGAAATAAAGCACTATGTCCCCACGCCAAATCCGTTTTATTCAAAAATCAGCATCCTTCTTAAGTTGTGTTTTCCTTTTATTTCCAATTTACATCAAATAGAAGTGTAACAAAATAAAAACAAAAAAATACCGTAATAAAATTAATTAAAAAATGTACACGCCCTCACATTAAACGCAGACACTCCAGCCTAGTTTGGATCAGCGCAACCAGAAAAAGTAATGACATTTATTGTACCCCCTCCCACTTAGTTTGCAAAGTGCGCCATCGGTCCAGAGTGGAGTGTCTGTGCAGAATGTGAGGCTAGTGGGACACAAAGGAGAAGGGTCCGAGGAGGGAAAATGAGTTCATAGCACCTTAAGAAATAGAAGCAAAAGTTGGCATAGCAGCCGCCGGATTCACTATCAGGCAATTTTTTTTAACTGGATGAAATTCACTTTGATTTTAAGCGTGAGGTAGCATTCAAATAATGACAACAGCACAATGTCTCTAATTATTTTACAATCAGGGTAGCAATGTCTTATTCTAGGCAGTTGAGAGATGCATCCCAATGAGACCTCACTTTCATAAAAAAGTGTTGGTGTGCATATAGACACAAACATAACAATCTGGCTGCTTATCAACACATACTTTTACAACAACAGAACGGGGTCTATCATACACAGTTAAGGCTTTCTTTTGGGTTTTTTTGCCTTTTTTTCAGAGGAGCGACACAGGGAGAGAGGGAGCTGCGGTAGGACTGGCCCGGAGGCGGAGCTGTAGTGGAAATGGGCGTGGCTTACTTACAAAATGTACCTGTCCAGTCCTACCTCAACTCTGCCCGTTCATGCTAGACAATAAATAAGTGACATCAAGTCATGTTTCTCCAAACAGTAACTCCTCCTGGTCCTCTTCTTCTGGCTCATTCCCGTCAACAGTTGCCATGGGAAACATGACTGGATCTCAGGAAGTAGGTCGACAGAGAATGGTGTTTAATGTACAAATATTGCCCGTGCCCTTCAGTGCTCACATCCAGGGAGTACAACTTGGAGAGCACTTTGTTGTGACAAATCAATTTTCTTTAGAGTTTCCAGTCTTCTTTATTGTTGAAATGTGGTTTAATAGTTCACGATGGAGTTTATCTATTTCTTGCATTTTTGTTTGGGGAGGGGCTTGTGATCTTTCACTTTACAAGAAACAGACTGCGCCTAGATCCACTCCAAACTCCTGATCAACTCCTCCGATGTCTCTAGGAGCAATGTCCAGAATTGGCAGACGAGAGGTCTTTGTTGTTTTGTACTCAAAGACAGTCTTGCCCCACCGTCCTGTGTGTTTCTGCAAGTCAAATCAAAAACATCGCTTAAAACTAGGTACAATAATTTGTTAAATGCTAATATCACTCGTTAGAGCATCATACCTTGCAGCCGTCCTCCAGCACACTGTAGGTGAAGCGGCTGTTTCCCTCTGCGCGGATCTCCACCTCGTTGGAGCCTCCGAGCAGCAGGGCTTTCTTCAGGTTTCCTGAGGCCTGGTCCATGTAGGCGATGCTGTTTTTGCAGTGGTACGTGACGTTCTGAGATGCTTCAGTCGACAAAAGCCTCAAGAAATTGAGTTGCACGGCGGCGAAGGGGCTGTTCTGAGCGTAGCTGAACTGTAGGAACATGTCACCACAATATGTAAGCTCTGTGCATTATACAAATGTCATATTTAAGTATTATTGTATGTATGTACCTGGAATCCTCCATTCATATCTCCAAACCAGATGTGCTTGCGGTCCTTGCTCTTGGCAGTCCACCAGTTCTTCTTTGGCAGAGTGGCAATAGTTGGGTTGACACAGGTCTCTCCGGTCTCCATGTTGCAGAAAGCCTTGATGGCATCAGCTGTGCTGCCCAGGTTAGGATCAATCCAGTATTCACCTGAAGACATTGGTAAAGTGAATTATTCTAACCCAAACATTTAAAAAGCTCAATAACTGCTTTTCCTGATATATTTGATGTAACTTTAGTACTTTCTACAGAGCCATGACTCCCTTCTTTAAGCAGCACTAATGCCTTAAGACTCACCGCTCTTCCACTCGGGATGGCACAGCTTCAAGTCTCTGCATGATCGGGCTGGGTTCTTCTGAGTACCATCAGGGCTGCGCAGGTTCTCGATCTGGTTGTTGAGGGACTTGAGGGTGGAGTCCACCTCGATGTCATGCTGTCGGAGTGAAGTGGCGGCCTCATCAGCTCTCATGTACCTCAGAGGATCAGGAGACTTCTCAGTCTGACCCAGACCAGCGAAAGCAGACATGTCGATGCCAGGGCCGGGGGACCAGGAGGACCAGGGGGACCGGGATTACCAGGAGGACCCTGAGATCAAAGAAACACGAGTAATTAACTAAGTCTCCTCCTTGAAGTGCATTAAAGCATCTGAATTAAAGACCAGTAAACGAGGGTTACTTACAGCAGGACCAGACTCTCCAGAGCGACCACGTGGTCCAGGAGGTCCGATGGGGCCGGGCTGACCATTAGATCCATCTTTGCCAGCAGGTCCAGTGGGTCCGGCAGGTCCCTGAGAACAAAGATTACATGTTCATCATCTTATACCAAGTCCTAATGAAAGTGTTGTTATTAGTCAGATTTTGTGTTGTTTTCTTGTCTCACCTTAGCTCCACTTGGTCCGGCAGGTCCAGAAGCTCCAGCATCTCCGGCGGGGCCCTGCATTAATCAGTGCATAAATATTGGCTGATGGAAAGCAGTTAACAGAAGGACACTACAAGTCTGAATGACTCACAGGAGGTCCAGGCAGACCTGCAGACCGGTGAACCCTCGGTGACCCTTCTGTCCTCTCTCTCCAGCCTCTCCAGCCTCACCCTTGTCTCCACGGGGTCCTTGGGGTCCCTGAAGGATTGCAATTGTTAAAACTCCATGACAAAATTTTAATAAATCCTTATAGATACTTACAGCCATGCCTCTTGCTCCAGCAGGTCCAGGAGGTCCGGCAGGTCCTTGAGCTCCCTAAAAGATGAATAATAATAATTCATAGTTTTGTTTTATTACCCTGAGCCTCACACTGTGGGTGTCACACTTACAGCCTCTCCTCTGTCTCCCTGTTTGCCTAAAGTCCCACAGGTCCTGGGCACCAGGCGCTCCAGGGGCACCAGGTGCTCCTGCAGGTCCAGTGTTACCACGCTCTCCCTGCAGAACAGCAAAGTCAGAGTTATCAAAACTACCCATCAAATTAAATAATCTATAATTATAAATAGTCCTTTTAACACAACAACAGTGTCCTCACTTTAACTCCTGTGGCTCCATCTCGGCTGGAGGTCCATCTGATCCAGGATTTCCCTGAAATTCAAAAACACAGTGAATAATGAATCTATCTCGATGCTTGCCTATTTATTAGCTCAAATGCAATTTATAAAGTTCATGTTTGTCTCTTCTGACCTCTCTACCAGGCTCTCCAGCAGGTCCTGTGAGTCCAGGGGGTCCGACAGGTCCAGGTGGTCCACGGTCTCCAGCTCCTCCTGAGGCTCCCTGTTTACCAGGCTCACCCTAAACACAACCACAGGTGTTAGGATACGCAGAATATCAAAGGTAAAATTAATTTACAATTTTCTGCGGTTTCCTAGGACATACACATTTTTGCTGCTGCCAACTTATTATAACAATAATATAACATGATGCCAAGATGTAGGAACATAATAATTATTTTAAAGTAAAGGAATTAAAGCTGAGAATTCTTAGAGAATCACTTTTAGACAATTATCACTTTCAATCACTGATGACAGTGGTACTTACAGAAGGTCCAGGCAGACCAGGGAAGCCTCTCTCTCCACGCTGTCCAGGCAAACCCACAATACCACGAGATCCAGCCAAACCCTGAGGTCCTGCAGGTCCATCAGCACCCTAAACATAAGAAACATCATCAGAACTATAAACACTGGACAAAACATCAGCACCTGCTCATGGTGTGTGTATACAAGTATTAGAACCTGTCTATAACATTAACTACATTCTTGATAGAATAGTTTTGTCCTTACAGGGGGTCCATCAATTCCAGCCTCTCCCTTCTCTCCCTGAGCTCCAGGTGGGCCGCGCAGACCAGCGTCTCCCTGTCGTCCTGGGGGTCCAGCATCACCTCGAATACCTTTAGGTCCATCTTTACCACCAGGTCCTGGAGGTCCAACAGGTCCAGGGTTGCCCTGAAAAGGAAAAATTTGAAAAAAGCTTGTTGTTAATAATTATGCAGTGTACATAATTATCACGTCATTCTAACATTTACTTACATTAGGTCCAGGAGCTCCAACTCTTCCAGCAGCACCAGGGAAACCAGTAGCACCCTGTCAGGACAAAGACAGTATTAACAAAGCTTGTTTTTTAGGCATATTTTGACCTTTTGTCTTCAGTGTTGGGGTGGAATACTGTCTATACAAAACAAACCTAAACTGGAAAAGAAGTAAGAAGTAAAGGAAGTAAGATCTCAGGAGCACACATGGACAGCACTCTGAGTCTTGCTCGAAAGATTGTGACGGATACACAACATCCTTTGAATCCTGATACTGTCTTCTGCCATCGGGATGAAGGTTTGTGATGCTCAGAATGAAGACTAGAATAGGCATCACATCTTTTGTTCCATGGAATTTACAGCTTATCAATAAATTCAGATGTTCTGTTCTGGGTAACATGGACTGCATTTAATGTTGCTGATGTGTTCTTGTTGTGACTACTTGTATGTGTGTTGCAATCTTGTGTTTTATGTTTTGTTTTTATTCCTTGTGTTCCTGTGTGCAAGACAAATTCCCCTCCGGGCAATAAAAGTTTTCATTCATTCATTCCTTCATTCATAACTGTTTCTCAATTTGAATACAATCTCTTACTAAATTTTCAGCTTCAACCCACACCACTGTGTCCACTGCAGCAGAGGAACTATTAACTTCCTGAGTTTCTATATAGCCTTGTATATTGCTGAGTTTCTAACCCTTCCCTTTAGAAAACCTTTCTTTTTATGCACTTTGGTTCAAACATCAAAGTTTATCTATTTCAAATAACTACTCATTACACCCCACATAATACCTTGCCTCCAGAGGCCATGTACACAAGTGTATGACGTGAGTTTTTATGGGACAAGAGTAATGGTCTTTACCATGCATGATGCTTAACCAAGCACTGTCTGCACAAATAATAAAAGTAATAAAAACAACTGCTGATGGTACTGTAATTTCAGTTTTGATGTTTAAAGAGGCTTTTGAGAAATAATCTAAAAGACAAATTAACAATAACAAATATTTGATTTAACCATAATAAAAATGTACTTACAGGAGCGCCCTGAGCACCACGAGCTCCTTTAGGTCCAGATACACCAGTGGGTCCCTACAACAGCACAGCAAAGGTCAGAAGATTCACAGACAATTAAAAATATATATATATTATTGTTATTAATCATACAACGTATGTGTACTTTTTTTAAGTTGTCAAACTATGCCGATTGTTAATATGATAAAATGTAACGGAATAATATTACTGCTTCAGATGCAAAGTTGACAAAATTACTTTTTGAACTTGTGTACATTTTGCTTATTCTTAATATTTGTACTTACAACAGGTCCAGGAGCTCCGGAGGGTCCCTGAGGTCCAGGGGAACCAGACTCTCCCTTCTGTCCAGCCTCTCCGACCTCTCCTTTAAGTCCGGGCTGACCATCTGCACCCTGTGATGAACAAAACATAATACAGTTTACAACAGAAAGCAGTGACAGACAATAAGAGTGAAGATATTTTACTTACAGGAGGTCCAGCAAAACCAGCAGGACCAGGAGGACCAACCTCACCACGGTCGCCCTGAGGAGGACATCAGCACAGGGTTAGATTCAGTTTAGTGTAAAACTAAAGCTTCAGGCTGGTCATCATTTAATAATAATGAGCAATGATAAAATACTCACAGGGGCACCACGAGCTCCAGGAGCACCGGTCGGGCCGCTAGGTCCAGTCTCACCCTGTTAACAGCAGAAACAGTTAAACAGGAAATATACCACAAAGTAACACTGCATGGAAGTACACACAGGACACATCTTACCTTGGCGCCATTAGGACCAGATGGACCAGGAGGACCAATAGGACCAGTCAAACCCTGAAGAAATCACACATTAAATTGATAGAATATAATAGAACCACTATGAAAATGACCCCTAAAGAGGAAACTTACTCTAGATCCATCCTTTCCAGGTGCGCCCTCGGGTCCCTTTGCACCATTGTCTCCCTGATCAAAGAGAACAGGTGTTTATCACATGCACCTTTTTAAAAGTACAGTTACACTACAAATGCAGGTATTTAGCTTTGCTCCCACAGTAACATAAACACTCACTCTGTCTCCTTTAGGTCCTGGATGCCACCAGCTCCTCTTTCTCCAGGCATGCCCTGCAGACCAGGGGGCCTTGAGAGCCCTGAGCACCGGCTGGTCCAATAGCTCCCTAAAACAGGAAACATAAGTCATTACTTAACTTCCTAGAAACTATTGTATTACAATGAAATAATATTATTTCAAAGTAAACCTCGTCTGACCTTGGGTCCATCAGTTCCAGGAGTTCCAGGAAGTCCACGAGGTCCCTGCAGACCCTGAGGTCCGGCTCCGCCCCTTTCACCAGGGAAACCACGCTCCCCCTGTTCAACAGAAACACATCATTTCAGTCACAGGTGCATTCATTTATATATCTTTCTGTAAATTCTGTAAATTGTATGGGTAGAAATATTTATGAAAGGACTTTATTAGAAAAGGGAGAATATGTATACTCACTCTAGGTCCAACAGCACCAGGAACTCCGCCCTCTCCAGGAAGACCCTAAGGAGGCATTAACAGTTTAGTCATTTAGTCATTGCTTGTATTGTGCATCTGTATGAACAATGAAGGTATCAGAGCGCTCAGTTATAAACCCACCTGGTCTCCAGGCTTTCCACCTTCTCCAGGAGCTCCAGTCGGTCCGGGCAGACCCTGCACACACACATAGTGAGCTCTGATCATAATAACACATTATATTTCTATTGTTCAAACATGTACCTGGAAGCCAGGAGGTCCGGGCTGTCCTTGCTCTCCTCTCTCTCCAGCAGGTCCCTATAATAATCATATTATTGTTTGTTATTATGTTCCTTTGATAATGTTATGAGGACAAACTGAATGCAGACTCACAGCAGGGCCGGGAGGTCCACTGGGGCCAGTCTCACCATCTTTTCCTGCCAGACCCTGTTCAAATAGATTTCCTCCAATTAATAAATGAATGTGATCAAGATTTCTGTTATTAAAATGTTTTACTCACTCTCAGGCCAGGACGACCCACAAGTCCTTTCTCACCAGGTTTTCCAGGCTCACCCTTGAAAATAAAATTCACAAAAATTACAAACATTTTAATTAGGAGTTGTGACATTACACCTGTACAGTATTTTGGGTTTGTACCATAAAATCCAGGATTATATTTATTGTATTTTTATAATCACTGCTCATACTTAGGGACTGATCAAACTAGACAATAGACTAAAGATGTCCAAAAGAGTGGCTGGAGAAACATTACCACCGAGCAATGTTGGTTCAAACCATATTAAACGTTCTGACAGAAAAGTTTCTCTTCATATTCCCTCTGACTCTTACATTTGCTCCTTTTGGTCCAGGGAATCCCATGACTCCAGGCTGTCCACGAGCTCCCAGAGGACCAGGAGGACCAGGGCGGCCATCTTCACCAGGAGCTCCCTGAAAAAAGACAACATGTGATTTCAATCATTTCACCTACAAATCGGATGGCATCTTCTTTATTTAGGGTTCACCAGTTTGAATAACGCATAATATCTGTATTTATTTCACATCTATTGTTATCTTTTTATTATTTATTTATATTTACTTTTTTAAATGCTTCATCACTATTTTTACTAGCTGTTTTGTTCTAACAAAAGGTACTTTTTATATTATTATGCAGAAGCAATAGTGAACTGTGCAGGATGCTATATGAACTTACAGAAGGTCCGACTTTTCCCTGAGGACCAGCATCTCCAGGACGTCCGGTGAGACCCTGCAGAAGACAACAGCAGATATTTATTTAACGTGATTTAGTGCATGCTTTTTCTTGAATACAACTGAAGACACATGAGCACAAAAGGACATGTAAAGCAAACACTCACTCTGGCTCCAGGAAGGCCGGGTTCTCCTGTGCGACCTGGATCTCCAGTCGCTCCTTTGGGTCCACCGGCTCCGGCAACACCACGGTCACCAGGAGCTCCCTAAACCACAGAGACAAGGGAACTTATTATCATATTTTCAACAACAACAAAAATATAGTACTTTTTAGGCCTGAACCATGTGAGGAAACAGTCCAACTCATTGAAAACCATTGTGGAAAGAGAAAAGAAGGGCAGCAGTGTGATTAGTTTGACAGCAGATGTGTGCAAACAGTTTTGAGTGGACAATGCACGCTGATGTCACAGAGAGTCTAGAAATGACACAGGCCACAGCAGTGAGACATTCGGTTTGTGACTGTTTTGACCTGAAATTGCTAAGTTGCTTAATTTGCACTAAAATTGCCAAAAAATGACTTGGAATAGTAGGCAATGCTATTTCAATTCAATATAGCAGGGAGGAGGTCACTGGGCCAGTCTCTAGAAAAGCGCTATATAAATAAAATGTATTATTAATATAATACTGTTTGGTTTCATAGTGCGGTATTTTAACCCTTTGAGGTCTGAGGTTGTTCATTTGAAACACAATCTAGAAAATGGACATTTGAAACTTTAGCCTGGAGAATCCAAACTGATATCTCTGTATTATTTATACACCACTGGTACAAAAGTCCTGATTATTCCAAAGTTATGACATGGTACAACTTAAAGCAGGTGTGTCAAACTCAAATGGAGTTGGGGTCAAATCGATCGAGTTCGGGTTGGTCAAGGGCCATATTTTAGATAAAGGTCCTTTGTTTTACACTTAAATATTTGGGCGTTATAAAGTTATTAGAACACATTTACAGTGTATCCAGATTTATATTGTAACACATTTCATTACATTGCATTTCATTATCTTGTACATACTGTCATTCCACAAAAAATCTGGACACATTTGGGACAAATCCAGTGCATTTTAGGTTTTATAGTCATGTATCACCAATATAAGCCTTTATTTCGATATGCTTATTATCCATTGTGGTCTATGTGGCTCAGGGGCCACTGACAATGAAAATCAGAAATCCTCCCAATGTATTACGGTAATCTATTATATCTATTATAACTTTGCCACAAAGACATTTAACACTGACTAGACCAAGACCAAATCATTTTTACATAATTATTTTCATAGTTTACTATTTTCTGAATGTCTGTTTTCTGCAGAATATTGTGTTGTTGCATGCTTTTATGTTTTAATTTAGTTATTAATGTATGTATGTATGTTATGCATGTTTTTCAATATATTTTTGCAATATGCTGTGACTTCTCTTATCTGTTTCCATGTGGTCTTAAACTAGTTTTATGATATGACATGATAATGGTTCACAAAAGTTCACATTTTTTCTGGTGATTTTTTTGTTTTTCGAACTATGAAGTGAGAATGTGGTTTTGATACAAGTTTTAGTATAAATGGCTATAAACTTAGGTTGCGATTATACCACAGAATCACCGATGTCAAAACCTCAGATGATGGGTGGGGCCTAAGTACACTGGGAGAATAAACTATTTTAATTCTCTTTTTAAATGTATAAATATAATGTGTCAAGCCTTGATATTATTTTCTTGTGATTGCTTCACTAACTTATAATTCTGATTTCATCCTTTTAACTGTAAACAAACACATCTGAGGCGAATGTGAACAAATAATTTTACTTTTAAATATCTATAACAACAGAGAAGTTGAACTTTGTACCATTTCATGTGGATACAGAATGAATACAGAGAATTATCAGCCTTTTTCTATGAGCTATAAGGCTTTTAAAGAAAGTGCTGTTCTCCTGAGAGAACACAAGTAAATAAACTCAGAACTCTGAGCTATAGTTGTTATATAGTGTGAATGTGCTGAGTGACAGTCTGTTAGATTATTTGGATTTTTATTCTATTAATTAATGAACAATTGCTATGCACTGCGTTTAACTGTTAAGAAATGGCATTTTGTAGATAAGTGAGTGTAAGTTCATTTTCAAATTCATTCTAAAATGTGACGATGCCACTGAACGTAACCTAATCGCCCAGCCTACTTTTATTCTGAGTGCTACTGACCTGCACTTCTGCTGTTTGTTTGCAACAAAGCAAAGATTCATTCATTTTAATGGGTTAGGGTTAGTCTATGTTTAAAAAAAAAATGTTTTTGAGTAAACTAGAGTAGTAGTGCTCAAGATTGGTCTTGGTCTTAAGGCCAATCTCAAGACCATTTTTTAAAAGTCTTGGTCTCGTCTCAGACTCAAGCACATTTGGACTCAAGCTCGTCTTGGTCTCGAGGGCGCTTGAACTTGGTTTTGTCTTGGACTCAGTCTTGGACTAGGTCCTGCTATGGACATCGAGACCACATTTCATTACCACTACGCTCTACTAAAACTTGCACCAGGAATACCGTAACCTGTCCCAGGCACAGTTTGCAATAAGAACTGCACAATAAGATCATTTGGTCTTGTCTGGAATCTTAATGTGAGCAAGGTTGCCTCTCCATAGACCTGACTGTACTACTTGGTTTTGTTCTGTCACATGCTTCTATCTATGCATATAAGTTTGGAGGAACATCACAAGCACAAAGTACTTACAAAATGGCATTATTATTATTTAATAGGCATTATTTGAGCAAGTGGTGTGCCGCAAAAACATTTTCAACAAAAAAGTGTCCCATGGCTCAAAAAAGGTTTAACTTTAGGATATTTCACGGCAACACGCAGTGTAATTAATAATCTTGGCCACCTTCTAACATCATTAGACTTTTAAAACATTTAATTCGTGTATGGGAAAAAAAGAAGTAATTTAGCCTGTTTACAAATGTTTTTGTGAGCAACATGAGGCCATAACGAATGTATAAAGTTAACCTCTAAAAAGACCAATATTTTGACATATTTAATTCTGCTCATTAAAAAAGAGTCTTCTTAAAACAGTAATTTTAGCCAGTGCTGTTACAATTTTAAATAGTCTACATCTGTCTGTCTGTGCAAGTTTTATCTGCACTCTTTATTTTATTTAAAGTACATTAATAATATTATTATTTATTTCTTCATTATTGTTGTTTTGTATTGTGCTTTTAATGTATCGTTTCTGTTTTTGTAAAACACTTTGAATTACTTTGTGTCTGAACTGTGCTCTACAAATAATCTTGCCTTGGCCAGAGGTTGAACATGATCTAGGCTGATAATTTGAGTCTACGAAATACCCCATGTGACTAGACTCACCTTAGCACCAGCAAGACCATCCTGACCTGGGAAACCACGGTTACCAGGAGCTCCCTAAAACACAAAGTTAGCATGTTTTCAGTGCATCATCAGATAAAACACATAAATGATCAAATCCGTGTAGTTGTAATGTCTTACTCTCTCTCCTGGAGGTCCGAGGGGTCCGGCCGCTCCAGGCTCTCCTCTGGCTCCTCTCTTTCCCTCTTCACCAGCAGGACCGGGGGGACCCTGAGGACCAGCTGGGCCCTGGAAAAGAACAAGATTTTAATAAACAAGAATAATAAAATACAAACTAGATAACTAAGAGAAGAACTTACAAGCTCTCCTTTGGGACCAGCTTCACCTTTCAATCCAGCAAGACCAGGCTCTCCCTAAAAAGAGAGAGAGAGAGAGAGTGAGAAATTTAAAGCCATTCAACAAGCTAATTAGACAGAAGTATTATCTGACACTGTACTGTACTGCTGTCTCTAGAAAGTCTAAGTCTAAGAACTGCTAAAAAACTGAAAACAGGGTTGATTGAAGCCTATTCTGACACAACAGAGTGATAGATACATTTACGAGTACTGACCCATCAGCTTTTTGGATCGTTTCTCGGCTGTTTAATTTATTTTTTATATGTTTTGGCTAATGTATTCCTATGTAAGTCTGCAAACCTAACAAGATACATGGCGGATTTGACAATATTTCTATGGTAACTGTTGTTGTTTCGCGAGCCTTTTTACACTTATTTATTTTTGTTATTTTGTTTTAAAGAACACATTTATAGTTACCCTTTTTGAGGTTATAATTGTGTTCTAATATTGTTTCCTTCTGGAGAAAACACTGCTCTGAATTTCCCAGTTAATGGCGTCATAAAACACAGAAATATTTGCTCTGTTTTAAAGTCTACAAATTATCCAAACTTTATCATATCAGACCAGATTGATTTGATTATTTCCACTATGCCAGTTGCCAGTAGATGGAGCTCTAACTCAATTCTCGACATGGGAAGCATCATGACTGTTATGAGAGCTTATTTTTCCTGTACATAAATTCCAAACTAAAGTAACTCAAGAGCATGTCTAAAAACAATGCAACTAGTTATAATTGTTCAAAGCCCAAATACTCAAAATCTGTGTCAAGATTGCATAATTTTCTAAAAGCAAATATTTTATCTGATTTTTCTTTGTTAATCTGAACTCCCCTGGTAAATGCTCACATGCCCCCAAAGGTGATTGAGAATCACTACTATTGTAGACCTTAACTCTTTATTTGAGTCTAGTTATGTTTCTGTTTTACCCTTGCGATGTATTTTTAAAATTTCATGTTTTTTCTGTAATGCCCTGGGTCTAATATTTTGGACATAATTACTCACAGACTGTCCTTTTGGTCCCAGAGGTCCAGTGGCTCCCTGAGGTCCGGGCGGGCCACGAGGGCCAGGGAAACCGGGAGCTCCAGCGATACCAGGAGCGCCCTAAAAACACAGAACAAAACATCAGAGAAAGCCTAAAACAAAGCAGTAACATCACAGGACATGAAGAGACTCACAGCAGAACCTTTAGCTCCAGGAATACCATCAGTACCAGGGTTTCCCTAAAACACAAGAACAGGAGAAATGTGATCAGTTTCTAACAGAGAAAAGCAGGTCAAGATGGATGCATTTCTGTAAAGATCTTTGGCTGAGATGAAAGATGATTTAGGTACATTCAAGTACCATAAAACACATGTACTACAGCATGTAAATAGTAAACAACAACCACTTTCAATGCAAAATAAAATAATCAGTGACTTACAGAGGCTCCAGCAGGTCCAGGAGATCCAGGGGTGCCAGCCTCTCCTCGGGGTCCCTGAGCTCCCTCAGCTCCACGAGCACCAGTGGGACCAGCTTCTCCCTAAAAACAACAAAATGCATCACATTAAACTTAAGAAGAGCAAAAGGCTAATAGTACAAGACTCAAAAAAGTGTTTTGTGCTATTCAGTGCATCTGACTGCATTTTATTGGTTTATTGGACTATTGGTTCTCTACATTTTCACATCTAAAATGCAGGGTTTCAGAAGATATCAGATCATATTTATTTGTTCTGATTAGATTAAATCATGTTGTTATTGTTTTTTGCAGAAACTTGTAGAAGGTGCTGATTGTGGTGTGACTGGATTAAAACAGTGGTGAACTGGGAAAAACTCCTTTGTATGTGAGTGACATCTTTACCAACTAAAAAATTACATTTTTCAATAAAATTTAAGGGCTATGAACCATACTAGTGATAATGATATTTGCACTTGAAGCGGTTTTCACCTGCCCCTTATATCTGACCACATTTCTGAGCTCAACAGCACTTATTCCAAAACATTCAAACACTGAATCATATACATATGGTTCAAAATAACTTTTAGTCACTTTTTTTTACTAAAAGTACCACCTGACATAGATTTACATTAGTTAGTTCTTAATAGTTATTTACAAAAAAGGACAACAAATTTTACAGTGAATACATAAATGGATACACTGTGTTTTCCATGTATTTAGCAATAAATATGACATAGGTAGATCAATAATTTACTATTTTAGAAAAAATAAATACATACAACAATCTATTGATTTCTTGTTCAAAACTGCTGAACTGATAAGCCCCGCCTCTTCATTCTGAAATAACTACATGCCATTTTGAACCCTACATGATTTACAAGGAATTTTAGTAATTAATAGATAAGTGGGTGGGGATAGGTGGTAGGTAAGAACAGGAATTTTCTGAGCACTCAAGCTTCAGCTGCAGGATAAGATTACTCCAACATGCATTAATCAATCCAAACTAAATACAGTAGTTCCTTTTTTAATCTGCAGAGGGCTTTACGTACTGCCAGAGGCAGTCCCCGTACCACGGTTTGAGAAACACTGTTCTATAACTAACCTTAGCTCCTGGGGATCCTGGGAAACCGGGAGCACCAGCAGGACCAACAGGCCCCTGAAAACAAAAGAGTCATTAGTTAGATTAAAGGATTATAATAGCTACGATCCCATTCAAACTACTGTCAGGACACTTACAGGTGGACCAGCAGGACCAGGCAAACCATCATTTCCACGAGCTCCCTAAAATACAGAAAATAAAACGAATCTTCAGTCATTCTTAAACAAGTGAAGATTATATTTTGGGTTCATAGTTTCACTCACAGCAGCTCCAGCGGCTCCGGGACGTCCTCTCTCACCGGGCAGACCACGAGGGCCCTAGACACAACACTCAGCTTCACTAATCAGAATCAGTAAACATTTTATTGCTTTTGTCAGCGAAAACAACTGACAAACTAAGCTTCAGAAACAAGACAAACTAGAACACTGCATGATAACAACAAACAATATAAATATAAGCAATGATTAAAACACAAGCATGCAAAAAGTTTGTGAAAGAATTTGGAAACAAAACATAAAAGAATATTGCATTAAATGAAAAATAGGCATTAGCTGTGAGAAGAGAAGTGAGGCTTTAGTTTAATAATCCTTAATAGAGGTCTCCAATGGTGATGGTTATTGATATATTCAGTATTGAGATGCAAGTATTGATACTAAATAAAGTAGGCAAATAGACAAGGTATTCATTTTAGAATTATTGGGGCTATTGTTATTTTTTTATTGTTTTGTGTCAAATTAATTTCAGCAAGTTCTAACTTCCTGTTTCTGGTGGTTTGTTTGTCCATTTAGAGACTATTTGAGATTTTTTTTTTTACATAAATTTAGTAAAATACATTCGTAAGGTTGTACTGGTGTTGAGATTGGTATCGAGAAAAAAAATCCCCTCATAACATACTTGGGTAAATACCAAAATGATCACAAGCCTTTTTCAACAGCTCATATCTCATAGTTTTTCATAGCATCTAGCAAAAGTGACCCCCCCCCCCTATTATTTCAGGGTTTCTGCACTGATCGAGAGGTTATGACCTTGAGTATTTCACAATGCTGCTTCTTTTTTAGAATGTTTTTTAAAATTTAATGTAACACTTTGGTACAATTGTGAAAAATCAAATAAATTAACAAAAAAAGAACACAATTTTTACAGCAACCGGCTATTCTGTCTGTTCTGTCAACGAAATAAAGTAGGAACACACCAGTTTTGTCATATTTTGCGACAAAGCGGCAGTAATGTGAAATAATAGATGACAGAAATTGCTTTGTTAAAACATTTAAGACCTGTGCAAACATTTTTAGGACTTGCAACTGCAAATGTAAGACTTTTTAAGGTCATAAATTGAAACTTTTCTGTTTAGGACTGTTTTTTTTTTTTGCACATAATGTATGCACAAACAAACACGCTTAAGCAGGTTTGTAGCATGTTCAGTGAAAAGGTTACTTTTATAGGAACTGTACTTCATTCTATACAGCACGCCTGAAGTCAAAGTACAAACAGAAACTACAAAAACTCCACTACACAATGACTCTTTGTGAAGCTCTGAAGTTTTAACCTTTTTGGTTCTGACTGACATTTTAAGACCAGCTCTGCACAGAGGAAAGTCTGAATATACTTTCTACCTGACTTTTCTTTAGTAAATATGCAAAACAGTAAAGCTTTGCAGTTTAAAAAGGCAGAGACACAAGCCACCTGTTTGTATCTGCAGGAATTAAAACCTTATAAGCAACCTTCCACTGCCTGAGGAACAGATTCATCAATCAACTTAATGACTGTGAGAACATAGCTATCTAAAGCCTGACTGATGGCAATCCACAAGGTTGCTAAATATTCTAGTGTGTTGTGACTACAGGCAATTTACGTGAAAAATTGGCCAAACTTGCACATAACACTGTCAACAAAAACAAAAAATGGACAGAGCAAAGTTTAAATTTATGTATTAATTCTGTTGACATATTAGTAATTGGAGTTTTAACAGAAGACATTGTGTGTATCTTATTTACTTTTTGAATAAAATTGAGTTGACTGAAAACTAAACTAAACGTTTTTGACTTAAAACTTTAATAAATCAGATTTAGAATTAGTTCCTTCTGTAAAAACTGTCCAAATCTTGTTCAGTCTGAGTTTGTAAAGTTTGGTGTGTAGGAACTACTTTAGTGGATGATACTGATGACACTGTGAACAAAAAGGCATTTGAAGAAGACAGCTTTCTACTTTAAAATGTCCCAATTTTTTACATGAAATGGATTAAATGAAATAAAAAAATAACAAGCTTAGGAGTAATTTGGACACTGTGTTGTTTCCACATGAAAGCCTTTATACTGAGAGAGCAAACTGACCAGAAAACAGAAAATGTTTTGCTTGTAGTGTCTTGTCTTAGTTCTGGACTAAGTCTGTGGTAAAAGTATAAACAATGATGAAGATGAACGTGGTCCAAATGAAGACTTATGATGGGGACTAAAGAACTAAACCCAAAAAAAAACCAGGACTGATCTAAGCAACACAATGACAAGAATGAAACCAAACCAAGTCCGCATCAGGACTCAAATTAAATAAAATTAAGTACAAAAACAGTGTGAATGCAAACGTGTTTTGGTCTTGTTCTAGTCCATTTTTGATTGAGGTTTATCGAGGTAAATTTGGGATTTAACTCGGTCTGGAAGTATTACAAAGCTGAATCACTTTCTCTATGGTAACATGACTCATAACCTGCTCAGGACCAGGTTAAGTTCCTGATTATGTTAAGTACAGGACTTGGTGACAATCAAAGCCAAGAATCCAACAAGTAATGCCTTTTGTATATTTACTAACATTACAAATACTACATACACACCCAAGTCTATAACTATAAGTTTATAGTTAACCCTTCAATTTCAGACAATTTTTTTCATTAGGTTAAGACACATTATTCCTAGTGGTAATATAAACTGGAAGAGTAGTGTAACCCAAATATCACATTTGGTCATTGGAGGTTTCATTTGAGCTTTCTTCATTTTCATGTTTATTCATTTTGATACTTAAATTCACTTTCTCAATGGTGTACCTTGTCTGTGATTGGTCGCTTATGTGTTGACTTCTTGTAATCATGATTGACATTTCTTCACATTCGAAGTCAGAGTAGGAAACTGTTTGTATGCTTGCTTTGCATTTCATGTTCGGAAGAGCGAGTGGCGGCGCGCAGAATGTGCAGCGGCCCGGGGGCTCACTCCAAATGTAATTTTGTTGTACTCTGTGACAATAAAGTACAATAAATCTTTCTGTTTTGTTCTGATCTATTTTCTGTTGTTCTGATTGGTCGAGTGACACTAACCCAGCCCTCTGCTCTGTGAAGGCGCACATCTTTATTGAGAAAATCCAGCATTGACAGATCGAGATGTGAAAAAGTACAGCTTATGCAGAAAAGCTCATTCAGGGTTAGGTAATTCAGATAAGTATCCAAATGTTCAACAAATTTTCTTAGTACAGGCCCCATGCTAAGTTGGTCTCAGTTTTGAAGTTATTTGTGAATACAGCTTATTATTGGCCTAAGTGTCAAAACACAGTCTTGAATTTGCATTGTCTCTTCTCACAGCACAGACAAAGCTAGAATAGAAAATGTGTTGTTTTAAGTTTTAAATAGGAGGGCATCTGCTTTGTTAACTCAAACTTACCATAGGTCCAGGGGCACCGTTCTCTCCAGCAGCACCAGTCTCTCCCTAAAAAAGGAAGAAACATAAGCAAATTAGATAAAACCTTACAAAACAATACATTATGATAGTACAATGTATGTAAAGCAGACCTCTTCTCTGACTATGTTCATCTCTAGTCTTAAAAAAAGTTTAGCTTGTACACAACTGAAATAATTGAAAATGTGTAATGAGTCTTTATGGCTTTTATTTGTTTGTACTGTGATTTAAAGTGGATGTACATATTTTTGTCTAATTCGTGAATATTCTACAAAAACATTTAGCATAGGCAGAAAATAGTTAATTTTTGAACATTGTATCTTTTAAACATCAGAAAGAGTGAGTCATTAAATTTTTGGGATAAGAGCTGACTGGCTGTTCAGGAATGATATCCTCTCACTTTTCCATTTTAAAATCCTGTTCTAAAGCTGTGCTATTGGGAGTTAATGAAATTAACAAAGTTTCAGGAGCAGGACCACAGCCCTTTCGCACCAGGAAACCAAGCCTCGCTCGCCTTCTCGGACACTCCTCCAATTACCCAGAAGCCTCTACTTAAACCGCTCTTTCCTAACAACTTGTCTTGTCTCAGATCTCTCAACCCCACCCTCCCACCCCACATCTCATCTGTCCTCCTGCTGAAGACATCTCCATCTACTGGTGGGGGGGTCCTGAATCGGCTGAACGGATCGCCGAAACAGAGCCCCCACCCATAGTCTCTCTGATCCAGCCATCGATCAATCATCAATCCTCAATAAATATATTAATTGCATTCACTGATGTGATGTGGTCCTTGCTAGTGAATGGCCGACTAATGAAACTAATGATGCACTAAAAGGTTTATGAGAAGAATTAAATCCTTTTTACCTGTTTACTTTGCTCAAAACTTAGGCATACACATTTTAATGCATTTAAAATCACTTTGATCTTTGTCTATGAATAGGAGAGGTGGGTCACTGTTTTGCAAGTCTCAAGTAAGTTTCAAGTCTTTGGCCTCAAGTCCGAGTCAAGTCCTACTGTAGGGCAAAGAGAGACAAGTTCAGGGTCAAGTCTAAAGGCAGTGCCTCACGTCCAAATCGCGTCTAAGTCCTATGATTTTAGTTTCAGGTCTTTTCAAGTCTTTATATCAAATTGATGAATACATCTTGCAAATATTTTTTTTCCAAGTTGTCTCAAGTCACAAAGTCCAATTTAAATCCAGATTCACTGACCTTCAAGTCCAACTCAAGTCTCAGGTCTCTTTATCAAGTCATGTCTCGTCATAATAGTGACTTAAGCCAGACTTAAGTCCAAGTCACAACTTGCAAGTTCACATCTCTGATAAGTAGTGATTTGCGATTAAACCTACCTTGCCTCAATGCACAAATATGTTCAGTTTTAATAAGTTTGTGTCAAATATTCATGTTTTTAGTATTTCGTTTTATACCTTGGCTCCAGCAGCACCATCTTCTCCCTTTGCTCCATCCAAACCGGGGTGCCCCTAAAAACAGATCACAAAAATCAGCTTCATCATTCAATATCACATTTGACAATAATAAATAATGTTATTATGTTATATATTAGGCCACTTACTCTGTGTCCTTTGATTCCAGGCAGTCCAGGAGTTCCAGGGAATCCACGAGCGCCCTATGAAAAGAAACACACATACTTGAATCTTTTTATTCTAAACAAACTCTGATAATATTACTGAATATGTATTTTGTTACCTGTGGTCCTGCAGGTCCACGTTCACCAGCTTTACCAGGTTTTCCAGCCTCACCCTGAAACAAATCAAACAAACTGTATTTTAACTTCTCAATGTGATTAAATTGCCACTCGGAGTGAAATAAAGTTATATTAATTGACTGATACGGAATTATGTGATAAACAGTAATAAACACAACTACACATTATTGTATTTTAGTCTGTAAATAAAACAAGCAATATCAATTTATTTATAAGAATGCTGGTACCACTTAACTACGCCTAAGTAAAGGAAATATTTGTTCAAGAACAGATATTTATTTATTTATTAAGGATAGTCCCTTGAGATGTACCATTTCTTTTTCGAGGGGGTCCTACTATTGGATGAAAAAGTTTGTTGAGGCTTTTCAACTTTTTAATTAAGGTGCCACAAACTTTCAACGTTTTAGTCAATAAAAAAATCCTTGAATTTATTGGATCAAAGTTGTATAAAGAAGAAACTTACATCACTTCCTGATTTTCCAGAAGGTCCAGGTGGTCCACGAGGTCCCATTGGTCCCTGTGATGCAATGAACAAAGAGTGAATTAATGAATATGATAATAAATTATTAGAGATGGGACAATATTATGTGAGATACTTTTGCCACAAGATTGTCCACACGTGTAGAAAATTATCTAGGGAGGTTGTATGGAGGATTAAAACAAATCTTTGTTGTACAACATGTTCAAAAATATATGTATAGATAGCCTTGTACTCAATGTAAACATAAAAAAATCATTAAAATACATAGACTGTGGACATGGCATGGACAGTAAAACATTGGCCAATAGAAAACTAGGTTGCCTTGTTTTCTATTGGTCTGTTAGCCTGTCAATCAAACTATCAAACTTTATGTTTCTATGTAACTCATTGGCCCAGCAAACAGTATCATGTAGAATTTGAAAAATGGGAAGCTGGGAAAATCTTCCATACAATTATATATGCTAGTGTTCCAAAAAATAGTGCTGTAATAGTCATCAAAAACATTAAATTATATAGAAAAAAGTTAGTGACAAAATGAAGAAACTGTACAGTGATTCAGCTGAATGAATTACTCATGAATTATGTCAAAAGTAGTCTTGTCTCATTCTCGTGTGCATAATCTTGTGAATTATTTGTCTTGTGAAGATGGTGTCTCATCCAAACTTTACAATAATAATACTGTATATATTCTCAGATAGATGCTTTGGCACTTACAGCAGGTCCAGGCTCTCCAGTCTCACCAGGTGCACCTTGGAAACCTTGAGGTCCCTGAACAGAATGAACAAAAAAGATATTTAGTATAAGTTCTACTATGCATAACTGTGCCTGGCTAGCATCAGCACTTCCTGTCTAAATCTATTTCTACAGATTTTTTTGTCAGTCTAAAGTTAAGAAATACTACAAGATCAGACCCTGTTAATGATTTATGAATTAGGAGAATATTTTCCCCCAAAACGCAAAGTGTTTTCAAAAGAAATAGTTTGTATCTCAATGCTAATGCTATTTGCTACACTACTGCTGATGCATAAAAATTTGAAAATGCCAGAATAGCAAGTTAAATAAACCTAAACAATCTTAAACACATAGAAGGCAGGTTGGCTTTATGCTAAATTGAAGTGGTTGTTTATATTATATTTTACATTTTAATAACAGTTACATTTTAGTAACATTAGCTTTGCACTTAGCCCATTTATAAGTTAAGTTCTTACAGGAGATCCAGTAGGTCCAGGTGGTCCACGAGGTCCCATAGGTCCCTATAGAGAGTAAAACAACATTCATTAGTTTATCAACTTTCAATCTGAAATACATGCTAACTGTAAGCTCTTTAAAGTTTTGAATGCAACTTTATTTATATGTGGATGAACACAATTACACCAAATTTGAATCGGTCATAACATAAATGTTTGGTTTGCCTAATTCTGCTGCTAAAAAACTTATTGAAATTTGTTTTTACGATAATATGTTTGTGGTTGTAATGGTGCGTATGTGAATCGGCAAGCCAAAGGTACATTTCTACCATCACTGCGCATGACAGACAGGAAGTACTGTATTTTATTCAAATGACGTGTAATCAAACTTGTGATTATGAAGTAATTATTTGTATTGAAACATCTGTGGATGAGGAAACAGAGCCATAGCATCACTGTAAAAAATCATAAAGCCAATTAGTTGAATTAACTCAAATCTTTGTGTTGATGTAACTTGACAAAATAAAGTAAAGATTTTCAACTTAAATTTTTAAGTTACAATTGCACAAGTGACTATAACTTTCACATGACAAACTCACATACATAAGCTTAATTAACTTAAAACTCAAAGGCAGAAATTGTACTTACATTTTTATATGAGTAAAACTTAACTTTTTGTGTTGATATAACTTCACAATGTGAGTAAACTGTATGTGATCATAACTTATAACTTAACTCACATGACAAACAACTCACATACTGTATATGAGTTTAATTGACTTGAAAATGTTGTACTTACATTTTATTTATTGCTTTTTCGTGATAGGGGGCAGCACTGAGATGTAGAGATGACTGATAATTTGGCTAAATGTGTTTTCAAAATATGTGGATACAGTATTTACGAGACTATGCTATTTTGTGTTTTTTGTGTTTTGTTTTGTTTTGTTTTTTGTTTTGTTTTTGTTACCATTGGTCCTTGCATCACGCCCATCTGAGCTCCTCCGGCCTTCTCGTCAAATCCTCCAGCCATCTGAGCAGCAAAGCTCTGTAAAAAGATAGACTCTGGTGAGACTGTGGCATCATAAGAAAACAGAAAAATGATTCAAGTGACAGGTAATTTTAAAGTTATATTTATTTATTTGAAAGGGACAATGCACATTAATGAACAGCAGTACACAAAATACAGGTGTAAATGCGCCGAAGTTAGCCTACAGCTAGTTTACATTCGTAGTCCCTTTACATTTAGGACAAGACAAGACAACACAACAAGACAACAAGTCATAAAGGCCACACTCACTGAAGGTACTAAAGTGCAAATTTTCTAAGGTGCAAATGTGGTTAAGGTGCATTAAGTAATTTTAAAGTGCTGCAGTTTTAAATCTATTAAATAAGTTATAATATTGCATTGTATGGTATGGGAAGCAGTAAATATGAGGCAATGTGAGCAATGTATGTATGCTTGAAGTGAATCTGACAAAATATGGATAGTATTTTTGAACAATCAATGTCTTTCTTTTTCTAAATCACACATCTACTGAAAGTGTAAGTTTAGTGCTTTGTTGTGTGACTGGTTTCTATCTACAACCACTCAGTCCGTTCACAGTTTGGTGCTAAAAGGCTAAATACAAAAGCAGGTAATTGAAACAGTCTTTATAGAGACTGATTTGTTTGTGTTGGGCTGCACTGATCGGATTCAATCAGAATAATACTTTGTGGCTAATCGATTACTAGACCAACTGTTGACCAAGTACAGTATTAGATCAATGGTTCTTAAACTTTTCATACCAAGTGCCACCTAAAATAGTATTTTTGTCCAAAATCTAATCTCTGACTTCATTGGATCTTATTTGAGCTAGTCCTAAAACTTGTGTAGACCAGTTTTTAATTGAAACTAAACTGTGCATAAGTTAGTTCGTAACGACAATTTACCCCAAAATGGTCATAGACATGAATAGATTTGACAAAATATTAAACAAATAGTCAAACAGCAGAAGATTCCAGTTACATCGACCAATTGTTGAAAGTCTTAGCAACTGTAGTAATCATTAACTGGACTATACTTTCAAGTGCCATTTGATTTTAAACAAAAACATTATTTGATTAAATATATAGTTATAGACAAGTCTTCACACATATTTTCAGTTTATCTGTACCTAAACCTATATAAAAGGTATTGAGGTACTATATGAATAACTACTAATGTGATTGATAGTTGCTTTACAATTTTAAGTCTACAAAAGATCCTGATCCTTTTAGTGTTGGCGTCAGACTCACCCCTCCAAGTCCTGGTGGTCCGGGTGGTCCGGGAAGGCCGGGGTTTCCAGGGATGCCAGGCTCGCCATCTCTTCCTCGGGGTCCGGGAATTCCCTGTGGTGAACAAAGAGTAAAGAAGTGACTGACTGTTTAGGCATCCAAGAGCTATTGCTGATTGAACTTGCACAATCAAATAGGTTGCATTCATGTTTTAGGATGGTGGGCAAAAACTACTTTTTCCTTTTAATAATGTTGTACTTTCCATGAAATTCTGGTTATCTGTATAGTGACTAGGTCCACTCTATTTGTACAAACAATATTCATTTTAGCTGCTTTCCATTTGTATTAAACATTTTTATCTAGTAGAATGTTGTGATATCAAGTGAACGCAACCTACTAACAGTAAGATAATGTATTTTGTTTAATTACTTACCCTGTCACCTTTGGTCCAGCTTCTCCTCTTGGTCCTTGTTCACCGACTGGGCCCTGATGAAAACATTAAGTTTTGTTAAAGTAGTTTTTGCGTAAGCTAGGACAAATGCGTATTATTTAAATTGTCTTACCATAGGGCCTGGTGGTCCTCTTGGTCCGACAACCTATAAACATATTCAAATTAGTGTTGAAGTAATTCAAGCAGATTCAAATCCTTATAAACTAAAGTCTGTAATGGTTAGATGCTGGGCAAAATCCACAACTCTGTAAAATGTGATTTGACAAGGCTTCTTCGACTAAAAACATCACCCGCCTTGACCTCTGCTGGGTGGACATTGTTCTTTTTGACATGTGCATTTTTGCGACAGGTGCTCAGAAGATCTAAGAGGATTTGATAAGCTTGATTATGTCGCAGGAATGCAGAGTTTCCTCACTAATGAGATATGAAATTTAAAGACTATCATTGTTAATTAACTTTCTGATACAAGAGGAGTGCCACCATACTGAGTGAGGACATAAGGAATTTAAGGAATGTGATGTTTATAGTAAAACACAATGAAGACATCTGAGGAAAATTAGTGCTATTTTAATGTTGTTGCTTTCATATTATTATTACAGATTTGACTATTGAACTTTTGTTATACTTACATCTACAATATCTCCTGGTTCACCTTTTTGGCCCTGCAAATGTAACACAACGAAATTGCTATTATTATTGTTACGTCATAAAGAGCTTTATGTAATTGTGCTTTAAAAGATGAACCTACCTTAGGACCACCCATCTCTGTTGTTGTTCAGTGAATGATGAGAAAGAAAGAAAATAGCATTAATACTGGCGAAGTTTATAAATGTAACTGATCATTCATTTATTAGTAGTAGACAAAAATAAACCATCTAATTTATATCTGTTGGTACGTAATTGAAAAAATGTATGCAAAGCAAGCCACAAAATGCATTTTTGTTTGTAAACAGCAAAAATCAACATATATTTTTGCATGTATATTGCCAAATATTACTAAATCTCTCTTTGTCTGCAAATATTCACAATTTCTGCGATGAATCTGGCTTATAATGAATGCTGGAGGTGTAGCATAGTGTGCACTCCAAAGTAAAATGTGTCAGTGCAACATGTCTCATAGCAGCTTGTTAAATTGAAAGCTTTTGTATTGGTTTGAACAGGGACCAGCGAACGCATCACGAGGGCTTTCCCATTGTAATGAAATGCACTTGCTCCCTCTGACGGTGCTCTGGTAGCCATCCAAAACCACACACTCAAATAGAAAGCATCACGACTTGGTAAACAGGGAAGAGTGTGGAAAAACATTTACATAATTGAAGAAATCTAAATGATCACTCTGCATTTTTTGTTATACCAAGGGATGTTTTCGTTTGAGGTGAAAGAAGCGACAGTAATTTATTTATTTATAGGTTTGTGAATAAATAAATTACAACCAATGGGTGCAGTTGCGTCAGCGGGGCAGATGGGGCAGCACTCTCCGGGCTGGATGACGGGATGTCGCACTCTTTGACGTCCTCACAGATAATCTCATCGCAAAGCACCGCTCCGCTGTCGCACACGCAAATGCGACACGGCTCTGGCTTCCAAACATCTTTATCATTGTACTGCTGTCCGTCCTGGATGCACCCGCTTGCCAAATCTGCATCGACTGTCAGCAGGGGGAGCCAGAACAGAGGGAGGCAGATAAAATGGCAGAAGCAAGGTTAGAATATATGTGCAAAGGCTGGTGGGTGAGGAAGGGGGTGTTTTATGAAGAGGAGATGACTGAAAATAGGGTCAGAGGGTAAGAGGGAGGGGTTAGAGCAAAAAGGGGAGGAGCTACAAGAAGGTGGTCAAGGTGTGTAAGCTTTTAAAAGAAGTTATCCTGTTTTAAATATCAATAAAGCAGCAGTTAAAACAATATATCAAGCAAGATTTAATTGTCTAAGCAAAGCAAGCAAAAAGATAGCTTAAGTGTAACAATAATACATCAGATCTAAATTCTCATAAATATACATGAGTAAGAACAGGTAGGGTTTGTTTCTAAAGTTGTTTGCAGTTATTCCACGTGACGACTGGGTAAATGTAACCTGCCGGGCCTGTGCTGCTCAGGGCATGAATGAGGCCCTCTCATCCAGATACTGTGCCCAATTGACAAGCTGCTGCCTTAAGTAAACACGGGGTCCTTCGAAAATTCTCCATCTGGAACTCAGACTGGTGTCAAGTGCCAGTTCAAACACGGCAGGGGAATTAAGAAGACTGGCGGATTTGTCTAATGAACGGACAACGAGTCTTCCTCTTCAATATTATACAAGCTTTTTGCCTGTGTTATTTCTAAAAACACCCTCACCTATATATACCTTTTTTTCTTTGCCAAAATCATTAAAAGTATATGTCAATTACTTTGTTAAACATGCTTACTTGTATTATATTTCAATTCTACTGCTATTATTGTGTCTTCTTTGCCAAAATGGCATGTCACATTATGCTGGGATACTTTATTAATGAGGTATTACACAAATGATCAACTTCACAGATCTTAAAGTCAATTTCTTTAGCTGTCCTTGTTTACACATCAAAAAGGAGGGCATATAATGTAAGTCTGCTGGTTGTCCTGCTTCTTTTCATTCATTTTAAGTCACCGAAGTCTTGTACATAACTAA
This sequence comes from Mugilogobius chulae, assembly GCA_038363315.1. NCBI lineage: Eukaryota > Metazoa > Chordata > Actinopteri > Gobiiformes > Gobiidae > Mugilogobius > Mugilogobius chulae. The sequence continues at coordinate 28,565,795 of CM076396.1, forward strand.
AACCAACAATTTAGCTCTGTGCATGCTTGTTTGAGCAAATTTATGACCCCAAGCCAGGTGCTGTGAAGTTTCAGGAGTAAATTTAAAGCAGATATGTCTAAAAATAATGTGTTCATCTGTTGACCCCTGCTGGGTGCGCGTTGCGTCCCTGTGAGCCTGTAGGACTGGGGTCGAGCCTTGTCTGACCTCATCACTTCACATCATCAGCAGTCACACCCAGCCCGGGCCCAAATCTACAGCTCTAAAGTCTAAACAATAACCTCCCTGTTCACAGCAACTTCTGTCAGAGATCGGGATAACTTTCTACAATCTGTCCTTAGACTACTTCACAGAGGATTAGGGTTAAGCATTTCGAATTGCTAAATTGCCAAAGGCTGGTCACTTAATTGAGGCTACATGAGGTGAATGCAGTGTTGTTCACCTTTTCAGTGTTACATTTTCATTCATTATCAATAGAAAACGATCAGATAAAACTAACTAACTTGGGCTTGTGAGCATATAGGTCTTACTTCTCCTCACTTCCATTCAAACTGGTTAAAATATTTTGTTGATGATGCTGTACATTGTCTAGTTGCACTTATAAATTGCTCACTTGTGTTCGGGATTCATTACATTTGTAGGCACTAGGCTTAACGAAACATGTGCATTTCTATTGGTTAAAGTACTGGCAATGTACAAAAGCAGCTGTCAATTGACCACAGCAACAGGTGGCTATAAGATGAATAAACTTAGTAGACTGTATAAAATCTACTAAGAAGTACAGAGAAAGCAACATACACAAATGCAAATATATGAAAAGCAAGGCAAAAAAACATGACAGTTTTAGCAAGAATAAATAAACTTACGATCAGACGCTCCTTGACATCTCACCACAGATAGTAAAACTGCTTGGGATGCTACAAGTAGCAGGAGAATCCGTGAGTCCACAAAGCCAAACATGTCTAAATATTAGACATGCAATAGCTCAGGGTAAGAAGAGGAAGAAGATGTGAAGTCGAGCCCAGTCGATGATAAGTCAGTGGATTGTGGTGCTTGATCCAGAGACTTAAGGCACCATGGACGACCTCCCAAAATCTAAGTGGAATCCAAAAGAAGTGGGGCCCCGGCTGGCACTCTGCACCCACCGCGTCAGGGCAAGTACCGCGGTTTATGTCCACTGTGCCTTGTATGGATGTTGGTATATTCAGAGATGCCAGTCCTTCCCCTGACCCCCTGTGAGGTTGAAATCCGAAGCCCTCTCCCCCTCCGTCCCTCCCCTCTGTCCAGCAGCAGCAGCATCACTCTCCCAGGCACTTTTTAAGCCCCAGACCTTCTTCCTCCTCTGACCTGCTCTGTGGCCTGCTCTGCCCATGGATGTACCTTCATCTTTACATTAGACTGGGCACGACCTCCAGGACCTCAATGCACCTGCAAACGAAAGAGAATGAAATAGAAATCAGGCAAAACAAAAACAATAATGTGAACAACTAACTTAACTTTAATTTTAAGACTTAAGTTGAGATGTGCACTGAAAAAATGTTATTCTAAAATTCAGCCTTGAAACCTCAAAGCTTGTTTAACTAACTTTTTGGTGTAAATTGGCTCCACTAAAAGTCTATGATGAATGCAGCACTTTGTGAAAAAATGAAACCTATGAATACTGTCTGAACTGAATAATACAGAGTTTTCGTTTTTGGGTGGTCCTCCCCAGTTAACCTAAATTGTGATGCAGTATAAAAATCTGCCACCACACCTTAAGATGGTATTTAACAGGGTTGGTCTTATGACATCTGTTGTAGTTCTGTTCAGTATCTGAACAACGTTTGTATTTTGTCCCCCATCAAAATCCGCGTAGTTAGAAGTCAAAACAGATTAATAATTGTGTGAATCCAACAAAAACAACTAAAAAAAAGACCCAAATCTGATCCTAGTAAATAAAGTTAAATAGTTGAGGTGTTCTAGAGGTTTTTAGATCGTTTTATTCCATTCAGGTTAAATATTCATCATTGGCATGATTCAAGCTAAAACCTCCTGTAAGTTATCAGAAATGTCTTGGAACAATAAACTTCATCTAACCAGTGTCTTTCTCCTACTTGAGAAACATTGGGCATCTTCCACTCCACTTAAAACATTATTTGTGACCTCAATAGCGTTGAAGAAAACAAATGGGAGCCTGGATTTTTTTGTCGCCGTATGTAAACAAATGGATGTATCATGTGCAACAAACACGTACAAGACCTTGGAGGGACAGAAGTGAGCAAGTTGCCATGGTAATGAGTTTATTACTGTTGCTAATCAGGCTTTTTTTTTTTTATCTTAACCTTTAACCAAACTTTTTCCTACCCTTACCCGTTTCTTCTAAACTAATCACCGTCCCTCTGGACCCAACTAACAAGCATTTACCAGACCGCCCAAAGGCCCGTTATTACAAATTGTTGTAATGCTGTGTAAATAAAAACCTTCTGTCTACATTGTTTTTATCAGATCATCGCTTGCATGTCTGTGAAGTTACTGGTATGGAAAATAGGAAAGTCTTGTCTGGCTGCAATTTTGCTTTACTTCCGGTCCTCTCGTGGAGGTGCGTCCTGATGGAGGCCTTTGCCAGACACCTAGAATAAAATGTAAAAAAGTGTAAAAATGCATAGCAAAGTCGTAGATACAGGTCACATGACAAGGGGACGCCTGGTACAAGTCTCAGCCGATACTCTTGAAATTACTGGCTCAATATTTGTACATTTGAGTAATAATATTTGAAGTACTGTCATTTTTTTGTGGCGTCTTACAGGCAGAACCCAATTTAGTTTGACACATCTAAAACAATAATGATTACAATTCAATCAAAGATTATTTCTCTGTTGCAGGAGATCACAGAACCTTTTCCTCCATTAATGAAACTGCTTTGTACTGACCGGTCACATTCTTGGCAAGGTTTTGTTCTTGGCTTCAGGTTTGGCTGTGAACGGCCCACACTTGAGAACAAAGAGATTAAACTACATTAATACACCCCTGAAGCAAGAAACAATGTGTGTATTTTGGTGTTGTTCGCAGCAAAATGTAAGTTGTAATTTGTCATTGTATTTGAATGATTAGTGAAAGCTTAGTTAATTTAGTAAGTCATTTTAATAGCCTCTAAGTCAACAATGAGTTTGAACAAAGGCAACTGACACATACTTGAGAAAACAGCTTAAGCTAATGAACTCAGACTGGGTTTGACAGTATTATACAGGAACTTCTACGTAGGTTTTCTGGTCGAGTGTCTGATTCTTAGCCAGGCATGTTCCACGTTATGGCTTTAAACGTATTGATCATGTGTATATTCAATTAAAGGTGATTTTATTGCTCCTAAATACCTTGAGAAACTTGAACTAGCCTTTGCCCTGTTGGTTACAACTGTTTGTTTCCATGGAAATAAATTCATTTAGGTTCACTTGACATCACAAAATTCTACAGGCCAATAATATTCATGGTGTGTAGCTAAAATTAATGTTGTTCAATTTCAGTTTATGATGCAAAAACTTGTGTGGGAAATTTATAATGCCAACTTTTTTGTCTAAATATGTTTGCAAATTTAAGTACTTATGATTAAAGGGAACTTTTTTCTCTGTGTATTTAGGAATAAACTATAAATTATGGTAGATCAGTAAATTAGATTTAGTTTGTTGTAAAACACAAAACTGATGTAAAACAGCTTAGAATAGAAAGAAGTTCATTTATTTCCTGTGCAAAACTGCAGAAATTATAGTGTTCCAGTGGTACTCGGAGCTTGGATCTTCCGAGTTCCGACTTGTAAATTCCCACTGGAACAGCCCTCCAACTCAAGAGTTCCTACTGGATACTCGGAGAGGATTTCGGCGTTCGAGATAGAAAATCGAACATAGCAGCGCCCTGTGTTCTGAGAAAGATAAACCTCCGACAGCTTCACACTGATCGTATTTGTGTTATTTCTCTTTAGTTTGTCTCTACAGTTCACTCGCCTCTGTGACGCTGCTCCTGCGACACTTATGCACTTCTGCCGTTATAAACCTGCTGTTTGTGCTGCCATGCTAATGTTGCTAACTGCTACACAGAACTATACTAGAAACAAAAACCCAAATTCACTCTCTTGCGATGTTTTACAAACTTTAAATGTAACAGCAATGTCCGAGTTGATAAACTGACACAAAGAGATTTGTATTTTGCCTGTTTTGGGCAAAGTCCAAGCTATTGATTACTGTATTGACTCATTACTGCAAAAGTAATCCGACTGAAACTCACAACACTCCAAGGTCAGTGTTCCGCCCTCCAAGGATGACTGGAACGTACGAAGAGCTTTACTATGAATCTGAATTTTTTGAATCACAATTAAACACAAGTTGGTGGGATAGGTGGTAGGTCCAGTCTTCTACTGTGAAAGAATTTGAAGAATTTTGTGGCAACTTGGAAGAAGAAATATGATTGTTTTCTGTGTTAAATGGCACAGATTAGTGGTCATTATTTTTGTAACTGATTGCTTCTGTCAATAATTTCTTTCCACAGACTTGACCTTGAACTGGACTTGAAAGTGCTTAAAGCTGAAAGTCCTACTGTGTAGCATTAGGCAAAGTAATATCATCTCCCACGAAAATTACTTGATGAAAAATTTTTACTAACTTGACTCAGATTAACCTGAAGTGAAGCTGTTTGAGAATCCTGCAGTACATTTACAGACAAATTAGTTTTAAGACATCCAAGATATCCAAGTATCCAAGAGTAGGTATGCAATAGATTGAATTTTAGATAATTTTAGATAATATCGCGACAGTTGCTTTGAAGATATGCACAAATAGAATATTGAGTATATCATTTATAGTAAAAAAAATATTTCAAAAATAGTTGTTTAAAGATATATAGAGCTCTGGCTTCCCAATAAGGAGGTCGTGGGTTCGACTCCCGGGTTGGCCCATATCAACATCTCACGATCTCTCTGGGTGGAGTTTGCATGTTCTCCCCGTGTCACCGTGGTTTTCTCCGGGTACTCCGGTTTCCTCCCACCTCCAAAACAATGTATGTTTAGGTTAATTGGCATCACTGTAAATATTCCCGTCTTCTAACTGAAATCTAATTTTAGATCGGGAATAGAGAAACCCGCGAACGATGCTATGTCAATGCTGAAGATCTATTTTCTACAGTAATTTAGCCAAACTGGCAAGTTGGGGTCTTTGTCCACCAAGAGGCATTAGGCTCTCCCAAGAAGATCAATCTCCAGCACTTTAGGCCCTTTCCCCACCAATGTTTCCCACCTGGTAGTATAGTGCTTCTCTAACGTGTCTATTAACACACCTCACAGCCCAGAACTCCCGCGTCCCAAAAAGGAAATTATAACTAAAGCCCAAAAATAAAAACAGGTTTGTACATTAAATGACATAGAAGACTATCGATATTTTATTATGTAATTAAATTACCTGAAATGATCACTACGTACTACAGTCAGCAAAGCTACAATAACCTCTCTTATTTGAGATGGTGACGACTTTTTAATAGTATCTGACCAGGACGCCCGACGCGACCGGCACGCCCCATAGCCATTATACACAAAAAATTTCCATATGCGCTGTTCAACCTCAAGGTCGAATGGATGTAGTTCAGGGGTGTTTGGGGGCCCTCCCCTCGGAGCAATTTTTTGAAAATTCCCCAGCAATTGTCTTGTATTTTTTTTTTTTAAATAGACGTATGCAATAGCCCTCCCATTGTCCGAATACTTGCAAACCCACACCTGCGTGTAAGGAGGCTGTACAACTTCTGAATTTTAAATAAAATCCTTCACTCAGTGATTTTCGGTACAGCGACCCCCAGAGCCCAAGGACTATGGCCACCTTTATTCGCGGCATCATTGTGTGCACTACAGAAACACCCTGCGATCTTGATGTACCACAGCGCCTCATGATATCATCACCACTACGAGTTGAAACGACCATATTCCTGTGAATGAAAAACGTCACTGAATGCCCTTTTTTCTGACTTTATCGCACCGTCTTTGTCACATCTGTAAACTTCTCCAATTGGATGAATCTAGACACTGTTCTCTATGCTCGTAAAAATCAAGCACTAGCACTAAATTGATACCTTTAGGTTGATCAAAGTGTAGGCGTATGCAAGAGCACCTCAATTCGTTTATCTGTAAGTCTTTACTCATAGAGAAACCACCCCGTTTGCTGAATTTCCCTTCCCCTGCTGTCGTGAAGCAAAGATCATAGAAGCCTTCACAGTCATTCATCCCTACTGAATATATCACCTGCTAAAGACTGACACAGAACCAAAACTTGGAAGCTCTTCCACAAGAAGACAGATGACTACTTGTGACCATATTCCGCTGGCCAAAGTCACACCCACCCAAAATCGCATCTTTTTGAAAAGAGGTTCTACAATCACTCACAAAGCAAATAATTGTCAAAGTAAATGTAGGCATTGATCAGATGAGTCAATAACCCCTAGCTACATTTGAATTGCTTCATAATAACGAAAANTTGTGGAGCAGCTCTGTTTTTTATTAGTTTAAACCTGCCCGTTCTAGGTTAATTTTCATTGATTTCAATTGTAAAATGGTTACATCTTGTTTTGCAATTGGCTGCACTAACAGGCAGGGAGGTTGTAAGCATAATGTAGTTTTTTATAGAGGGAATGTCTTTGCATGCGTTGTGCAGAAAGACTCGTTCACTATCTGCTTAACTGGGGAAATTTCATTGAATAAAACAACGAAACGAGACGAGAGCAGCTGTTTTAATCAGATCTGAACCGGTCTGACAGAAGTCTTTCTCATGAAGCTTGAGACAGTGTTTTTATCGCTGTTTTTTTCACCTGAATGTAACTTTTAAGGGTCGTAGGGTCAAATTTTATTCATAAATGTTGCACAGTGACAAACTCTTGTAGTTAGCTGACAATGGAGCTTTTTCGACTTGTTTCCACTGTTTGTGTCTATGAGCGGCGACTCTTTCTGCATAACAGGTTTATCTTTTGATGAAGACAGAAGATGCCAATGTGTGGCAGCAATAAATCAAAAGAACAAAAATCCCTCGAAGTTATCATGGAAAAAAGCTTCACATTCAACACAAAAAATACGCAATGAATATCTGAACCAACCTGCGTTATGTCTGGCTAGCGCTAGACATATGTGAACTACAGCTGGGCGAAATGGCAAAAGATTAATATCGCCATTTTCTTGTCGCGAGATCATGATTTCGATTTTATCACGATTTTCGTAGACCGTTTATTTTCTTATTGTCTTTGATTTTAAACGCAATTCACTTTTAACAGCTAAACCCAGCTGTGAAAAGCTGACCAGTGTTGCCAGATTTTCAGAGAGAAACAAGCAACCTCAGCCCTTCAATAAAAAGTAAAAAAGAAAAAAAATCAAATTGTGTTGCTGCAAAGTAAGTGTTAGGGATTTTGCCGTATCATGTGTTTTTCTTACAATAATAATGCCTTTAAGACATGAAAATATGCTTAAAATCCACGATTCAGTTATATACATTGATATATTGTAACAAATCAAACCTGAAAAATGGCTAATATTCAGTCCAAAAGTATTTGGCAACTCTGAAACTAGAAGTAATAAGTTGGAAAAAATAGTCTATATTTGAACAGACAGATGCAGCAAATAGAGAAAAAAGAAATTATGATATGACGATTTCATCAAAAAAGTAGATTGTCACAGAGATGAGCTCACGATTCGATTTTTATCACAATATTGCCCAGCCCTAATATGATCTATAGCAAAATACTGATAACTAAACTCTTGTGTGGTTTTAAATGCGCCCCAGTGTGAAACGAAACACTGTTTACCACATAATAGTACAAATCACAAAGGGGATAAAGTCGGGTACACTTGTAGGTTTGACTAAATCAGCAAACACAGATATGGCTCAGCTAATATTCATTACCTTTTCCAAATACTTTGCTTGTGCGCCTAAAAGATGTTCTATTTCCACGGACAATTGTACTAGAAAAGGCACTAGAGGCAGCCATTGTAACTTTTGTGCTTCTCTGTCTGACACTCTTGACCTCCATCATGACGTAGGTGCAAATAGTCATTATAATGTTTCTTCCTGTAGCTTTGCATTTCCTCCTTAGTGCTCAGAAAATCCAAACTGTATCTAAGTTGTTTCGATAAGCTGACTTCAGAACCTATGGGAGACTCCTCCACTTCCTCGTGTGCAAAGTGTGATCTGTGGCGAGGCAATAATTCTTTCCCAAGCATATTTTTTACTTCCGCATTAACCGGTTCTTCCAGGTTTGCATGCAAGCCACAGAATGAGGAAGCACAACAATAACAAGCACCATTAAAACGAAGGGACACGTCGACAATGTCTCCATGGTAAGTTTTATTTTTCTTCTGCCACACATACTGTATATGCACAAGAATCTGAAAGTAGGAAGCTGCAAAGTGCAATGTAAATACTTGCTTATTTACATTGTCAGTATTGTTTTTTCTTCTGCGTCATAGGTAGTTTGTTTAGAAATTGATCTCACTGCAAATGTTGTTACAGTATTGTATATTATGAACATTGTGTGTATCGTTTTCTACTTAAAATGAAAGTTAGAACTTGGAAGTTGCAAAAATTCAACACATTTTAATGCATTTATGTTGAATTTACCTTGAAATTATCATGCTACTTTTTAGAACAGCACAGAGACTTTAGTTTTTGTTAATCTTCATCAGCTTATGCACAAGTTTCAATTGTAAAACAGAATTTTAGCTCGAGCTTAACCAAAGAAATCCATCTGTTTACATTCAGCAGAGTCTCGTGTTGACTTGTCTCTACTTGCTGGTTACACCCATAACAATCCTTTCATTGTATTGTTTGTATTTTAAGGCGCTCTTGTTCGTCTGACTCGGTTACAAGCAAAGAAGTCCAGTTTGAACCTTTGAAAATGGCTAAATCTTCCACTGTGCTGATGACGTTCAAGAACAACCGGTAAACTTGATGGTTTCCCTCTCACAGTTTTATGTTTCTGTACTTTCCAATTCTGCTTTGATAGTCTCACTGCCAAAATACCCCAGATTTGATCCTCAGATGCTGCTCATGATGGACCTAAGACAACTTAAAATGTGATCCAATACTTCATCTCTTCATCTGCAAGACCCTTTGTCTCCCTTTTCAGTCCTAGATCCTCTGAATTCTTCTTCATCTTGGAGCTGCTGCCTCCCTTCAGTGACCCTCTGTCTGTTTGCCTCCCATGTGCTGCCTTCCCTGTGCTGTCTCTCCCTTCAAGATGACCCTAAACTCTGCATCTGAACACATTTACAACCTAAAGTCAAGTATACGACTGCGCAACACTGCATCACAAGAAAGCCACGACATATACGATATATAGTATAGACACTAGAGATGGAGATTTCAAAGCCTCATGAATCAATGAACCACTTTGAAACTCCTGTCTCGAAGTGAAACACTAGGCTTGTTTAAGCAGCAAAAATCTCCGTCTGGTCTGCGGACGAGAGTTGAGGGATGACGTGAGGGGGAGGGGAGAAATCTGAAAGCACCAGTGGACACTTCTCTCAGCGCGAGAACTGCAGACAGCCTGAGATCACGTGTTGACTGAATAAAACAACATACATCTGTGTAAATGCTCCTGTTTCCCTCACACACCTTGACTGACAAGGATATCACCAGTCGCCAGAACGAATAAAGACTGAATAATACAGTTTCTAACATTTGACTCTGTCTGTAAAGAAGAGGATTTTCAGTCATCAGTGTCACATTAATAATGCTATTGTGTTGTACATACATCCTGAGACTTTTGTCAGATTTGAATCTCTGTGATGATAAAAAAGTTAAACTGAAGAGACGAGGAGAGAGGAGGAGGAACTGCACAGCGTCACGTTTTCTGATCCAACACAGATCTGATCCAATCAGCTGTCAGTCCACGCGGTGTTCACTGCACTTCATTTCCCAGCATGCATTTGGGTTTTGTAGTCATGCAGGCGGTGCATTTGCTTTTTTCTGGGATTCACCGACGACGGACGGCCGCCTGCACTCGGATTGATCCTCGAGATTACCCGGGACCTACGTAGCGCTGTCGTCAGACCCCGACCCCCCTTACGCCTGCGTCCACCTCGTCCGCCTTCACCGCCTGGCTCTGCTTAAACAAGCCTACTGCTTCGAAGCACTAAATATAACAGAGAATAGCGCCATCTGTTAGACTGAATGCCAGAATAGGGGTTATGCAGTAACGTCTTCCGCACTCAGATAGACATAGGCCGCTACATCCGGTGGCGTAGTTGCCATAGTGACAAAGCTTTTACTCCAAAGGCGATGGACATCACACGAGGTTTTTTGTGCTAGTCCTGAAGCAATCCTCTTAGAAAAAAATGTTTTCTTTGTCATCTGTTTTAGACGCAGCGATGGCTGTTACAGCAGGAAAAGTGCCGCTTCTGAACCAGGTTTTTATGAGGAAAGTAGTAAAAGTGAGCGAACAACGCGAGCTCCACGCATACGGAGGTTTTCACATGAAAAAATAAAACAAGTGAGAACTCCGCGCACAGAGCGAGACTCGGCCCACTGCGCCTCTGCCCGGGCTTATCAGCACAGTCGGCAGGTGCGCGGAGCTTCTCGTATGTGGGCGGAGCTCGCGTAGTCCGCTCACTTTAGAACTTTTCATTATGAAAACCAAGCGGCACTTTTCCTGCAATTACAGCCGTCACTACGTCTACAACAGATGACAAAAGAGAACTTTTTTTCTGAGAGGATTGCTTCAGGACTCGTCTGATGTACATCGCCTTTGGAGTAAAAAGCTTTGTCACTATGGCAACGACGCCACCGGATGTTGCGGCCTATGTCTATCTGAGACCGGAAAGACGTTAGTGCATAACCCCTATTGCAATACATTGAGACGCATGCATTTGTAGAGGTCACGTGACTTGAAACAGTGCTTCGAAACACCAGCTCGAATCCTTCCGCTTCAAAAGATCGATACCTGTTTCGAGCAGCGGACTCGAGCATAACATCTCTAATAGACACATAAAAAGTGTATGAAGAGCACAATTTCGCACCTTGTGTTACGCTGTATATTGCACAAAATAGACACGATATTTCATATAAAATCCATAGTTTTGTTTTTTTTAAGGTTTAATGAATACGTTTAGGTCTGAGGCTTGGGGTGGGTTAAGATTAGGATAAGGATTGTGTTAATATTTATAAATAATAACACATCTTTACAACAGAAATGAACTGGGGCAAAAAGACATTAAATCGTGCTAATCATACACTATTGACCTGTCCTGTTATGTCAGAGGTGTATGTACTCTTACTTGTGAGATGGGTTGGGTTGTAAAATAGAAGAACTATAGACTAATTATATATAATGACAAGCCTGTCAAGCTGAATAGACAAACACAGGCTCTTTTGAACAGCTTTGACACAACCTATCATTTATTATTAAAGCTGGGGTGACTGACTTTTTGTACATTTTGTTTTCCCAGCAAAGAAAAAATGCTACATTGTGTGACTTGTGCACTGTCTGAATCTAATAATGTAGTTTATTTCACATGAAAAGCCAAACGCAGTGCTCTGATTGGCTGTGATTGGATAATCACCCTCATTTTCACAGAAAAAAACATTGAATTGTTGCTAGTATTTTATCTACTATATACAAGCCTGAATTTTAGTGAACAAAAGGAACATTATTGGACATAGACAAACACATTTTCACCTCATTAGAAACATTACCAACAAATGTCTCGGAGGAAACTGATTTATTTTCATTTTTAAAAATTGAGTATAGTGCTTTTAACAAACATCTGTATTTAAAGAAACAAGTTTAATTTAAATGAAGTTTGAAAATCAGCGCTTCTTGAACTAAAAACATCACCCGCCTTGACCTCTGCTGGGTGGACATTGTTCTTTTTGACATGTGCATTTTTGCGACAGGTGCTCAGAAGATCTAAGAGGATTTGATAAGCTTGATTATGTCGCAGGAATGCAGAGTTTCCTCACTAATGAGATATGAAATTTAAAGACTATCATTGTTAATTAACTTTCTGATACAAGAGGAGTGCCACCATACTGAGTGAGGACATAAGGAATTTAAGGAATGTGATGTTTTATAGTAAAAACACAATGAAGACATCTGAGGAAAATTAGTGCTATTTTAATGTTGTTGCTTTCATATTATTATTACAGATTTGACTATTGAACTTTTGTTTATACTTACATCTACAATATCTCCTGGTTCACCTTTTTGGCCCTGCAAATGTAACACAACGAAATTGCTATTATTATTGTTACGTCATAAAGAGCTTTATGTAATTGTGCTTTAAAAGATGAACCTACCTTAGGACCACCCATCTCTGTTGTTGTTCAGTGAATGATGAGAAAGAAAGGAAAAATAGCATTAATACTGGCGAAGTTTATAAATGTAACTGATCATTCATTTATTAGTAGTAGACAAAAATAAACCATCTAATTTATATCTGTTGTACGTAATTGAAAAAATGTATGCCAAAGCAAGCCACAAAATGCATTTTTGTTTGTAAACAGCAAAAATCAACATATATTTTTGCATGTATATTGCCAAATATTTACTAAATCTCTCTTTGTCTGCAAATATTCACAATTTCTGCGATGAATCTGGCTTATAATGAATGCTGGAGGTGTAGCATAGTGTGCACTCCAAAGTAAAATGTGTCATGTGTTCATAGCAGCTTGTTAAATTGAAAGCTTTTGTATTGGTTTGAACAGGGACCAGCGAACGCATCACGAGGGCTTTTCCCATTGTAATGAAATGCACTTGCTCCCTCTGACGGTGCTCTGGTAGCCATCCAAAACCACACACTCAAATAGAAAGCATCACGACTTGGTAAACAGGGAAGAGTGTGGAAAAACATTTACATAATTGAAGAAATCTAAATGATCACTCTGCATTTTTTGCTATACCAAGGGATGTTTTCGTTTGAGGTGAAAGAAGCGACAGTAATTTATTTATTTATAGGTTTGTGAATAAATAAATTACAACCAATGGGTGCAGTTGCGTCAGCGGGGCAGATGGGGCAGCACTCTCCGGGCTGGATGACGGGATTGTCGCACTCTTTGACGTCCTCACAGATAATCTCATCGCAAAGCACCGCTCCGCTGTCGCACACGCAAATGCGACACGGCTCTGGCTTCCAAACATCTTTATCATTGTACTGCTGTCCGTCCTGGATGCACCCGCTTGCCAAATCTGCATCGACTGTCAGCAGGGGGAGCCAGAACAGAGGGAGGCAGATAAAATGGCAGAAGCAAGGTTAGAATATATGTGCAAAGGCTGGTGGGTGAGGAAGGGGGTGTTTTATGAAGAGGAGATGACTGAAAATAGGGTCAGAGGGTAAGAGGGAGGGGTTAGAGCAAAAAGGGGAGGAGCTACAAGAAGGTGGTCAAGGTGTGTAAGCTTTTAAAAGAAGTTATCCTGTTTTAAATATCAATAAAGCAGCAGTTAAAACAATATATCAAGCAAGATTTAATTGTCTAAGCAAAGCAAGCAAAAAGATAGCTTTAGTGTAACAATAATACATCAGATCTAAATTCTCATAAATATACATGAGTAAGAACAGGTAGGGTTGTTTCTAAAGTTGTTTGCAGTTATTCCACGTGACGACTGGGTAAATGTAACCTGCCGGGCCTGTGCTGCTCAGGGCATGAATGAGGCCCTCTCATCCAGATACTGTGCCCAATTGACAAGCTGCTGCCTTAAGTAAACACGGGGTCCTTCGAAAATTCTCCATCTGGAACTCAGACTGGTGTCAAGTGCCAGTTCAAACACGGCAGGGGAATTAAGAAGACTGGCGGATTTGTCTAATGAACGGACAACGAGTCTTCCTCTTCAATATTATACAAGCTTTTTGCCTGTGTTATTTCTAAAAACACCCTCACCTATATATACTTTTTTTTCTTTGCCAAAATCATTAAAAGTATATGTCAATTACTTTGTTAAACATGCTTACTTGATTATATTTCAATTCTACTGCTATTATTGTGTCTTCCTTTGCAAAAAGCATGTCACATTATGCTGGGATACTTTATTAATGAGGTATTACACAAATGATCAACTTCACAAGTCTTAAAGTCAATTTCTTAGCTGTCCTTGTTTACACATCAAAAAGGAGGGCATAATGTAAGTCTGCTGGCTGTCCTGCTTCTTTTCATTCATTTTAAGTCACCGAAGTCTTGTACATAACTAAAACCAACAATTTAGCTCTGTGCATGCTTGTTTGAGCAAATTTATGACCCCAAGCCAGGTGCTGTGAAGTTTCAGGAGTAAATTTAAAGCAGATATGTCTAAAAATAATGTGTTCATCTGTTGACCCCTGCTGGGTGCGCGTTGCGTCCCTGTGAGCCTGTAGGACTGGGGTCGAGCCTTGTCTGACCTCATCACTTCACATCATCAGCAGTCACACCCAGCCCGGGCCCAAATCTAAGCTCTAAAGTCTAAACAATAACCTCCCTGTTCACAGCAACTTCTGTCAGAGATCGGATAACTTTCTACAATCTGTCCTTAGACTACTTCACAGAGGATTAGGGTTAAGCATTTCGAATTGCTAAATTGCCAAAGGCTGGTCACTTAATTGAGGCTACATGAGGTGAATGCAGTGTTGTTCACCTTTTCAGTGTTACATTTTCATTCATTATCAATAGAAAACGATCAGATAAAACTAACTAACTTGGGCTTGTGAGCATATAGGTCTTACTTCTCCTCACTTCCATTCAAACTGGTTAAAATATTTTGTTGATGATGCTGTACATTGTCTAGTTGCACTTATAAATTGCTCACTTGTGTTCGGGATTCATTAGCATTTGTAGGCACTAGGCTTAACGAAACATGTGCATTTCTATTGGTTAAAGTACTGGCAATGTACAAAAGCAGCTGTCAATTGACCACAGCAACAGTGGGCTATAAGATGAATAAACTTAGTAGACTGTATAAAATCTACTAAGAAGTACAGAGAAAGCAACATACACAAATGCAAATATATGAAAAGCAAGGCAAAAAAACATGACAGTTTTAGCAAGAATAAATAAACTTACGATCAGACGCTCCTTGACATCTCACCACAGATAGTAAAACTGCTTGGGATGCTACAAGTAGCAGGAGAATCCGTGAGTCCACAAAGCCAAACATGTCTAAATATTAGACATGCAATAGCTCAGGGTAAGAAGAGGAAGAAGATGTGAAGTCGAGCCCAGTCGATGATAAGTCAGTGGATTGTGGTGCTTGATCCAGAGACTTAAGGCACCATGGACCGACCTCCCAAAATCTAAGTGGAATCCAAAAGAAGTGGGGCCCCGGCTGGCACTCTGCACCCACCGCGTCAGGGCAAGTACCGCGGTTTTATGTCCACTGTGCCTTGTATGGATGTTGGTATATTCAGAGATGCCAGTCCTTCCCCCTGACCCCCTGTGAGGTTGAAATCCGAAGCCCTCTCCCCCCTCCGTCCCTCCCCTCTGTCCAGCAGCAGCAGCATCACTCTCCCAGGCACTTTTTAAGCCCCAGACCTTCTTCCTCTCTGACCTGCTCTGTGGCCTGCTCTGCCCATTGGATGTACCTTCATCTTTACATTAGACTGGCACGACCTCCAGACCTCAATGCACCTGCAAACGAAAGAGAATGAAATAGAAATCAGGCAAAACAAAAACAATAATGTGAACAACTAACTTAACTTTAATTTTAAGACTTAAGTTGAGATGTGCACTGAAAAAATTTATTCTAAAATTCAGCCTTGAAACCTCAAAGCTTGTTTAACTAACTTTTTTGGTGTAAATTGGCTCCACTAAAAAGTCTATGATGAATGCAGCACTTTGTGAAAAATGAAACCTATGAATACTGTCTGAACTGAATAATACAGAGTTTTCGTTTTGGGTGGTCCTCCCCAGTTAAAACCTAAATTGTGATTGCAGTATAAAAATCTGCCACCACACCTTTAAGATGGTTTATTTAACAGGGTTGGTCTTATGATCTAGTCTTGTTGTAGTTCTTGTTCAGTATCTGAACAACGTTTGTATTTTTGTCCCCCATCAAAATCCAGCTGTAGTTTAGAATGTCAAAACAGATTTAATAATTGTGTGAATCCAACTAAAAACAACTAAAAAAAAAGACCCAAAATCTGATCCTTAGTAGAATAAAGTTAAATAGTTGAGGTTGTTTCTAGATGGTGTTTTTAGATCGTTTATATTCTCATTCAGTTAAATATTCATCAATTGGCATTTGATTCAAGCTAAAACCTCCTGTAAGTTATCAGAAATGTCTTGGAACTAATAAAACCTTTCTCTACTACCAGTGTTCTTTTCTCCTACTTGAGAAACATTTGGGCATCTTCCACTTCCACTTAAAACATTATTTGTGACCTCATTAGCGTTGAAGAAAACAATGGGCCTGGATTTTTTTTGTCGCCGTATGTAAACAAATGATGTATCATGTGCAACAAACACGGTACAAGACCTTGGAGGACAGAAGTGAGCAAGTTGCCATGGTAATGAGTTTATTACTGTTGCTAATCAGGCTTTTTTTTTTTTTATCTTAACCTTTAACCAAACTTTTTTCCTACCCTTACCCGTTTCTTCTAAACGTAATCACCGTCCCTCTGGACCCAACTAACAAGCATTTACCAAGACCGCCCAAAGGCCCGTTATTACAAATGTTGTTGTAAATGCTGTGTAAATAAAAACCTTCTGTCTACATTGTTTTTATCAGATCATCGCTTGCATGTCTTGTGAAAGTTACTGGTTGTATATAGAAAGTCTTGTCTGGCTGCAATTTTGCTTTACTTCCGGTCCTCTCGGTGGAGGTGCGTCCTGATGGAGGCCTTTTGCCAGACAACAGAATAAAAGTGTAAAAAAGTGTAACAAGAAGCATAGCAAAGTCGTAGATACAGGTCACATGACAAGGGGACTCCTGGTACAAGTCTGCAGCCAGATACTCTTGAAATACTGGCTCATATTTTGTACATTTGAGTAATAATATTTTGAAGTACTGTCATTTTTTGTGGCGTCTTACAAGGCAGAACCCAATTTAGTTTGACACATCTAAAACAATAATGATTACAATTCAATCAAAGATTATTTCTCTGTTGCAGGAGATCACAGAACCTTTTCCTCCATTAATGAAACTGCTTTGTACTGACCGGTCACATTCTTGGCAAGGTTTTGTTCTTGGCTTCAGGTTTGGCTGTGAACGGCCCACACTTGAGAACAAAGAGATTAAACTACATTAATACACCCCTGAAGCAAGAAACAATGTGTGTATTTTGGTGTTGTTCGCAGCAAAATGTAAGTTGTAATTTGTCATTGTATTTGAATGATTAGTGAAAGCTTAGTTAATTTAGTAAGTCATTTTAATAGCCTCTAAGTCAACAATGAGTTTGAACAAAGGCAACTGACACATACTTGAGAAAACAGCTTAAGCTAATGAACTCAGACTGGGTTTGACAGTATTATACAGGAACTTCTACGTAGGTTTTTCTGGTCGAGTGTCTGATTCTTAGCCAGGCATGTTCCACGTTATGGCTTTAAACGTATTGATCATGTGTATATTCAATTAAAGGTGATTTTATTGCTCCTAAATACCTTGAGAAACTTGAACTAGCCTTTGCCCTGTTGGTTACAACTGTTTGTTTCCATGGAAATAAATTCATTTAGGTTCACTTGACATCACAAAATTCTACAGGCCAATAATATTCATGGTGTGTAGCTAAAATTAATGTTGTTCAATTTCAGTTTTATGATGCAAAAACTTGTGTGGGAAATTTATAATGCCAACTTTTTTGTCTAAATATGTTTGCAAATTTAAGTACTTATGATTAAAGGGAACTTTTTTCTCTGTGTATTTAGGAATAAACTATAAATTATGGTAGATCAGTAAATTAGATTTAGTTTGTTGTAAAACACAAAACTGATGTAAAACAGCTTAGAATTAGAAAGAAGTTCATTTATTTCCTGTGCAAAACTGCAGAAATTATAGTGTGTTCCAGTGGTACTCGGAGCTTGGATCTTCCGAGTTCCGACTTGTAAATTCCCACTGGAACAGCCCTCCAACTCAAGAGTTCCTACTGGATACTCGGAGAGGATTTCGGCGTTCGAGATAGAAAATCGAACATAGCAGCGCCCTGTGTTCTGAGAAAGATAAACCTCCGACAGCTTCACTACTGATCGTATTTGTGTTATTTTCTCTTTAGTTTGTCTCTACAGTTCACTCGCCTCTGTGACGCTGCTCCTGCGACACTTATGCACTTCTGCCGTTATAAACCTGCTGTTTGTGCTGCCATGCTAATGTTGCTAACTGCTACACAGAACTATACTAGAAACAAAAACCCAAATTCACTCTCTTGCGATGTTTTACAAACTTTAAATGTAACAGCAATGTCCGAGTTGATAAACTGACACAAAGAGATTTGTATTTTGCCTGTTTTGGGCAAAGTCCAAGCTATTGATTACTGTATTGACTCATTACTGCAAAAGTAATCCGACTGAAACTCACAACACTCCAAGGTCAGTGTTCCGCCCTCCAAGGATGACTGGAACGTACGAAGAGCTTTACTATGAATCTGAATTTTTTTGAATCACAATTAAACACAAGTTGGTGGGATAGGTGGTAGGTCCAGTCTTCTACTGTGAAAGAATTTGAAGAATTTTGTGGCAACTTGGAAGAAGAAATATGATTGTTTTCTGTGTTAAATGGCACAGATTAGTGGTCATTATTTTTGTAACTGATTGCTTCTGTCAATAATTTCTTTCCACAGACTTGACCTTGAACTGGACTTGAAAGTGCTTAAAGCTGAAAGTCCTACTGTGTAGCATTAGGCAAAGTAATATCATCTCCCACGAAAATTACTTGATGAAAAGATTTTTACTAACTTGACTCAGATTAACCTGAAGTGAAGCTGTTTGAGAATCCTGCAGTACATTTACAGACAAATTAGTTTTAAGACATCCAAGATATCCAAGTATCCAAGAGTAGGTATGCAATAGATTGAATTTTAGATAATTTTAGATAATATCGCGACAGTTGCTTTGAAGATATGCACAAATAGAATATTGAGTATATCATTTATAGTAAAAAAAATATTTCAAAAATAGTTGTTTAAAGATATATAGAGCTCTGGCTTCCCAATAAGAGGTCGTGGTTCGACTCCCGGGTTGGCCATATCAACATCTCACGATCTCTCTGGGTGGAGTTTGCATGTTCTCCCGTGTCACGTGGTTTTCTCCGGGTACTCCGGTTTCCTCCCACCTCCAAAAATGTATGTTTAGTAATTGGGCATCACTGTAAATTTCCCTTAGTGAGTGAATGAGAGAGTGAATGTTGTCTGTCTAACCTGCGGCAGTGGCCACTGTCCAGGGTGTCCCGCCTAAGCCCAAAGTCCTGGATAGCTCCAGTCACCCCACCCCTAATGGATTAAGCGTAGAAAATGAATGAATGAATGAAAAATAAATACATTCAGAAATAAATATATTCTTATTTAATTTAAATTTAAAGACAGACCCTTAAACCCATAGGCCATTATACACATAAATTTCAATCTAACAAGGTTTTGATGTAGTTCAGGGGTGTTTGGGGGCCCTCCCTCAGGAGAATTTTTGAAAATTCAATGCAATTGTCTGTATTTTTGTTAGTTTTAGATATGATGACCCTATCGTGTGATGTCATTTTACTATAAAAGCCAGATTTAGGGAGCCAGAGCCCCAGATGGCCTTAGCTCCGCCTCTGTAAAACTGGGATGTCATGTTAGTTCAACCACTTGAATTCATGATGAATTCATGATAGTTTTTGATGACTCATGGTGAACTAATCGATGAATAGATCATGAGTTCACCATGAATTCCTGCCTCAATTCCTCATGAACATATCATGAATTCATGATGATATTCAGTGATTTCATGTCCCATTATATAAAACGTTACCAAAATATGAGTAAGTAATGTATAAGCAAATAGTATTGACTGCAAAAACGTACCAAGGTAAGTACAAATATCTACAGATTGTACATAAATACATCTACTTTACCAGTGGCTCTGATACAGATACAGGACAGTGAAGTAAACTTTAAAGTGTGGTATTCTGTAAATGTGAGGTATAATTAGATCTGTGTGTGATGTGTCTTTAGCATACCTCTTTAGCAGCTCTAGGCCCAGGTGAGCGCGGTGAAAGGGGGTCTTTGTCATCCGCAGAGGCACAGTAATACCAGGGTCACGACCTTTCCCGAGCCCCCCTCATTCCACATACAGAACTGAACAGCTCCAGACGACATCTTAACTTTTGCCCTTCTCAGCGGAGTTCAGTGACCTATCAAGACACACGTGAGCAAGTAGCACATCTGAGGTCTTTAAATACCAATTGTGTAGAAAAAACAAAGTGTAATATCAGTATGCATGGTGTGAGTTTAAAAATGTGATCATAGTTTGAAATTTTTCTCAGGCTGCCAGTTTTCAGGGAATGTTTTTCATTTATAAATGTTTTATTTATGGTTTGTTTTTTAGGATGGGACCATTTTTAAAAAGCAACATACTGCATAGTTAACAAAGCATTCCTATTCCAAGCAAAAATATCTGCATCTTGCATCTTGCATACAATTAGTAGTAATTTGGCCTTATTGAGCGCACCTGTATATAACATAACAGCATTTAAAAAAAAAACAAGCATATATAGGTCACACTTGTTTATCCAAAGTCAATAAAATTGTTAAAAAGACTGCAGGGTTCAAAGTTTGGAAAAAAAGTAACAGCTCATAATTGGGAAATTACAGTAAGTTAAGATATAGATCCAATACTGCAAATAGTAATTTTAAGAGCACAAAACATATGTTTACTCACTTTAATAATGGCCTTAGAAATGTTGGAAGTAATACATTACCAAAGCAACTAGTTACTGTATTATATTCCCTTTTCAGTACTAAGTAGTCTAACTCATTACTATAAAATGTTGACAATATTTAGTCATTATAAACGGAGTAATTATAACTATTAAACTATAAATGAACTGCACTGATATTCTATTAAAACTACGCTTCAGGACCAAAACAACACTGAAGCTGAAGTAAAAGAGTTTCTGTGGCATCAGTAGACTTAAAGGTTAATTAAATATTATGAGTAAAAGGTTTTGTGACATCACATTCTATTAATTAATCAGTGATTATTGTAAATCTAACTCAAAGTAACTCACAATAGTATAACTCAGTTACATTTTTGAGACAGTAACATAGTATTACAAATATATTACATTAATATGCCTGTAACTAGTAATATATTATGTATAATAATTTTACAGTAACTTGCCCAACACTACAGTGGTACAGAACAGAATCATAAAAGTACTAATTCTTTCCTTGTTTCTGCAGCATTAGCATATCAGCCAAGATAGGTTTGATTATTTCCTCTGTATAATTTTGTCTGAAGCCTGTAGATGGAGCTCTAACTTCTGATGTGGAAAACAAACGACTGTCATGTGTGCTTTAAAGTTTAACTCTAATAGGAATTCATTTTCCAAGAAAACATAATATGTCTGCATGTATTCAAGCTCATTTAAAAAGTTTATCAAAATAAATCTAAAAATGTAAACATGAACTACTCAAATACAAATATTGTGATTACAAATCTCTCCATCTCTCATTTAATATAATTTTATTTGTACCATCCTTAGAATTTAGCTGAACTCAACAAACAGTGTTGTTTAGACGCCACCAAGCAAAACATCTGAGGAATTTAAAGAACCAGCTGAATCAATAATGTTTGTGTGCCGCTCGGACAATAGAGCTGTGAACACAGTTTGCTGACTCAGACCAAGGCGTAGCTTGTCAACTTTAGCTACAATCATCTGCTAAGCAACTGTATTATTGTCTGTAAAGGAATAAAATACATTTTTGAGTATTTCACCTGTTCGTCAGCAGGTAACTCTCCATTAGTAATGCACCAATCTGATTCTGGATTACGTAGATATCAGAACTGATCCATGACATTTTGCTGGATCAATCAGTCCCATATATATAATATTGGTGTTTTGCCTTAGACTTATTTACTGGTTGATGTTATCCAGAACATCTCATAATGTTTGAAATTGTATTTACATTAAGTTGTTAAGTTGCTATTTGCAACAACAGTTAGGCCTATATAACGCTTTATGACCAAATGTCTTTTGTTTCGAAGGGAAAAAAGCTATTTCAGTCCTAACACTAATATTTGGTGATATCTGGCCCAAAGGTGTACTTAAAGGTGCTATACCTGATTTTTGCTTTCTTAAAAATGTAAACAAACAGAAATAATTAATTTTAAACTTCCTACATCAGTCCACTTGTTCTCCGGAGGCAGCGAGACGTTTGGTATGTTAACGACAGTTAGCCACAGTGCTAACAACAACAAATAAACTTAAGTGATTTTGGTAAACAAACGGGACAATATTAAGGTAAGGTAAGGTATACTTTATTGTCCCTGTAGGGAAATTTGTCCTCTGCATTTGGTCAGGACTACCATACTCTAACATGCATGTTATTGGTTGGTGGGGGAAACCGGAGTGCCCGGAGGAAACTCACCCAGACACGGGGAGAAACATGCAAACTCCACACAGAAAGGCCTGGCCCGTGCATGAGTCGAAGCCGCTACCTTCTTGCTGTGAGGCCAGAGCGCTTCCGCTCAGCCACCATGCCGCCGATTAGATGTAGTCAGCACATTGTGGACTAATTTCTACCTGAATAGATACAACAAGATATCTGCGCTAAGGGGACACTGTTAAAAGTTATTTTATTGTTTAAAAAAAAACTCCATCCCTTTCTAAGTAACTCTTTAGGTAGGTTTCTACACTTAAAACTTAACTTGCCAAAATAACTTGACTGTATCCAGTGTAATTCATAGAGCAATTTAACTTTGTGCATAAAATCATATCTATTTAGTTAAAGGGCGTATGAAAGGTTAGACATTCAGTAGTAACATCATCAACTACTGTCATGTCTTTGTAAAGTTTAATGAACCGTAGACCAACACATTTATACTAGTTATTTTAGCCTGATTCTACACTAAGAATCCAGTGTTCATTCTGGTTACATGTCGTCTTTCTCTGACTGTATATTACCTGCTGGCGTCTCCTCACACAATAGGGCTCTGTGTGTGCGGCCGCGGAATGCTGTGAGATGGCAGGGCAGTGGGGGCGGAGGGGGACGAAAACGAGAGAGAGAGAGATACAGAGAGAGAGAGAGAGAGAGAGAGAGAGAGGAGAGAGAGAGAGAGAGAGAGAGAGAGAGAAGGGGGATGAGAGGGTAGTGGCCAGGCTCCAGGGGTCTACAGGGTGGATAGGTGCCGCTGCGTTGATCCAGGTGACGGCTCGTGGGTCTCGTCTGCTCCTCCTCTGGTTCAAAATGTGGAGCAGCGACAAGTCTGAGAGAAAAGGTAAATAGGAAGTAGTAGAAAGGTGAGGATGCTGGTGTTGATAAGTCGATAGGATGGAGTGATATACATTTGTTTGCCTCTCAAGGAGGTCTTATTAGGCCCAGGAAGTGTACTGAGATTTGCTTGAAAAGTCTATAGATTAATTTTTAATCATTATCCCTTTGAAAGTGAGCTTTGTTAATACAAAACAAAGTTAGAGCTGGCCCTCCGAACACTATGATGTAATACTTTTTGGTCCACAGAGAAAAAATCTAGACATTTTGGCCCGTCAAGCAAACAACTTTGGCCACCCGTGATCTTAGTTTCTAAATGTCTTGAATGTTGAAGGAGACCTTGTTATATTTCAAAAGATTAAGATTCAAAGTGAAGCTTATATGGTTCAAAACTGTCCCAGAGCCACTTTCCAACAATAAAAAATAGTTTTTAAAAATCTGTTGCTTTTTACATTTTAAAATGAGGAGGCGGGGCTTATCAGTTCTGCAGTTTTGAACAGGAAGTCAATAGAGCTGTTTCTTTTTAAGTTGTTTTAGGTCAACTTTGTCTTTTACGATGAACAAAAAATAAATTACTGATCTGCATATGTTCTAGTTTCTTACTAAATATTAAAAACACACACAATAGGACCCCTTTAAATTGATTCTTGCATGTTTGAATAAACTTATATTGTTCCGCAGCTGATGCTCCAGCGCTCAGAAAAGACTTGTTTTCATCCACCACCTATCCCCGCCCATTTGTCTGTATTACTTGCGATTAGTCAAAACAATCAGATTCAAAGTACAACGTATGGGTTAAAGGATACAAAATGTGCGTTTCCATATAATTAGTAAAAAACTACTGTGTGATATGCTGTCTGTAGATTAGTAACTTAATTTTTTAATTTCCAAACAAATTTGTTATAAAGCAGATCCACTGACCTCCTGTTCATTCGCTGCAAGACAATACAAGATTAATCAAACAAGATGAACTAATGATGAGAGAACAATGTCATAACACGTCATTTTCATGTTAGTAACTTTGTTTTATTATGTCTTCTTTCCAACAATATTGTTATTCCTATGCATTCTTGTGGTATTCATTTATTACATGTGAATACTGCAGTTTCTCACCATTTAAACATGCACAAAAAGCTATATTAGGAATTTTAATAAAAAATATTGTTTTTATGTGCTTTTCTAATTCTAGTTTTACATCGTGTTTTATTAATCTAAGTTTGTGAAACCATGTCAAAGGCCAAACTTGTTTTTTTCATTTAAAACACTTGTTTGAAAAGAAGTGGTGATTAAATTGTCTTTTATTATGGAAGTTAATAAAGTTTAACTTAAGTTCAGCAGAAGGTCACACCAACCTTCTCACAGCAAACCACGCCTCACTCGCCTCTTTGGCCACACCTCCAATTACCCAGAAGCCTCTACTTATACCATCCTGTCCTTACAACACGTCTTATCTCAGAAATCTCGACCCAAAGCTCCCACCCCATATCTCATCTGTCCTGCTGCTGTGAGGGGGCGGGACAAAGCCTCCATCCACAGTCTCTAGATCCAGCCATCATTCCATCTTTTCATTCATCATCAGTCAATATCTTAATTTCTTTCTTTTGTTGTGGTGTGGTCCTTGCTGGTGAAACATGCCAGATTACACCTAATTTGGTGTCTTTTCAACTCAAAATCAGGGCTGGGCGCATCTCGATAACAATATTGGATGATATTCTTCAGTTCCAAATAAAACTTGTTAAAACTGGTCTTCAAATTGTTTCTACACTGGAAAAACGGCAACCTGAAATATGCCGATGAGTTTGAATTTATTGATTTTTTATATGACTTTTTTGAATGTTTATCATCTTTACTTGACGTTCTTATATAACATTTGTCATAATTTCAAGTTAGAGTGTACTTTTCTTCTTTTTTGCAAAACAAGATATTTTATTCTTGTTCCACTGGCAATTTTAGTCCAAACCAATAAAAATGTCTCAAAGAAGTAAAATATGACTTATTCTAGGCACATTTACCTTGTCTAGTTTAACATGGTTATTTTTCTAGTGTATAATTATCAGACAAACATTTGTTCAATTAATTACAAAAGTGCAACAATCTTGCACTGTGGAAGTGGGAATAGTCGATGGTGGAAAAAGCACAACCACGACTTTGTTTTCTCTTGTTTCGATCAATCTCAAATTTTAATTTGATTTTGTTTTGTTTGGCCTCTTCTAGCACAAAACAAAAATTGTTTTATAAACATAAACAAAAACAGAAACTTATAATGTCTCAATTATTAGATTAGTATTTCTCTTTCGATTCGAAGCCTACAGCCAGAGCTTCAAATAAAAAATATATATATATCCTCATGTTCCTGTTTGTGAAACATTTATCTACTGTACAAATTCTGATACAAATACATTTGCTTAGAAAGTATACAGCATGACTTAAATTAGCTCTTTTGTGTCATGTTTTTACAGCACGATATACTCTGTATTCAACTTTTGCATATTATATATATTCACGATAATATCTAAAATTCAATATATTGTCCAGCTCTACACAAAATGTACTCAAAATGTTTGGCTAGTCCTAACAAACTTGAGAAGGCCAAATTAAACCTGCCGACGGCCCAAGATTGTCCCACGGTCCCCACTTTGGACGCTTTTTGCACTGAGAGCTGAGTAAAAATTCTTCTTTACCATTGTATCTAAACAACAGCTCTGAGCTAGTGGACAAAAAATGCATACTTGAGAAATTGATGATGTGTTAAAAACTTTAAAGTTATCAAAACGCCTATTCTTTTACTTCTTTGGTAATTATTAAAGCTGGGTTATCTGATTTTCCCATCGCAAAACAGGAAGTAAGTTACTAAAGTGAAACTGGAGTGGACCACCCAAGCACAACCAATCAGAGAGCAGCATTTGACAATCTATAAGAGAGAAAACACTATTATTCACTTTAGACATTGCACAGCAGTCTGACATACTTTTTGGTTTAGTAAATTACCTAAAAATGTCCGGTCCGGAGTGTTTTATTAAGATTGAGTGATGCTGCATTTGTGAACTACAGCCTACAGTGTTCTAAATTAGCATCATTATCCGTGACACACTTTTAAGCTGCTAGCTCTGAAGACCTGGAGCCTCTCCCCACACCTCGAGATTAGTGAGGCCAAATCAAAGCGCAGACTGGCTATGTTTCTTTTCCTGTGCGAGCCGAGGGGGAAGAGGTTAAGTTTGTGCAGGCTCTGTGAGTGCGGCGAGGGGGGCTTTCTCACACAAGATGGAGGATGAAGGGACAAAGGTGGCATTCATCGGCCCAGGAATGGAAAACATTTTCTCCTGAAAACAGAGAAGCTACAACCGGCAGAGGTAGCCCAAGAAGAAGGCCATGGGTGAGCAGCAGCAGCAGGCTTCTGAAGGAGTCCCCTGCACAGACAGACAGAGACCACCACGGGCTTAGTCCTGTTAGAGAAGGAATCACTGCCTGTCCAACCCTGGATATACAATAAATAACAACAAATCAACTTTAGTCGTTTAAAGAATTGGTCTATGGTGGTTAGATGTTCTATTAGTCCACCACATTTTTTTTTTTTTTGAACCACCTAATTCTAAATTGGATCTATAATTGAGCTATTCAGGTGCAATTACAGCTAAGTAGGTTTTGTGCTGGACAGGACACTGCCAGAGCATTGTTTAAACTAAGAAATGATTCAAGGAAGTTCAAACATGTGAATGAAATGTGTGTTTATCATGTACTAAAGCTGAAGAGGTGTTCCAGTCTTCAAGCACAACTAAAAGTACAGTTTTAGTTTTTACAAACAAATTGACGTAGCTGAAGATTTGAGAGCAAATATACGGTAAGTAAACAAGGTTAGTAAGTAATCTAAGTAAGTAATCTTTATTTGTATAGACACAGACACAGAGTCACAAAGCGCTTCACAGTGAGATGACCCCCCCCCCCCCCACTCAGTGATTCACCTGAACACCTGGCGCCTCAACCTCTGACTATCACCAGTGATCCCTAACATGCATGTTATTGGTTGGTGGGGAAACCGGAGTGCCCGGAGGAAACCACCCAAACACGAGGAGGAACATGCAAACTCCACACAGAAAGGCCCGGGCCTGTGCGGGAATCGTGCCGCACTCTGGTCTCATAGTAAGATGGTCCTAGGACAGACTTGTAGGCCGTCTGGGACTTTTTTAAGTGGAGCTTGCATGTTCTTCAAATGTCTGCATTTCCTCTGGTCACTTTGGTTTCCCCGAAAAATAAAAACATGTCCAGAAGTCCCTTCCCTGAAAAAAAGATTCTGAATCTCAGTGGCACTTTTCTGGTTTAATAAACTAAGTCAATTAAACTAATTGGGCTAATCAGCTTTTTTTTTTACATGATAACACATGGTTTTCCACTTCTCTTCTGCATAACTTGATTTTTTGCCATTTCCAGCACAGTCTGGGTCAGATACACTGTTGGATCAAAAAGATGCTTTCTGCATTGTCTTCTGCAATGGACCCACAATTCTTGATGACAATATCTCGACACAAATATAAGATTAATCATAACAAAAAATAAATAAATAAAACAACAACAAGAAATCAGTTAGTAAATCACATTGCAGTAAGAGATCACTGGAACAACTCGTCCTGGCTAAAAGTCAAGAAGTAAAAATATGTTTTTGAAAGAAACCTATAAAACGTTCAGTGACTCAGCCAGTCTTGCACAGTTTACAGAGGTAAACATTTCCAAAGTCAAGGACCAGCAACAGAAAAGGCTCCACTCTGTCAGGAGGATCAGCTGATGAGTTGATCTGAGAGCAGATCAGATCAGACAAGTATTTGAGAGCAAGACCATATAAGCATTTAATAACAATTAATAACAAGCATGACTGGCAGCCAGTGCAAAGATGCACTGAGGTTTGGTCATGCTTTCTTAAAAGTTAAAAGCCACACTACTTCGCTCTGCACAAGCTGCAGACGCCCAAGTGAGGCCTAACTGATTCCAGCGTACTAATGAACAATGTTTGTCTCATGCCTCAACATAAAGACTTCTTAACAAAAACTCCTGCACACTGTCTCACTCCTCTGTGTTTTATTGAAACAACGTTTCGGTCCCTCTGACCTTCTTCAGGTCCCATGCCTCAACAAAAATCAAGAGTGTTTCTCAGACTGGGGTTTGTGTACCACTGGTGGAATGCAGTTTTGTTTTATTTATTAGTAAAAACATTTTCCTTCTTTGGGTAATTCATATTTTAGAATGGCTTTATCCATGTTTTAGACCTGACCTCCTTTCAAACCATTAGCTAAATATTACCTTAAGTTGTATTTATTCAGCTGCTCATCAGAAGTGTCAAAACTCAAAGCCCTACATCAGCTGTTCCCAAACTAAGCGTTACGTCCCTACACTGGGGGTGCACAAAGTGCACAAAGCCCCCCAATAATCCAGGCTCAATTCAATTTAAAATAAAATATAATGTTTTTCTTCTCAGATTAAAATGTAAAATGAACACTTCCATGAGGTCTTTCAGTTGTAAAGTAATAAAATAAAGGATGTAAAGTTAATTTAAGCTCAATTTCATACCATGCTTGTTGTGTGTAAGTATCTGCAGCCTCCAACAGATCTACGTAGAAATGACAAGTAACTACGTAATTTTTACTCAAGTATTGTATTTAAGTAGTTTTTTTTTTTTTTTGAGTATCTGTACTTTACTTGAGTATTAAAAATCTGGCCTTTTTAGTTTTACCCTCAAGTACTGTCTGAATTGAATAATAAAGAATTTTAGTTCTATTCAGGAGCTGAATGCAGCTCTCTGATGATTCTCTACAGTTTCACTTTGTTGTTTGTAAAAAGAAGTTTACAAGGCCTAATTGCAACCAAAATGAGCTACAAGCTGAAGTTATCATTGTGAAGGCCCCAATCGAGCGGGGTTTAGGGATTGTCCAACAACAAAACTGGAGCAAAATGTGATTAGAACGAGACTGAACGGATGTTTATCATTTGCAGAAGCTGTAAAAAGAGTTAAGGAAAGTGAGAAGAAAGTGCAAGAAGCGCCTAGACTCCATCACAGTGGACATGATGAATTGTGTGACCTTTTTATTTCTTGTGCTTAACGCAGCAAGTGGATCAGAGTCAGAAAAGAACTGAAATTATTGATGCAGCAAAACAGGATCTTTGTCTAAACTGGGATCTATTGGAAGAGCCTGTATTGAGTGAGGTATCTAGTCAAGAGGACAGGTAACTATATGAACAGAGGGACAGTTTTTGGAAAGCACTTGGGTGGAGTATTTAACAAAACTATGGAGGGCAGCATTACGCATACAGCGTACAGCCTGCCGGAAATCATTAGAGGAAGAAGAAGAAAATAAATACATGTCGATATTAACCATGAGTCGAAGGATTTATGAGAGGAGATTGTCAGATTTAAAACCTAAATTAAGTTTTCTGTGTGAAAATCTGCTTCCCCTCCTTTACAAACTCATCCTTTCATCCTCTCTGGGTGGACTTTGCATGTTCTCTCTGTGTCACCGTGGGTTTTCTCTATGGTACTCCGGTTTCCTCCCACCTCCAAAAACATGCATGTTTAGGTTAATTGGGCATCACTCTAAATTTCCTCTGTGAGTGAATGAGAGAGTGAATGGTTGTCTGTCTGACCCTGTTGGCCACAGTCCAGGTTGTTCCCCGCCTAAGGCCCAAAGACACTGGGATAGGCTCCAGTCACCTGCAACCCTTAACAGGAATAAGCCGAAGAAAATGAATGAATTTACACTGATGAACTTTTGTACTTTTACTTATGTACTTCAGCACTATGTTTAATTTTATCAGAGTTGCTTTTTACTCAAGTAACTCTACTTTTACTTGAGTAGTGAGCTTCAGTATGTTTACCATCTCTACTAAATTTCACTTTGGAAACCTCTACCCTGGATCAATAGTCAACAGTACCATGATTCACTGTTCTGTTACTATGGCTGTAGTCGACCAAAGAAATTCTTGGTTGACCAAAACCGTGTTCCATCGATGGATTAACTGAGACATGGTGGCAGAGTGGATAGCGCTCTGACCTCACAGCAAGGTTTGATTCCTGCTCAGGCCCAGGGCCTTTCTATGTGGAGTTGGCATGTTCTTCCCCATGTCTGGGTGGTTTCCTCCGGGCACTCCGGTTTCCCACCTACCAATAACATGCAGGTTAGGGAACACTTGGTGGTAGTTGGAGGTTGAGGCGCCAGATGAATCGCCTTTGCTGAGCTGCCCCAGGGCAGTTTACTGTCACTGAGTGGGGAGGGGTTCATCTCACTGTGAAGCACTTTGTGACTCTGTCTGTGAAATGCGCTATACAAATAAAGATTATTATACTTTTATAATAATACTTAAAAAGGCACAACAAAATCTTTGAAGCTAAAATATCTTCTGGTCTGATCATTTATCTAACCCAAACTTTACTTAAAAGAATAAAAATGTTGTGGAGTGCATGCAAAAACAACTATTTATACATAAATGAATAAGAAACAGTATGTAACCGTAAGTAAGGCAAAAGGAAGGAAAATCTTCAGCCAACTTTATGTCGCTGTTAAATATAACTCCATAAATCTAACTAAAAGAATGGGTCGACTAATACAAATTTTGGTCGATTAAGACTGAATCGACCGATTAATCAACTAAAGGACTACAACACTATATATTCTGCCTAATTTTAGTCTACAATTCAAGCCTGCCATACATTAATGTTTCTTATAGAGATAGTCATTGTAGATTTTTTAAACTCTTAATGTGGGCATTAACTAAATGTCTGAGAGAAATACAGGCTTTAGTTTGGACACTAGAACTAGACAACGGCAGGCTTATGTGCACGTTTTGAGCAAATGTACGAACATATTTATCCAGGCCAATAGACTTTACCCATTGAAATAACTTACCATGTCATTTTGATCCATAATTGACCAGCACAAAGTTTGGCACATTGGGTCAGACAGTGATCACTCAATTTTGCTTCAAAGTAAAGAAAAATGTCCTAAAATAACACTAGCTTCCCAAACAAAACACAAATACAGTTTAATCAAATTCAAAACGGAACTGGAAGCTAACATGAGCTAACTTCAAAGACAGGAAGCAGCACATGAGAGGAGCCCAAAACACAACGGGACATCTTTGAGGGTCTGTCTGCTCCAGGAATTCTGCCAAAAGTCTAGGAAAGAGTCGGAATCTCAGACACAAGACTGTGAGCTGTCCTGTCCACACAACAAGTGCCAGAGAGACACTTTTACTGATGCACTGACCTGAGGCTGAGCGGTCCTGGAGTCACTGCACCACCAAGAGGAGAGCGTGCGTAAAACACACGTGCGTCCAGGCGTCCATGCGCGTGCGTCACAGCGGCCACACGGTGTCGCCATTGGAAAAGGAGAAAACAACAAACCAAACTATCTGAAGGGTCACGGAGGAGGCGTTTGACTGTGAGATACAGAGAAACAACCAGACTTTTCCCGAAGCCTGTTTTTACCTAATTATTTGCAAGGCACTGGTTTTTAAAGTTGAAAAAGGTAACGTAGAAAAGAAGGAGCAGGACCACAGCTGCGATGCTACTTTTAATTTCATTCACTTTAGCCAGTGCCCATGTTATTTATGCCGCATCATGTGTTTGCAGATCAGTTTTTGTTAGCTAAAAGACTGAATTGGCTCCAAATGACCAAAAGTAATTGACTAATTACCAGAAATAAGAAACCTAAAAGTTTAATAAATTACTTCATTATTGTATTATTATCTTATCTGTGGTCCTCAGTCATTTTACAAGGCAATCATATTTACTACTGATGGAGGATGTTTAAATTTGTGTTTAAAAGCATTTTCCCTTTGTGAGAAATTCCCTTTGTGAGAAACTGTATTATAATCTCTTTTTTTTTTTTTTTTTTTCATTTTCATACAGACAAGCATCAGGGACACGGTACACCAGGTCAAGTCATGTCTGCTGTGTTAAGAGGAAAACCCCATTACAGTAAGAATTCATGTCATTCAAATAAAACAAACAAACTTTAATGAAATTCATGCAAGACAGATCAATTAAATGCCATATAATGAAACATTCTAGGAACAGCAGTAACATATCCCTCATTAAACAATTACATAGTGCACCTTTGTTCACTATGTGCTGATGAAACATACTGTATAAAGACATTACTGAAAATGTGCCTAGAATCAAGGATAAAAAAGCCAAAACTAAACTGCAATTGTACAGGTCAGAATAATCTACACCTTTAGTAAATTGTAGTGAATATGATTATGTTTAAGATTTTTGTCTAAACAATTCTTCCTGTTGAACATGCAGCAAAAATGGCAGAGGTGGAGGTAGTTTTCACTGTCACATGTTGTAAACAAGAGAAAAAAATCAATATAAATCCAGCCTAGGATGTAATGATATGTAAATCTTACGATACAATCTTTTTTTATTTGTAGCTCACGATACGATTTTTATCACAATATCAGTCAGTCTTTTTTATTGTTGATTTATTTTATTTTATTTACAATTGTATGTTTTTTTAATGTTAATGTTGTAACAGTTAATTCTGTTTAATATTGTGAATATTGTGATGACGACAATATAATGTGGCAATTGGTATCACGATATCATCAATATTGTTACATCTGTAATAAATACACACCTAGCAACTTAGTTTTGTTAAATTATGTTCAAACTGAGAATGCATCAGTTTCCTGTAAACCATACCTGGGCAAATTGTGGCCCGTGGGCCAGATGCGACCCTCAACTTGTTGTGATCAGCACGTTCTCGAGAAAAAGTATTATTCTTTGTTTGTACCTTTTTTTATTGGCTTAGTGTCTGCACCTGTCTTCCTAATTAAAAGCACAAGAAATGGAGAGTCATAGATTAAATAGCCAATATTTTACAGAAATGTGTTGCAATAGTAAGAATTTCTTGCATCAGTGACTGTGGTACAGCACCCCGCCACTTGTCTGGATTCAAATATGACTCTCGGTGACAAATCTATGACCACCCTGCTGCCGTAAACTAATGTCACTTTCTGATGAGTTCTCTTTTATAACCCATCTCTACTCCCTGTAGTTTTCAATTTATTTATTTTTATTTCAGTAGAATAATGCCAATTGTTGCTTTTTTATTTTCCTGTCTTCATGAAATGTTAGCTCGAAATACCTCAATATTATGAAAATGATCACAAATATATATCTTTTTTTATTCATTATTCATAATTACATTTGACCTTCTTTTAAAGTCTGAGTTTATCCCAAGTACCCTCTGGTGAGAACTCACGTACCCTTGGCTGGGAGCTACTGCTCTATATGACATTAATCACACTGCTGCTTTCTAGTCTCAGCCCATCCTTTCACCTTCTCTTCATGCCTTTCCAGCAGAATATTTAATTTGAGATGTGTTTGTGGATAGAGTTTAGGGAGTTAGCTTCACTTTAAGAACATGCAACTTCATTTCTGCAAAACTATGAGAAACATTGACCAGTACAGTGACTTCTCATAATTCTCACAATTGTAAAACAACCAAAAAAAAAACCGAGAACCTGTCATATGCACCGTCCTAAGCAGCAGCAGCAGCAGCATGTGTCTGGTGCAGTTGCTATGAGCTGTGACTGCTCTGAGTGTCTCCTGTCATAAGGTCAGCCCGTGTGGGTCTGAGCTCCGCCTCCAGCTCTCTGTGTATTTGATCCTGCCACTGTAAAACGCCACCTGCTAAAACTCTCTGAGGACCAACTGCTCTGCCAGCAAGTCGTCTCCCTGGCTAAAACACGACCAAGACTATCTCTAAACTCACAGCATCTCAATATTCACCTTTCTAACAGTTTTCTTGTCCTGATGCATTGCTTGAAGAGGCTAAGGACAGCGAACCCGGGACTCCTGCAGCTGATCAAAAATGCAGGGGCCAGTTCCAGGCTTGGATGTGAGAGTGGTGCAGTGTTTTGCCGGACACTGCTCCAGGCTCCTCTCTCTTCAGGCTGGACGAGTGCAGCATCACCTCCTCACCCCCATCGGGCCCTCCATCAGACCTGCCCCGACGACCAAGGACACACCAAGTAGGTCACGACAAACTAAATCACAAAAATGAACTGAATGAAGCAACATGTGGTTACACTAAACTGACTTTGGGTTTAACGGCGATCTGTTATCAGTCTTAAAAATCTAAATAGAAAGTTTGAGTTTAAGGCATAAATTTTGCAGTTGTACGTCTTAAAAATATGCACAGGTCTTTTCAATAATAACTACAACTGGACTGTATCTCCTACTGGCATTTTGTTGATGGGATCGCTGAAATGCTCTGATGCGGCATAAATGAAGTTTTTTTGTTAATTTATTAGGTTTTTCATAATTTTAAGAAAATATAAAATTATATCTGAAGAATCCCTGAAGCATTGTGAAATACTGTAGATCACAACTTGCAAATACGTTTTGTTTGTGGTCTTAAATAGTCTTAAATTTGACTTCTCGACCCCTGAACAAACCCTGTAAATTTGCATATTTATTGATAACATATACATTATACTTTATAGAGCTGCTTGATTATGATGAAAATAATATCCGCGATTGTTTAAGTGATAATTGAAAACCAATATTCAAACAAATATCTGCTTAGAGAGACTGCAGAGCATTAGCGCTCTTTAAATGCAGAGAAAGATAAAATGAAATAGATGACAGATCTCACAGAAATACTGACATGTGCAGCCTTAGCAAATGTACTATTAAAGGCTTTTTAATTATTACTGTCAAGAGAGTTTTTTCCCTTTTCCATTATTTAAACATTTTCTAATTTTCTCAGAATATTATTGTAAGTGTATTTTACTATTTTAAAACCAATTACAGCAAAAATTATAATTGAGTTTATTCATTGCCCAGCGCTACTATTATAATGTATTATGTGTAAACTCTACCTGTCTGAGTTTTTAACCTTGTCTTAGCAGTATTATTAGTTTACCCAAAGCTGTATTTATATTGATTCCTGAGTGTTTGAGTAATCTTGGATTGTCCGCAACTGATGCTCAATTGCACATAAAATTTCACAAATTTTCATCTACCACCCGGCCCCATCCACTTGAGTTTACTTTGTTGTGACTATTAAAAAAAATCAGCTTTGAAGCACAACATATGTATTCAAAATGCTTATTCAAGTCACTTTTTCACAGAGGAGGCGGGACTTAACAATTTTGCAGCAATGCACCTGTTTATAGAGAACAAAACGTAAATTACAGATGATCTTTTTTTTTTTTTACTAAAACATAACCAAACAGAATAGGTTCCTTTAAGTCACAACATCATTTTATTATAGCATTAATAACACTATACATCTTGAGCTTTGTTAGTTCATTAAGTTTTATTGGATTTTTTTTATGTAACCTCACATCAAACTGTGAATTAAAGCAGTAATACGTAGCTTTCAGGGTTAGTACCTGCTTGTTGCTTGGAGATGTCTCACAGTATAGTTTCAAATTCTATTAAGTTTTCTTGCAGAGTCCACTACTTGTTTGTTTCCATGGAGATGGTATTATGTTCCTGTATTGTTTTGTAGCTTGTACTAAATGTTATTCAAGAATAGGTGTTTAAAACTTAAGTGGGCTGTCTAATAATCCAGTAATTCAGCCTAGACTAGATGCATCACCGGCTTGTCTCCATGAATAAGTTTAATGCCTTATTGTGGAATATTCTGGGCAAAATAGTAACATCTCTATGAAAAAAAACAACAACATTCAATGAACCCAGAAAACATATGTTGTTCACCTTTAAACTATCACTGCAAAAAATGCCTTTCAAAAAAGAAAATTAGATAATTTGAGAAAAAACTTTATATTTCAAGTGAAATAATCTGCCAGTGCAGTAAAAAAAAGTTGATCAACCTTTCTTACAACAAGACAAATTTACAAATCTTGTTTTGAGCAGAAACGGCTAGCTTCAAGATATTCTTGACAAGATATGGCTTAAAACAGAACCAAATTTTATTGTTTTTATATGTAGATAAGGTAAATCAGGATAGAATATCTTAAAACAAGTCAAATAATTTTAGTAAGTTTGGGTCTTATTATGTGAAAAAATCTTAAATTAGTCTTTTAAGATTAATATGCTTATCTAAGTAATTTTATCTAAGTTAGATTTTCCTTTTTTGCAGTGTTCTCTTGTGCTCAGGGGAAATCAGGACAAATTACTGTATTTCACAATATTGAATTCACAAATATTGTGAAAATCCACCTACCGGCAAGATTAGGCAAAAGGCACCTTTGTAACACTGCTTGGTTTTTTTTTTATTTATTTATTTAATCTAATAGTCTGATTTGCCGTTTTATAAATCTTCTAGAAGCATTGGTGTTTCCATAGAGACAAGCAAATGGTCTAAGTTACTGCAAGTTTACATCAGTTAAAATAACAAGGCTGCATAACATGTAACAAACTTGCACAATGCAGTGATATAACATTAACTAAACAGTTGTGACTAGTGTTTGTCCAGTGTTAGTCATTATTATATTATTGTTTAATTGAATGTAACTCCTTGTGTAATCCTCCTCCTGTTACTGTGAAAACCAGAGCTGCACCAGCACCAGTTGAAATGGTTAAACGCATCTTTCATAATGAACATAAATCCATATTTGCTCTGGACCCACATAGCCTCAAACGCTCCGTGTGTGTGTTGACGCTGATGCATCGATATTAGGCCCTGTGCCAGTCTTTCTCAACAGGTCGTGTGATTGACGTAAAAGTTTTCTGTTTGATTAGACTGACTAATTCTCTCTTCATTCTCTCTGCCTCCCCTGCTTTATTTCACTCCACTTTTCACCCCCCTCTCTCTCCCTCTCTTTTATGTCTCTTTCTTTCTCTGTTTCTCTCTCCTCTCTCTGCCTGCCCCTTCTCTCTTCCTCTCTCTTTTGTTCTCATGTCACTCTCACTTTTCTCTTTATGTCTCTTTTTGTGTGTCCTCCCCCTCTCTCTCTCACTCTCTCCCTTCTTTCTCC
Source organism: Mugilogobius chulae (assembly GCA_038363315.1). Taxonomy (NCBI): domain Eukaryota; kingdom Metazoa; phylum Chordata; class Actinopteri; order Gobiiformes; family Gobiidae; genus Mugilogobius; species Mugilogobius chulae. The sequence goes on from CM076396.1 coordinate 28,603,065, forward strand.
TTTTCTTTCTCTTACTCTTCTGCCCCAACTCTCCTCTCTTACTCCCTTGTCATTCTTTCTCAATCCCTCTACTCCCTTTTTCTTTCTTTCTCCCTCTCTGTCTCTGTCTCACGCTATCTTCTCTCTCTTCTTTTCATTCCTTCATCTCCTCTTTCTTCCTCTCTACTTTTTTTCTCCTCCCTCTCTCTACCCTCCCTCTCTCTCCCTCCATCTTCTTCTCTCTTTCTTCCCCTTCCTCTTTCTCTCTCTTCCCCCACCCGTCTCTCTCACCTTCGCCCCTCTCTATCTCTCACACTCTCTCTACTTCCTCTCTCTTTCCCTCCATCTCTATCTTTCTCTGCCTGTCCTTCTCTCCTTTCTCTCTCTGTCTCTTCTCTCTTCCTCTCCTTTCTCTCCCTCACACTCTCCCCATCCGTCACACTCCCTCTCCTTCTCTCTCCCTCTCTCTCCTCCTCTCCTTTCTCTTTCCCTGGTCCCCCTCTTCCTCCTTCTCTCTCTACCTGACACTCTCTTTACATACTGTCACCCCCTCTTTCTCTTCTCTCTCTCCCTCTTTCCTCCTCCTTTCTCTTTCCCTGGTCAACCCTCTTTCTCTCCTCTCTCTCCCTCATACTCTCCCCACATACCCTCACACCCCCTTTCTCCTCTCTCTTTCTCTGTCTCCCTCCTCCTTTCTCTCTCCCTCACCCCTCCCCACTCTCATACCTCCCTCCCTCTCTCTCTTTTCCCTCTCTTCCTCTTTTCTCTCTCTCTCTTATCCCTCCTCTCTCATACCTCCCTCTCTCCTCTCCTCCTTCTTTCTTCCTGGCCCCGTCTTTTTTCTTCCTCCTCCTCCCTCTCCCTCACACTGTCCCCACATACCCTCACCCCTCTCTCTTTCTCTCTCTCTCTCTCTCTCTCTCAGATACAGACTAATGGAGGGGATTGAGGACCTCCTGTTCTACACCATCACAGAGGGCAAAGACACCATTCCCCTGTCGCAGTTTGTCTCAGTGAGTCAACAACAGCCCTTCACACTTCACCTGTCGCCGAAACATTGTGACTTTCCACAGCACATGCAGCGCCGCACGCATAACACAGCCCGGGACGCACATGCAGGCGCCGCACGCATAACACAGCCCGGGACGCACATGCAGGCGCCGCACGCATAAACACGCACACACATAACACAGCCCCAAGACACACCTGATGTCTGCTCAATTCACTCTGGCACGGAAAGGGACCAGGCTTGTCACGAAAACACATTCTGAAGTGAAATATGTTGCTGCTAAGGTTGGGATGCTTCTGTTTTGTCACGATTTGATTCTTGTCTATTTTTCCCTAACACATCTGACTAAAATTGTCTAAAATTAAAACTAGAACTGTTTCTGAACCCTTTGGAGCACAAGCAAATGAATTTATGAACCTGAAACCCTGTAGTTTTAGCTTCTGAGGACTGAGAGGCTCTGATCAGAAGTGAAAACTTTCTCCAAACAATTTGGTAAATAGAAGGATTGGGGATTTGACCATTTCTCTTCAAAAGCTGAAGGTAACTGAGGTAAAAATGAGTTTTAGGGACCTCAAAAGATTTAGGCAGAGCATATACAAAAGTAGAAGTTTGGGAGATTTTTTTATTTGTAACTTTAGCAGAAACTGAATCCGATTCATCCAGAATGGGTGATTTCACTTTTAATCAAGGGCTGCAATGTTAGTTTTGATTTTTAGCATTTTCAAGTGCTTCATAGTTTGTTTTTCATCAGATATTGAACAAAAAGGAAGTCAAAAAGAAAATGGGATGGTCCTCTGGAGGGATGTTGAAATAATTTAAGTCTCTCAAGGACATTTTTTGTTGCCCAAACAAATAGCTTTTCAATAAATAGCATTATTACTCCTAGTTTTTAGAGAATTAAGTCAGAAAAACTACAAACCACGAAATGAAGATCGAATCCGCGATTTTGTAGTATCAAACGAGAGTAAGTGCTATTGTACAAGAATCCGTAACAATCAGGCGCTCATTAAACGTAGAAATATTACTTGCAAAAATGCCACAAAAGCCATGTGTAGTAAGAGAGTTTGAGTTGCAAAGAAGGCAAAGGTTGTGGCACTTCGATATATTAAAAGCAGAGCTGCAACTAATATTATTTGGTAGTCGATTAGTTGGACAATTAGTCTTTTGATTAATCGATGAGTTGTTTAAAGCTAAACTCTATTCCAAAATACACAAGATATTTTGTAGTTTGGGCAGGAAATAATGGTATTTAAAAAAATGTCAGTCTTTTGTATTTACTAATTGTGCCCATTAAAATTTAGATTTCAGTTAAATTTTGAATAATTGAAAAATTACTCAGGTCTGAAGTCATGGAGAGGCAAATCAAGCTAAAAATCATGTTTTAAATCTTCTCATGTGCAAAGTTTTAGTTACCAGTGAGCCACAATTCACTAAGTAAGCATAGACTAATAACATTTTTTAATTACAAATATTTTAAGTGGTAAACAACATACCAATCATTATGTCATGTTGGCTATGTTCTCCTTTTACCTAATTGTGCAGCTCGGGTTGTCAACAGAATTTCTTGCGTCCCGGCGACTTGTCAAGGTGATTATGATAAAAAGACTTCCTAATGAAAATAAAAGTCAGTTTATATAATGATCGGAAACTAGAGAACCAGTATCAAGGTAACAGCAGAGTAAACAGAAAGATTAGTTTGAATGAGCTGCACTTAGTCCCAGGTGTGTCATTAGGAAGACTGCAGGCTCTGTGTTGTGTAATGAAGTGAGTGCTGCGTGTGGAAGTGACGCAAAAACACTGCTAAAACAGAGATAATGGACTGATGTGTTTAATGTGAAGCTGTTATTTTGCAGAAATTAACTTTAATGTGGGAAACCTGAAATTAAAGCAGTTTTTTCTGTTGCCACGGCGATAGTTTAGACTTAAAGGAACCCTGGATATGAAGACAAATCTGGCTAACACACTAGTACTGGTCATGCTTATTAAAATAAATTATAAACAAATATATAACTGCTTACTATTTTATAAAATTTGCCATTGTTTATGTTGTTTTCAAGCCACTGGGAGCCGCCATTTTGGTTGATGACATAAAATAGTGTTTCCATGGTTACTCCCACAATATCTGTGAACAGTTGCCACAAAAACACCACTGACAGTGTCCAGTTCTTGCCTCTTTCTCTTGATTATCTTCGTTTTACTAGATTCCACATAATCGTTCTGTATTTGGCTTTGCTCCGGCTCAAACTGACAAGGTTTAACCCAGGAATTCATGTTGCTTAGTTACCTGCTACTGCCTGTTACCTTGACAACACTATTTTATGTCATAAACGCAGCAAAATAGCAGCCTGTCATTTCTTTATAACACTATTTAATAAAACTACAAATACTTCCAAGGTATTTGTCCTGTATTATATAAGTGATGATATTGTTAGTGTTTTAGGATAAACATGTGATTATATCCAGGGTTCGCTTTAAGAGTATTGCTACTTCAAGCAAAATGTTATTCAAGTAATACAAGAATCACATGATAAAGGACGAACAAAGTCTCAGAAGAAACGTAGATGTACAACGAAATCTCAAAAAAGTACATTTTTACTCATTTTTCACGTTGATATGTTACAAAAAGCCAAAACGTAAAATAACCACAAATTTTAGTTGAAGCCACGGGCCGACATATACTTTAGGTTTAACTTTTCTTTGGATTTAACAAGTAAGGTTTTAAGTACTAAAATGGGTAAGTTTAGGGCTGTAGCTTGGATTTCTTTAAATAAAACAAAAATGTCGCCACCAAAAATTGTGGTTCAGAAAATGACCCTCCAAACTCAAGACAAAATTCAATCTTTTGCTGCCTTCTGTATTTTAGGCTTCTGTGACCTAAAATGTGACCTAAAATAATAAATTAACTCCTGTGAGGCCCAGGTGCGTTTATAAAGAGAAAAAGACATAAAAACAGTCAAACATTTTGGGAAAAAAAAAAAAAAGTATTGCATTTGAGTTGAACTATTTCTAATTGTGTTGACCCTGTTATGTGTCATTTCGGCCTTTTTTACACACAGCATTTCTAAAGTAAAACATAGCATGATGAAAAACCTGTAATACATTTTTCTTACATTCTGGGCAATATATCGAATTTTAAATAATATCGTGAATGTTGTTTTGAAGATATTCGAAAATTGAATATCGAGTATATGCTGCAGTAAAAACATGCCACAAAAGAGAAAATATACAATAAAAATTTAATTAATTTATAATGAACTTTTTGTGATTTGGCAAATATTTGTGTGATAAAATTAAAAACAGTAGAAAAAATTTGCATCATAAATGAGAAACAAGGGACTATGTGTGTCTAGAATTAGTTGTATTTTTCATGTTTTGATAGATTTTCATTGGTTTGAACCTGATTGCCGACAGAACAAGTACAAAATATCTCGTTTGTGTAAAGAAAAATACACACTAACATGAAATTATGAAAAAAACAATCTTGTGTTCTTTAAATAATAACTGCATTTACTTGTTCTGCTTTATTTAACATCAAACCTGCTCAAGTCACAATCAACAAGACGTCATTCAACCAATTTGTAACAATTTTTAAGATTGTTTTCCAGTGTAACATTGTTTGAACAAAGATTTTAACACATTTATGACAGAATATCGTCCAAATATCGTTATCGAAATTTGCCAAAAAATTATTGTCAATATCGTCCGGCCCTACACGTGACTAAGCAGCAGCACAAATTTGACACTCATAGCTATAAATGTACTTTTTGCCTAATCACCAGCAGTGCCTCACATTGATCGTTTTTTATTCTTAAATTGCAGTCTGTGATACTCATGAGCATTAAAGGGACTGTACTCGATTTTTTGCAACAAGATAACTTAAAAGCAATTTCCCCTAGCACTGATGCCTTGTTAATGTATCTAATCAGGTGGAAATTAGTCCCCAAAGTCCTGTCTATGTCTAATAAAATCCCGTTTGTGTGCAGCTTTTTCTGTTTTTGTTTTTAGCATTGTGGCTAACTGTTGTTAGCACAGTGACTCACCTCGCTGTTAAAAGCTGTGAAAAAACATTAAAACTCATCGTGATGAACAATTCTGAAGCTCAGAATGCATTAGCTACGTGAGGAAATCATGCAGCCTGAAGGAAAAAGGTTAAAATTAATTATTTCTGTTTTTTACATTTTAGGATGCAAAAATCAGGTACAGTCCCTTTAACATTTGAAATATGATCTGCTAAACTAAAGAAGTGTCACTTGACGAGCCAGTCCTGCTGAAACTTGACGTTCCAATCTCAGCTGCTCATTTGAGGCACGTGTCTCTTAAATGTAGAAGATTTTTCCTCTCAAATGTCCTTATATAACTTATTTGCAGCAGGTGTAATGTTTTCCACTTTGATAGATTGTTTTTTCTTTACTTTTAGCTCATAAGCCTCCATGCTTGTTTTGACACAAATAGATTATGCATTTCTCTAAATCCACCTGTCAGTCATGCATGCTTGTTAGAAGCAATGGAGGCCAAACACACATCACAACATCCATCTTATTCTGGCCCGCCCACTTTTCTTGGCAGTGGGCTTCCAGTTTAAGCCTAAATTATAAACATTTATGCAAAAACAAACCAAAACCATAACAATCTAAATATTTTCATAAACAAACAAAGAAACAAGACCTTGCAGCCCATTTAGAGCAATTTAGTCTGAAGCTATGAATTTGCATCTAGAAAAAGAATCAGTGAATGATAAAGAGAATGACTGGAAAATAATGTTATTATTGTTAGCATAATTTCAGTCTTGTGGGTTGTAGCAAAGAACAGTAATAGGTATCACTTTAAAATAACTACACCTTAATTGGCCTTAGTAAACCATAAATAAAGCATAAATAAAGCCTTAATTATTCATGAACTAATGGTGAATTAATGAATGAAAATTTTATTAATGCTTAGTAACTACTTAACTGAGTCTTTATTAAGGTGTTATTAATGATTTATTAAGCCTAATTATTTTGTAGTTATTCTAAAGTGTTACCCAGTAATATTTTGGCTATAATAAACTAAACTATGAAAGTTTGAAAATGTCCTCTGGTTAATCAGCTCTTTGGTGAGGCATGAACATTAGAACTACAATTTATTTATTTATTTTTTTTTAACCACAAATGTATTAAGATGTTTTGCTGAATTTTAAGTTATACATGTGCTTTTTATACTGAAGACAACTGCGCTGTGAGTATGGGTTAGCAAATTGGTAGATTTAAATTTTGTCAATCCCGATTTTGTCACATGGATTTGTACTTCCGGAAGCAGGGCTGTCTCCCAGTTTTGAGCTCTGCAACAGTGACTCAGACAGAAGCGGGGCAGCAGGTTCCCCTCCTCACTGCCCCTCCTGCTTATGTAATGTCCTCTCAAATGAAGTCACCCTCTTGTGGCTCGTGGGGCTCCACCTGAGCTGTGGCACTAAAAACAGGCACGCTCTCTTAATTCATAAGCAGCAGTCTATTTTAGAGCTGGACTGGTGTGGGCGATCTGCTGCGGTCATGCAGTGCGGCGGCAGGATTAAACCAAATCCAAGTTTGGCTGTTCACAATCCTTAAAGAAAACAGTTATTTGACAACATCATTTTTTCTATAAACTTCTAAATAACTTGTTTTAGACTTTTACAGTAGTGTGTACAACCAGTTTAAACTTTATAAAGATACTATCATGAGTAAGGATAGTCGCTTCATCGATTAAGCAGTCGATGGATTCTCGTTTCGCCAAAATTTGTATTAGTTGACAGATACTTATACTGAACAGCAACAAAAAGGAAAGAAGATTTGAGAGTGAACCAGTGTTTTATCTGCTAGTCACACTGGTGCCACTTGTGCCTCCACTTATTTTCATTTCGGTCCAGCTTCCAGGTATCGCAGAACTGCAGACGGTTCCCCAAATCCAGGAAATACAACCGGTCTTGAAGCGGTTTGTGGGGCAGAACCAACCAGAGTTGAGATATCACACACTGTCTGTTCTCTCAATTTGACCTTGTGTCATACAGTATATTAACTTAGAATTTGAATTTGTATCTTTAATTTGTCAGTTTACTGCACAAAAAAACAGTCAACTAATTAATCAACAAGGCATGCCATTAGATAACCAAGAATTTCTGAACCTAGTTATCTGTCAGACAACATTTGCTTTATCGGTGCGTTTTCTCAGATATCATATTGACCCAGTATTAAAATACTGACTACTATTTGGCACTTTTTTTCTCAAGATTTTATTGCAAAAACTTATATATTTTTATACACAAAGTTAATTAGTAGAATTAACTATCATAGACCCATTAAAGTTTTGTCCCCACTCCTTCTCCTTTTTTCTCCTTCTCGTTCCTTTTCTCTCCCTCTTTGTCTCCGTTCTCCCTCTCTCTTTCTGCCACCTTTCTCTCTCTCTCCTGTTTTATTTCCAGGCCCTAAAGAAAACCGGTCTGTTGATGTCGGACCCTCGGTTGCGAGACTGTGTGAAGACCATGAGACAAGCGACGCGTGAGTCCATCGGGCCGGTCGTCATGGACAAGACACTGTTCAGAAGGTGAACAAACACACATCTGCGTCCTCCTTCTGGACACAGTTCAAGAAACAACTAGACATCTTTTGCTTAAGTAGGACACACATCCCACATCTACTGCTGTCAACTCTTATTCAGGAGTAAACATAAATCATTTTACAAAAGGGAAAATATTGTGTAAAATGTGAGTTCTGAAACATGTTATAACAGTGTTCTCTCATCAAATATTTGCTTTCCTAGTAGCACTAAACCAAAACTGAAACATGACATTAAGTGGCACCTATTTGTTTCTATGGAGATATTATTGCTTTCATGTCATGTTCCACATTGTGCCATAAACTCAGTCATCTTTATTTTAATTGGTTTTATTGCTTAAAATACCTCGAAAAACACTTTGAAGGCACAGAACTGGCTTGTAACTCCGTGGTGACAGATCTTTTTAATGCCATGCAGCGGAAAAGTTAATTCAAGAGCGATTAGGTAACCATGAAGAACAACTGCAGGTATCTAAACAGTTATTGTGAGAAAAAGACCACATCAAATCAGGCTTTAGTCATGCTTTGTTCGTGCTTTCCCAAGGCAAAGTGGCCCTAGTTTTGCTTTTAAAATTGAATTAAATTGTATTAAATTTTGTAAATTAGTTTCCAAAGTTGTCACTTTTCATATGTTGAACAACAAATATGTAATTTGCTCCTAAACTCATCACTTTTCTATATATTGAGCAAAGAAAGATTACTTTTTTTGTTGAGGGGAAAAAATTATAATTTTCATACCTGAATAAAAGCCACACCAACTAGATTTAAATAAGAAAAATTATAAAGTACATACATGGGCCGCACTTGTTAGTAGTAAGTCTATGAGAATCTATAATTTTTCCTGCATTGTTGTAAAAGCCGCAGAATTAAAGTTTGTGAAAAAAGTTGAGGCTTATAGTCTAGATTGCTAGGTTTCAAATGACATCACTGCACATTGAGCTGACTGGAACCTGGAAATAAACACATTAGCATTTGCCCAAAAGAAATTAAAGTTAAGAATAATTCAGAGAGTGTCAGCAGGTACAAACCCACCGACCACATTTAGGAGAGGTAAGAGTCTCATTAAAAGCCATTTTTGAGCTTATAAATGTTTTTTTTTTTTTAAAGATAATAATTAGAACTGCGTTTCACATAGAAAGTGTGTTTGTGTAACACTTTTTACATGTCTGTTGTGGATGTTACTTGAATCGTAAAGTTGTGAGACTCAACAGAAAGGGACAGCTCTTCAGATCGGCAGTTTATGTTTAGCTATACAGTCATTTGTACAGACCAGCCTCAAAACAGACAAGCCAACATTTAACAGTATGTGACCTTAGCACAGCGTATTACTGCGCCACAAAATAGTTTCTCACAACAACATATTACCCTCTTATGAAGGCAAGTATATCTCCTCTTACATTTGTACTGTCTAAATGTTAATACTGTTTCACTCACTCTACCTCTTCAACAAGATTAATGTCTGTGCAGTCGGCGGTTGTGCAAACCCGTCTATAGTTTTTATATGTTCACATTACAGAAGCCACTCACCTAAGAAAAACGAGACGATCCTTGGATGGATCACAAGTGTTTGACCCGATCAGAAACAAAATAATTATAAGCTTCAGTCTTTTGAAGTATTTTCCTCTTAACTGTCATTTTTACATAGGTTGAACAAAAAGTATATAATTTTGCTTCTTATTACTATTAGATAAACGCAAATAAAATGTGAAATTTTTCTTCATAAATTCTGTAGAGTGAATTAAAAGCATCAATCTATTCCTCTAAAATTGCATCCTTTATCGTGTCCTGAATAATTAAGATTAATTAATAATTAATTGATTAAAATATTATTATTGATAACCTTAAATTTTAAGCAAGAAAAGCGTTTTTAAAGGAAACCAATATCATCTCTTTAAATGTAGTTGCAATGGACTTTTATTATAGTATACTTCTTTAAAGAGTCCGCGTGTGTTCCCAAGTGAAGTGTGAACCATTCGTGCGTTCCCGTGACGACACATTAGAGCCTCTATGAAACAGAAGGTGAAGGGGCAGCTAAATCATAAACATAGTGTGTGAAACAGAGATACGTGCGGGACAGAAGGTTGGACCGGACCGAGGGTGAGGCCGGACACAGGCTAGCTGAGGTTAGAGGGGACTTTCACAGTGACAGAGCTATTTTAATCTGCGGGGGGCCGACGTGAGACGACAGGTGCCAGCTGCTACCGGCCCGAGTGTTTCACGTGCCAAGAACCAGAGCGTTAGCATGTGGGAATGTAATGCAGGTGTATATTTTCCATGGAGGTATAATAAGGCTGCCCTAGATTCATTCAAAGTTTTTAAAGAGGTTTATTATGTAAAATCTAATTTTTTATTTGTTTTTAGCTGTGTGTAAGCATGTTTCAAATTAAATACATGTTATTTTATAGAGCCCAAAATTGCCTCTGAGGTCTTGTCCTCTTGATTGTTGAGAAATCTTAGCAAATCAAACTATGAAACAGTCATTGGTTAGGAATGATAAAGCGGATTCAACAGCAAACGGTTAATTGTCCCAAAGTTAACTTTTTTCACTGTCCAAACTTTTTTCACAGTGGGCCACATTTTGAAAGTTATATGAAGCGAGGGGCCATATAAGTCATTTAAAATTTTGCATTTGACCTAATTTTAATGAACAACCACACTTTTAATAGGACGTTTAACATTCGGTTTAGGTTTGAAATTCATCAAAATGTTTGTTTTTTCAACTATGATAAAAACAATTGCTAAAATTTGACATTAAAAACTGTACTTTTAATATTTTGGGCCAAGCTAGCAGAAAGTCTAAGGGCCAAAACAAATTGGTCCAAAGGCTGCATTTGGCCCCTGGACCTTCCTTCTCGGCAAAAAAAGAAAAAATTCTAAAAATCCAGTGGAAAAAAGAGAAACCTTGAGGAGAACCACATTGAAGCAGATGTCCACTCTCACAGACGTACAGGCTGTAGGTGTGACCAGGACTAACTGAACTGACTGAACTGACGTGCATCCATTTTCAGATAGAGTTAAGTCTGTGGATCCTGAATGCATTTGCAGAGGGAAACAGGCTCTTCTGGTAGACAAGAACAAGCGAGGGGGCGGTGAGGGTTCTAGCGGAGTGCAGCAAGAGACAATGGTTATTTTTTTTTATATTTGGACATTTTTTATCAATCCAACAGAATCCTGTTGAAATGTGAAACTTTTTAGTTGATGTCAATTCACTTTGTAGAATTTGATGACCCATTCACTTTTTGTAATAAAATTACTTTTAGCTGCTTGATTCTAATCTCTTTTAAAGATTATTGGTCTACAGCTTCAACCTGTAGCTCGCCAAAGGGTTCTTGAAGTCTAATAATACTGATTAATTCAAATTTAGTCGACATATGCCTGTTACCACTGTAAATGTACAGTTTAGAAGCTTATTTATCACTGGTAAATGGATAACAAATTATTTTTCCTAGCATGAAATTGTAACCCATCTAAAGCTTATGATCATCGTTATATCTCAACTCAATTCATTGTGACCACTAACATTAGTAGCTCTATGTCTTTAGACTTTTGTGCCCTTAGATGAAAATTTACAGCATCACTTTTTCAATTTTTTCATAATTTTTTTTTTGTGGTGTTTTCCTCTGCACGATATACTCAATATTCAATTTTTGTATATCTTGACAACAACATTCACAATATGATTTAAACTTCAATATATTGCACAAAAGTTACACTCAACAAGAAGCTTTAGTGTGAAGCTTTGTCTAATCAGGAGATCCAAATGTCCCTGACGTCCCACACACTGACTAATCTAATAATTGATTCACAACAAAATAATTATTGCTCCTCCAAAGTTATACTCACTATAAATTATTCCAAGTAATTTATTCATCAAAACTCAAGGGAATCTATAAATACCATGAACTAGAAATAGAAAAGCTAGTACTTGTATTTGAGGGAATTGACCCATATGAATAATACAAGTGTCTCTCCACTGTGTCCTAAAAACAGCCTTGTCTAAAATATTCAGGCGGAAATTTTAGTTTAGTTTTGAAAGAATGTGTCGCCTCAAGCAAATGCTAACCAGAAAATACATTTGAAAGATATGTTTGAAAGGTAGTTACTTTTCTGAATTCATAAAATGGAAAAAATGTGTAAGCAAACCTTGAAGTTGCTTGCAAATGCATGAAATGTATCTTTGAAAAGTTGTATACATTCTGTCCTTGTGCTAAACATCTAGCAAGTTTATTTGTTGAGCATAATTCATACACAAAGTAATTAAAGGTTGAAAAATATACAGTAAAGCAAGAAAATCAATGGATAAACTATTTCAGTAATATAAACAGACAAACAGAAATGGTTTGAGCCTGGATTTGAACATTGTTACAATAGAGGCCTGTTCCAGATACCAGCTCCAGATAAACTGAACTGGTCCATGTTTATCCTGACTCTGAGGCTGGTCCATCTTTAGTCCTGACTCTGAGCTGGTCCAGGTTTAGTCCTGACTCTGAGGCTGGTCATGTTTAGTCCTGACTCTGTGTCTGGTGCAGGTTAGTCCTGACTCTGAGGCTGGTCCACGTTTAGTCCTGACTCTGAGGCTGGTCCAGGTTTAGTCCTGACTCTGAGGCTGGTCCAGGTTTAGTCCTGACTCTGAGGCTGGTCCACGTTTAGTCCTGACTCTGAGGCTGGTCCAGGTTTAGTCCTGACTCGAGGCTGGTCCATGTTTAGTCCTGACTCTGAGGCTGGTCAAGGTTTAGTCCTGACTCTGAGGCTGGTCCAGGTTTAGTCCTGACTCTGAGGCTGGTCCACGTTTAGTCCTGACTCTGAGGCTGGTCCACGTTTAGTCCTGACTCTGAGGCTGGTCCATGTTTAGTCCTGACTCTGAGGCTGGTCCAGGTTTAGTCTTGACTCTGAGGCTGGTCCAGGTTTAGGTTGGGGATGTTCATCATGTCTTCTGAAGGTACTTATGAAAGCAAGGATCGTAGATGGTTTAATACCTAACTAGTTTTGATGGAGACTTCCATCTTCGTCAGAGGCCACAGTCACCTAGGTGACGTGTCTTATTAGCTGCTGTTCCCAGGCGCCTCCCCGCAACTCGGTGGCCTCTGGAGAAGGCTGCTCCACGTACAGGAGAGTTGGAATGCTCCTTTTTCTCGATTCAAAGTGTGTAGGTCTCACTTTCTAATTTTTGACTGTGAGACTGGACCATGTTTTTTCTGACTCTGGGACCGGTCCATTTGTAGTCCTGACTCTGGCACCAGCAGGACAGTAGAGGTGGGCAATATATCGAATTTTAGATTATATCGTGATTGCTGTCTTGAAGACATGCAAAAATGGAATGTCAAGTATATTGTTTGTAGCAAAAGGCTGTTTAAAAAAAAGTTAGTAGATGATATTTTAGGCAATTGATCACTCATTGATTTCTTAATTGACCAAAATTTGTATTAGTTAGAAAGCACGTCAAGCCCAGTAGTCTGATCTACTGGAGACAAATTCATGGATAATTCTCTCCAAGTCTGGGTGGCTATTAAAGTCTGAATCTATTATTACCCAGAAATTTCTAACTTGATTTGAGGGTTACTCAGAAAGAGAGCGTGAAGGTGACTGGACTTCACAAAGTGTTTTACCAAATGTAAACACTGCTGCACTAATATCACTAAATCTTTGTCTGATTTCAGGTGTGTGAGCAACATTATTATGCCTGCTGACGAAGGCGTTTTAAGAAAAACTTCATCATCCCTGAGTTTGAGAAGTTCACACTGGAGATTGATAAAATGTTCGACAGCGCACAGCGACAGGAGGGAGGACAAGTGAGTCTGTGTGAGAGTGAATGTGTGGCCTGTCAGAGTCACATGTGCAGGTTTCACATGACATCATAACGTTCAACATGCCTGCACTCACATGGAGTCACAACATTAAGAAGCCCATGCGCTGCTTTCCAGGAGATTTATGTCTGAGGGCTGAGGTCAGAGAACACAGCGTTTTTTTGCTCTCGTGCAAACAGGTTCAGGGGAGCAACAAACTTGACATTCAACCACAAACAAACTTATACATTTTATGGTTTTGCTTTCATACTGTATAAATGTTGCACCACTTGAAGGAAAATGTTTGTTTTTAAGTAGAATACTGGCACAATCAGGTTAAACATTTGTAGATTTGTATCACAGAATATAATTTATACAAGAATATTTACTCTTGCCACATTTTTACTGTGTGAAATTGTCTTTTCTTTATACAATCTGAGAACTCTTGTATCTGTTGCAGGTGGCAGATTATATTCCACAGTTGGCAAAGTTCAGTTCTGATCTTTGGGCGTTTCTCTCTGCACAATCGATGGACAAAGGTACAGTCAAGTTACCATTTTAGCTTAATGTATTCATAATAATTCCCATAATTATAACTAGGTTTAATCAGTTTTTTTTTTTTTTATTTAACCTAGATTATACTTGGTTGTGCTGTTCTTTTGACTGTTCTTCTGTGTCAAACTTCTGTGTGTTCTTAAGGTTTTCACATCATTGATTCAAGCCTTGTGCAGAAGTAATGATGGAAATAATGGTTTAAACTTAGACTAAAGCGAATCTTAAACAGATAAATGTCTTTGTTTTGGGATTTAGGTCATTTGAAGAGTGTATGATTTAATTGCCAGCATTGTAGAATAGTTTCGTTTCATTCTAGAGAACTTGACTTAAAATAGGGAAATAAATGGAGTAAGCAAAATTTTACTTACTGCATTTTTTGGGCTCAGAATGGGTTGCACCAGTCCATTTCTTTTAGTTCTTCTGATACCGATTTCAGTATGTAGCTTCATGAATCTACTCAATATCAACTGATACCACTGTACGGACAAAAAAAAGCTTTTTTATTCTGGAAACTCTGTTAACCTATCAGAAATTGAGTCATACAGTGTTATGTAGCTGTCATTTATTGTGCAAATAACACCTGAGCCACTTAATGGAATACAGTTTCAAACATCATGAGATGTTCTGGGTTAATAAAGCTCCGAGATCGTGACATCACTAATCAGTAGAAAGATCAGTTGGTTCAATGGAGATTTTAAATGGCTAAATATCGAAAATGGCATTTTTATAAAAACATATTCTGACACTACAGAGTGACAGGCAAATTTACCAGTAGTGACCCAGCAGTTTATTGACTTGTTCTGTAGTGTTACTTTTTTATATTGTTTTGCCTATTGTTCAGGGTAACTGATGTCGCTTCCTGAGCCTTGTATCAGCTAGTAACAAAGCCTCATTATGTCCAATTAAAGACACAACCATAATATCAGTTCAGCTGAAACCGATACTATAAAAATAATCTTAGATAGGCACCATTATTCAATCAAACCAGTGTTGTATTGGTGACTCAGTAACTATGAAGTACGTAATGTCTTGAATAAGGTATAAAGTCTTTTGAAAAGTAAACAAAACCAGGTCTGTAAAAAACTGACTTTTTTGTCAAATGTCTGAAATTTAAAATTAAATGGCTAAAATCTGTTGCCTGGATCCACACTTCAGCATACTGCGAAGAGTGGTCTTGTCGCCACACCCTCCGCCTGCGTTTCAGATCAATCTACATCGTACCGGGCAATCAGGTTAGCTTATTAGCGTGACGCAGATGAAACAAAGGAGCTGATTGGTCGTCTGTCATTTAGACCAAAATTAACTTGACTCACCTCACATTAAAATCGTTTTTTGCTTCGCTCATTGATTCTGCAGAAATCCGCGATGTTTTTCAGTTCCACGTGATATTTTTTCATGTATTTTTATGTTGGATTTTACACGGCGGAAGATGCGTGTCTCTGATTGGCAAATTAATCTGTCAATCATGGCTACAGAAATCCGAAAGAGGGACACGGTGACCAGACGATATATTTTGGATTTTCCAGGCAATAAAATCTGAACTTGACTTCTGAACTTGTTTTGAAATTATTGTTTGCCATGTAAAGCATCTATAAGGCAACATGAACAGATTATCTCTAGTAAAAACAAACCCTTGAGTACCACCAGAAGCATACCTTATTTGAGAAACTGATATAAACATTCAGAATTTCTTTTCTAGTCAGCTTGTATCTTGAGTTGAAGTGTTTGTCTCTCTCTCAGACACTCGTGGGCGACACTAAGGTCCCGTTTTGCCTGCAGTCGTGCGTGAAGCCGCTGGAATACGCCATCGCTGTGCACGAGCTCGGCACTGAGCATGTGCACAAGTCGTGGGCAAAGAACCCAGTGCCTCAAATTCAACAAAACTGTCTCTGAATGATGAAGGTATTTCTGACTCATCCAGTATTTCATTTAATCACTCTTTACTCTTTTCAAATAGGTCTTTAATTAAGCACATTTATGGTGATTTGTTCTCATTTATAAACTTCTACTTTGTGCAGATAAACCTCACAACCCGATGGTGAACGCTGGAGCTATAGTCATCAGTTCTCTCATAAAGGTAATGTTTTGCATAATGCCTGTTTCAGCTATAGCCCGCTACTGATAAAGTTAGCAGCATATCTTAATGATGGTGCTTATGGAGGTAATGCAGAAGACTTCACAGGATTTTAAATGTGAACAGTCAATGCTGAGAACAGGCATTTTCTCCTGTTAAAGCTTAAAACATGACTAAAGCGGAAAAGCACCTACATCTGATAACAGTCATAACCAACTACACCTGTGTGTTTTTTGTTGCACTGAAAGAAAAGACATTTGTGGTGTGATATGGTCTGTCCTTACTCAGAGCAGGCTTGCATCTTCTAAAAACTGCCTCAATGTTCCAGAAGAGGCATCCTGCTTATTGACATGGAAATGGTGTTCGCTTCGCAAAATGTAAAATAACTACATGCATAAAGAATATTCCCCTAACTTTCTGTTTCCATGGAATCAAGCAAATGAGTTTTCACTCTCAGAAAGTTACACAGCATCACATTAAAATTTGTATTTTTTAAATAACGAACAATCTCTTTTTCTAACAGATTAGATTAGTTATTGACCCAAACTTCAACTTTATTTTATTTGGTTACTGTAAAAATGTAAAAAAAAGAAGAAGAATTTTTTACTTCTAAAGCCCAGTGGACGGTGCTGAAACTGATGAGGTGGACACATTTCCATGACTTTATCATCCAAGGCTATCTCTGTGTCCAAACAATCCTAAAATGTAGGTGATGGACTTTGGTCAGACACTGATGCATTTCAAAGCTTTTGCCTTTATGGCAGACTGTTTACACACGTCCCCAGCTGACTGCAACTGCAGGCACACTGAGGCCTTGGTCAAACATGGGCAATTCAGCCTGATGGGCAGGAGGAGAGGGGTTACATATGTTTGGGGTTGACGCAGGGCTCTGACCTTCCTCTTTGACCAATCACAAGCCCCAGAGCTGAAGGTGTGTTTTAAGAGGAGAAAAATCAGTCCCACTTTATCCACTACACCATGATTACCCCAAATAAAGCTTGACCTGACTTAAATCAGAATAAAGAAATTTTAGAAAATGGTCCTTGCAGATACTGAATATAAACCTATGACTTCTAAAATGGCTTAGTTACTGAAAATAGATGTTCAAAAACTGCAACAGTAATAAGCCCCAGTCTTCTTACTGCATGTAACAAGCATCAAAACTGACATTTATGTGTTTTAATTTTAGAGAAAATCTGACATCCTGCGTACATCACTATATTTAAATACAGGGATACAGTGGAGACAGGTGGTAGGTGAAAACAGGACTTTTCTGACAGTGCAAGATACATACAAAACCAAATATTTCCAAATCAGCCCACACCGGTAACATCAAAGTTCATTAAATTTGTTTGGACTTAAGCCTCAGGTATTAATTAAACTAAAATAAAAAAAAAATTCCCAAACCAAGCAAATTAGCATGGACCTTAAGCTCAATTCCTGATGTGGTAACACATGCCTGTCATACTTTATACATACATTTTTTTTAGTTTTGATGCATAATGTATCAAATGAAAGGTTTTCAAGGCCCTTAAAAGAAAAGAAGAATGTTTTCGTCTATGCAACACTGATCACGGTTGCCTAATTCTTAACAAATCATGTTTACTCTGAACTGCTGAGCTTATGTAACTGGTCTGAACTTTCTTTTTGGGAGGTGGTTTGATTCCAGTTCTGGTTGGACTTGGCCTGTTCCCTTTTCTTGAGAGTGAAATTTAAGATCCCTCTTAAACAGCTCCGCGCTCCAGTGCCAAACGTCCTGACTCAAACATTCACTATGACATTATGAACGTGTCACTGCCGAGTCAGGTCACTCACACCGACTCACCCAGCACAGAACACTGCCCCCCTTAGACGCACAAGGAGAAACAGCTACACAGACAGAGCTTAGAGATGAGTGAGTAGAAAACATCACAGGTGTTGAACATCTAGGGCAGGGTTCCAACATTTTTCACCAGGAGAGCTACTTTTGCAAAAGAAAGCTGGCGGCGAGCAACTACTTATAGCAATGACCAAAAACTGTTTAGAAGTGACACAATGGGGCATTTAAAGATACATTTACAGTAGGCATGTAATAAATAAAATGTGAGTAATAAAGCATCAGTTTTATGGTTCTAACACCCTTTGGCAAGCTTCTTGGAAGGTGGTGACGAGCTACAGGAGGCCCCTGATTTAGGGTAATTGCAAATATTAACATCTCTATCACTGTTAACATCACCAACACCCTTACATACAAGACCTAGGGCTGGCGATATTGCCAAAATGAATATCTCGATAATTTTTTTTGGCAAAATTACGATTTCAAATATTATTTCAAGCTAACTGGAAAATGTTCAAACGCATTTTTAAATGTATTAGTTGAAGATTAATGGTCAGATAAAACAGGCTCAAGTTGACTAAAGACTTTTTTGATCGACTCAATCAATTAGTCGACTAAAAGGTCCCACTTCTCAAAACTACTGAGTGTCTCAATGTTCTGACCAAATATTTGAGTATTATTGACTAAAATATGACCATCTACATTCATTTGAACATTTATTCTAATGTAACTTTCTTCATTGCATCGTTAAACAACTATTTTGAAGCAATTTTTACTACAAAAACGATATACTCAATATTCCATCTTTGCATATCTTCAAAACAACTACCACAATATTATCTAAAATTAGAATATTGCACAGCTCTAACAAGACCCCATACAAGACCCTTATTTCCTGCTTTAGCAAACCCTTTGACCAGAGCTAACAGTTTTCAGAGCTACAAGCAACCAATCCTTGAACAAAAAGCCCCAAAAAGCAACTCTAGTCCAACAAAATTAAGTTAATAATAAAAATAATTACTGGTAAATGTGTCTAATGGGAGGTGCACACACTGGCATACTGTATTAATTATCTTCAAGACATGAATGAATCGTTAAAAGACAACATTTTAGCCACTACTGGGTCTAGCAAAGTAAAACAGACCTGAAACAAATGTAAAATCACTTTCTCAGCCACGAGAAAGAGCAGATCCAGATGTTCTGACAAGCTCAACAAAATACTTTCCATCTGCAGAGCTAATTCACCAAAGTCTCTGTCAGGTCCCACAGAATAAGCACGATATGTATTCTGACATCCTGAACAAAAACGACCAACATTTGACAGATAAAGAAAAATGTATGTGAAATATCAAAATGATGTCTTTCTCTGTACAGCCCGGGTCCAATAAGGCGGGACGATTCGACTATGTAAGTATTTAAATGTGTGTATGAGAGCTAATTGTCTAACTATCTGTATGCTCACATTTTTTATCATTAGTAGATTTTTAGGTGAATGTCACTTCTGTTTTTGCAGATTATGGATTTTCTCAAAAGCATGACGGGTTCGGAGTATGTGGGCTTCAGTAATGCAACGTAAGCTTATTCATACGTCCAAATAAATTTAAGGAAGTGTTTTTTGTTGTTAAATAAATCTATGTTGGTCATTGCAGGTTTCAGTCAGAGAGAGAGACCTGGTGATAGAAATTATGCCATCGGTTACTACCTCAAAGAGAAGAGGGTCAGTCATTTATTGTGCCATTGTTCTTCATTGTGTCTTTTGTAGTTGTTTGGAAAGTGCTCACATTTGTTGTCCTCACAGTGTTTTCCAGAAATGCAGACATGATGGCAGCACTGGACTATTACTTTCAGGTGAGACAGTTACAACAGAAGCTCAGTTGATTAGAGAGATTCATCTTTATTACCAGCTCCACTTTTGGTAGGTCTCTCTCTTGAGCCTTCGGTGCAATGAAGATTTCTCACTGTTTTAAGCTCAATTTGAGTTCAGAGGTTGGCAAGAGTAGAAGTAGATTCTTGTCACTTACTTGTTACTTCTGAGGATTAGAGCGATTCTGTCACAAGTAATTGTTAGATTGCAAAGTTCAAGTGACATTTTGAACTTTTCTGTTGTCAGCTAGAGCCGCCAGACAACACCAGCCTGTAACTCATCATGTCTGTGGAGTCAGTGCAGTGTAATCCCCAACTACAACAATCTAAATTTATGATACATTTGCCAAGATTCTCTCACTTCAATCAGTTGCTGAACTTACATTCTGAAATAGATTGTTGAAATTGAGAGTTTGGAAATCAATTTCTTAAATAATTTAGGTACATTTTTCATTCTGAGTTTGTGAAAAACACGAATTGTTAAACTGCAAAATTCAACAACTTAAATTTAGAATAAAAATACTTCAGATATGTTTTTAAGAGGCTAAATAGTGAGAATATTCCCAGTGTTTAAAATTTGAAATATGATTGATTAAAATAATCTTACATACAAATATTCAAAGCTCTCTTGTGTATAACAAGACATTTTTGTGTATTTATATTACATCGCATATTGCACAATATATAAATCAACTTTATGTTGATTTTGGCCCAGATTTACAATGTGGTTGCTAGGTAACATTTGTAGATTCCCTTCCACAATTTAGTCATATTTCTGGAGAAAAACAATAATAAACTTCACCAAAACAACCAAATTGTGTAAAAACACGCTAAATTTAATGAAATCTGAATCATTTTTACTGTGTTTTACTAAAAATGTAGTCTATTTTGTCATACACACTTTAAGTCTGTGACTTGTTTTGAATACATCTTAAAACTCGCACATGAATCTAATCTCTTCTTGTGTGTAGTTGGTTAGCTGATTGTAACAGTTTTCATCCACACATCTCATTATTTGGGTTCAGTTTTTGCTGAAATCAGAAACATGTTGCAAAGACTCCCTCATTTGCCTGTGTGTAGTATTTACTTTTATAATGACACATTGTTCGATCACGTGACTCTTGCGCTGTCATCTGTTGTATAATATCCTCATGTCCTTATGTCTTACTATTCTGGACAGTTTTAAAGTATTTGAGTATGCAGCTGGTTTTACTTATACTTGCTTCACTTGCATCACTCCATCATCGTCATCACCCATGTCCTAAAGTCCAGCACACTGTAAACTTCACAGCGTATGTTTGCACAACGTAAATATGTGTATCTGCTCTCTGACGATGGCAAAAATGTCATCTCAAACAGCTTAGTCAATGATTAATGATGAACCCTTTCTTATCGTTTCAGTGTTGTGCTATTGAAGTGACCTGTGAGTCTGGAAGTCATAGCCGCCACTTTGGGCCAACGGAGGCATCTGTCCGATCACGGCGAGCGCGTGCTGAGTGCAGAAGCTGTCCGAAACACGCTGAGTGGCTGAATTGCACTCCTGCGGGCGAATGACGAACTTCTGGACAGTTTGCCGCAGGTATGACACCTCACCTTGATTAGAAACTTCGGAAGGAGAAAAACTGAGCGACGGGCTGATAGGCATAAAAAGCAAAAACGCCGGAAGGGACAGTACTTGTTTGCATGGTTATGGGATCTTAAGTACTGAGAAGACACTGGCGTCATTTATTTGGTGTGAGCGGTACGACGGACACCCGACCCAAAATCATATACTGCGGATGGGTACGACAGTGAGAGGTGAGCAGCGGACAGCAAGCAGCAAAGGGAGAATGATGGCAGAGTCAATGCAGACACAAGAGTGTCGCTGTAAGAGCTGGGGAAAAGTAAAGTTTGGAAAGAGGGAACAGCACACAGGGAGAAAAAAGCAAGCCACAACAAACGCGCAAACCACTGCGTTTGTGCAGACGAC